>CM039591.1:17934324-18114247 GCA_022457205.1 Saccharum spontaneum | reverse complement strand
AGATCAGTAGGAGGTACCCCTCCTGTTTCCCTAAAAAAACAAAAGACTTATCCCAAAAAATTGTGTTTCTTCAGAAAAACTGAAGAGAATTTGGAATACTAAAGATAAAAGAAAATATTTAGCTCTTATATGCAACTCTATTGCTTTACTTAGAGTCGGCAAGATAAAAAAAACAAATACTTTAACATTATACCTCAGCTTATCTTATTGTCATCAATAAATCAATGGCAAATAAGAGCCACTAATGACCTTCTTATTTCATTATGGAGAGCATCTTATCATATCCTTTAAGAGTCACATTAGGTTATGTGGACCCACAATAGGCACCCACTATTCTTGACTCCATAAAAAATTTCTATTGTCTTAAAAAAAATGGATGGATGCTACAAGAGATTAACTTATTATCATTAACTTATGACTAAACTTTGTCATTCCATCACATTAAACTTAAAATATCGCTTAAAGAACTGGATTAATTTTAAAAACTACAATTCTCCCCCTTGAAGTGTGAACAAAACAACCATGTCACATTGCGAAGTATATATTAATCCACTTCATGAGGTTACTTTAAGTATAGGTTATCTTAGTCTTTTCTATGCACATTTCTTATTAGCTTAATCCTAATATATTTTTAACCAATGTCAGTTAAACTTAATGTAATTGAACAAAAGAATTGCTCCCCCTAATCCTTATCGACATGATTATAAGAGTTATGATCTTTGTTTTTCTCCCAAAATCACTTAATGAAACTTTTTTATTGATAACTTAAGCTTTGCTAATGAGAGCTTACTTCTATGTAATCTTTATTCATAACTTCAAAACAATAAGCTTGTTCCATACTTCATCAAGTTACAGTAAAACAATTCAAACTTATGGTTGTGGTTAACAATAAAGATCATAATCTTCAATACAAAAGGACTATAAATGAAATAAATGTTTAACATGGTATTAATCCTATGTTGATCAGATCTATAACATATCGAAAATTGAACAAAAAGGAACATAGTGCTTAAAAGAGATGACACATGAATACAATCACGTTGGTTAGAATATATATCTGTGTGCCAAATCTTATTATAAAAGAGAATATTATATCTCCAACTAAGATTTCTTGTTGGTTCCATCTTAATTAGAGACAACTCCTCTCTAACCAAAACTTATCATTGGTTCCATTTTGGTTAAAGATAAGGAACTTAATGATGATAAGGGTAAATGCTCGAGACTTTGCAATTTATGCAACTTAAGATTAATTAAATGACATATGACTATAAACAACGTTGGTCAGAATACAACCACAAGCCATGAAACCAATCATATAAAACTTATTAAGTCACTAGCAGAAAACAACTTAACGGAGAATAAGATTACCATATGATCAACATATAATTAATTGCGAAAGCGCATGAGAAAAAACTTAATTTAATAATAGGGCTAGTAACTTTAGTTTTAGATTAATCCCAAAAGGTCTTATAGCCTTGCATAGGAATGTGCAAAAAACTTTATGTTATGCCCAAAACGAGCCTTATGAATATGACTTAGGACAATATGAACAACTTATTAGAGGGCAATAAAATAATGACGATCAATAGTCATAAACAATTTTGGTCATTTGTGAAAGCCACTTAATTAAAGCCCAAAACTTAGTTAAGATAAATGCTTAATTATGAAGGACAAATTAATCACTTAAAGCATATAAAAGAAACACTTAGAATCAGGGAAATAATCATATTTATGCCTCTTAGTCTAGCCTATTATTTTATTCTTAGTTTAAATATTCCCACATTTAATAGAAACTTCAATTTCTCTAACTAAATTTTTCCGCTGATTCCAACTTAGAGAAAAGAACTTAACAAGTGGGAATAATACGTTATACTTAGGAAATAAAACTTATTGATATATTATGAAAAGGGCTTAAAATGCATTTAAAATTTTAAACTTACCCTTAGCTTTATATATTAACTATAATTATTCTTAACCACTAACATACTTAAATAAATAATTCTCACATTAAATTTTCTGTTTGGTTCTAATCTAACGAGAGAATATATATCTTAATTTTTGTAGCGGAATTAACTTATAAAATTGTGCTAATACTTAATCTTAATTAGTGTAGTAAAAATGAGAAAAGCTTATGAAATTGCACTGGCAATAGATAGACTTATTTGAGCCCAAAACTTATTTGAGCCCACTTATTATTAGTGCACATACACATGGCCTGGTAGAACCTAACTTGGGCCTAGGCTAGGCATGGCCATCGGGCCATATTCTCCCTGCTGGCCTAGATAAGGTTGTGTGCTACCATGGCCGTAGGATGAAATCGGACGGTTGATGTTCTGTTCCATCCGATAAAAAATGCCAGCCGATTGAAACCCTAGCCCATTAGCTCTTATGTTCCCTCCACTTTTCACGCTCCTGCATAGCTGTCACACAAAAAAAGACAATGGGCCATCGGTGGAGATGAAGGATGCGCAATGGGAGGAGTTGGCACCGCCATGGTCGTCGAAGCACGTGCGCGGTTTTGTCGAATGGCTTCATGCCTGTGCCCTTAGCTAGCCCACTCGTATGCAGATTAGAACCTGTGCGGCGGCGTGGCCCTATTTGTTTCGGTGGCGAGCTTGAGCAAGAGACCGGTGGCACTGTCTTAGTTCTTTGGGTAAGGTAAATGTCCTTATGTTGATCTTAGGGCAAGGGATTGCATCTAAAAGTTTGGGTATTTCTAATTCTTTTGCTCGGAATGTTCTAATTTTGGGGTAAAACACGACTTAGGGTTTGAAAAACTTTGATTTCCGCTCATTCTAAGCTCTTAACAGAAACCCTAGAGATCTAATTTGGCTTAAAACCTCAAAATAGGGAAAATTGTAGCTAAAGTAGGGTCCTAAAGAAGCTAGGTTGGCCTTACTGATACCAATTGTTAGATCTTATGAGCCTTAGATAGGATCTGAGATCGCCTAGCTCACCATTAGAACACCTAGTACTTAGATTAGGTAGATTAGGGCTTAATCGCATATATTTTGCACTAACCTTTAGATTGGAGATGCCCTTAGGGGCTGTTGAAGTCCATATGCCTGCTTAGGGTAGTAGGCATACGCCATCGTTGGAGAAGAGGACACCAGCACAGGGATAGGCCGACGATCGGCTCTAGTCTTCAAAGCTACTCCTGAGCCACCTTGATCGGTAGGTGTTAGGTGTTACCTTAGATTGGCTTAGGGAGAAGGACGATATCCATGTCTTTTATACGGTCAAGTTGGCATGGAACCGGGCCGTTAGTAGGCTTGACGTGCCCCCAATCAGGGCATGGTAATGTCAATTAAGCCCTTAAGACCTAGTCAATTGATTGAGCCTGAGATCATTCCAACACCTCAGGCATGAGCACGCCTGCAACATGGCGCTATAGCAACGCGCCCGACCTAGAGAATCAAGTCGTGATACAACGCAACGTCGTGCCACGGCATTACATCAAGCAGCCAATGGGCGTGACCCAGGGGTTGGAAGTCACCCGCATGTCGTGCTATCGATGGCCTGTGGCCCTGAGCTGCTACGCCAGCATCGAGGAGCGTCAGGTGGGGCTGTGGCATGGGGAGTGCTGGACCCAGACGCTTTTGCAAGCCCCACCAGCTGCCTTTGCTTCCACCATGGCGTCCACGCCCGTGACCACGCAGTTGGATCTGGCCGGCCTCCATTGGATCTAGTCGACCTCCACTAGATCCATCCAAGTCCTCCACTGAATTGGGCCTACACCCACTGGATCTGTGCGCGGGCGCTCGTCTCCTCGCATCCACGCTGGAGGAGGAGGCGTGCCTATGGTCTTCATCGCCTCCACGCTGGAGAGGGAGACGAGGCGCGTGAGGGATAAAGGCACGACTGCTCCTCACGCGCGTGGAGATGGAGAGGTGCGGGAGACGGAGATGGAGTCCGTGAAGGTGCGTCGGCTTGGTGGCGAGCGAGGTGGAGAGAGGGAGTTGAGATTTTATATTTAGGGTTGAAGCAGGCTGCTAAGTGGGCTCAAGCCTTTTAACTGAGATGGGCCTCTTCAAAGGTTTGCCTCCGAGAATAGATCCATTTATAGAGGTAAACATCTTAAGAGTTCCACCTTTGTAAGTCGATTCTAGGAGACAGTCAATTTTTACCGTCACCGTAAATTAATTTTACGAGACTGGAAATCTTGACCGCCTTCGTAAATAAAATGTCCACCTCCATAAATGCATTTTGTAAGACGGTCAACTCTATAAATGAAACGTCCACTTTCAAAAATTCTCAGATATTTTATGAGACGGTTGAATTTTATGACCGTCTGCGTTAATGTTTGGACATTGTCTCGCGAAAATCAATTTTGTAGTAGTGGTTGCGAAGAAGGCGACAATGCCCATGCTTGCGAGGAGGGACAAAGATGTGCATGCTCAGCGTGGACCATCACGCTCACTCGAGGGGCGGAGGACCTGGTAGGGCAAGGTATAGCACTCGCCATAACTTGACTTCGCCATGAACCTTTACCCTAAATCGCCTGTCAATTGCCCGACCCTGTTGCTGCGAGCCATGGACGTGAGTTCGAGTCTATGATGAATGCAGGGAGCGAGAAAGACGATGACTCAACAAAAAAACTGTTACTTCCATTTCACATCTAGACTTCGTGGGATGTGGCTGTGGGCCTGCACAATTGCTTCGCCGCCATAGATTGTAGTGTCGTCCGCATTTCTCCTCTTCCCTACGTTCTATATCCACTGCCCCAGCCCTAAGGTCTCAGCAATTCGGCACCATAGAAGCAAACAAACACGGGCTACAGTACCACACAATATAAGGAATTGCTAAAATTCAGGTGGCTGGATTTTAGTTTTCTTTGGGCAACGGTTATTGCATATATTTTATCTTCAAATTGTCGTTTTGGTTCCTTGCAATTTTTGTAGACACAATATGCAATTTTTGGTTCCGAGAATAAAAAGCTCGTTAGACAAAACCATAAATCTGACAAAATCAGGTGTGTGTTGGCACAAAGATAATTTAACTATTTACAATTATTTCTATAGTCAAACAGGACAAAAAATTGATATGTTATGACACAAATACAAATAACAAATCATAAAAAGTGTTAATTTACTTGTAATAATTGGTAGTACAAAAGTATTGCATGAAATCATCTTAAAATTTAGGCACCTAAGATATAGGAGAGGTGGACAACATATAGGCAGCCACGACCTTTTCTCCATTGTTATAAAAAAAACTTTTCTCCTTTCAGTTGTTTGTTTAATTATTAGTTGGGTATTATTAATTAATTATTGGCATAGTGTTATCACAATTACATTGTATCCCATTTTCTGTTATTGCATTATATTGGCTTAAATGTTTAAGAATAATTAGGGTAGTGTACATTCAACACAATAGCTGCACAAGGACTGATCATCATTGTGGCAGAACCACCTAAATTATATGGTCCACATGTGCCTACCATTGTCCTTCAGACTTCTGATACAGCACATGCAAGCCAGACAACTCCAGTAGTCTGTCGGGTGTCCTCGGGAAAACCCGAATCATCCACGTTTTACAACTCATACAGGATCAACAAAGGAGTTGTTACAACATTACAATATTTGATATAAAATATTTTACATCGGAGTGCGGAATAATATAACATTAGTTTACAAAACATGTAGAAGTTAAACTTTAACCTAATCTCTAAAAGATAGGTAGACAGCGAAAGCTTCTGAGAAGAAACATCTAAGGTAGAAGAGATAGTCAGACCATATCGAGCCCACCGACATGACCTCAATTAGCTGCTCAAGTCAAAACCTGCAACAGGGGTTAACAAACCCTGAGTACTTGAGGGTACTCAACAAGTCTTACCCGACTAAAGAAAAGACTCTAAGGATATGCAAGCTTTTGATGTAGGATAGAGTAAGAAGTATATTTTGCATAAAAGTCTTCTAACAGTGGATCCTTACTTTCAATATTATAACTTTAAGATTATTAAGCAACATCATTATATATAAGCACCTGATCTAATCCAATCACTTCTTAAACCATCTCACCCTATGATCATAAGTATCACAGATTCATTGATTAACTACGATGTAGCACAGTTGATTGAGTCTTCTTCACCGAGAAGCTACGGTGATTCGAATCGGTTTTGCCCAGCTGGGGTTTCCTTACCACATGACAGATGTAGGTCTAGGTCTATAGACCCGAACCTATATATATCAACCCGTACCCAGATCCCCCAAAACCTAAACTGGTCTGCGCTACCCGCGAGCACAGTACCCACTACACTGCGTCGTTCGTCCTTGACGGATTCGCAGAAGTGTGTTGCACCGTACTCCCACCATCTCCATTCGCCCAGTGCGCAGTTGTCTTTTCAAGTTAAGGATAAACCGGGGCAAAGGCTTACCGAAGTATGTGGCCAGTACTACAAGTCACGATCACAGACAGCTCTACAACGATCGGTCCTTAACCGACACAAGCAGAGGCCCTACATCGAGACTCCATTCCCAATGCAAGCCAGCTATGGTCAAACCACCCGCTCGGTCTCATATTTAAATAATTTATGATCATACTCATACTTCAGGTTTATCAAAGTTTTAGGATAACTTGCTTTATCAACTTGTTCCTCTAAGCAAGGCTAAGCATATAATCATTATCATATTTAACTGTGTGACATGGGATAACAATTTGTAGTCAAGGAAGATATGCAACAACGGTATAGCACTCAACTCCTACTACTTAATGCATCAAACATAGACTTATGTGAATAACTTTTATAAAATACAAGAATTGGATTATGCTCCGGGGTTTGCCTTCATTGCAGAGAAGTTAGTTGCCTCAAACAGATCCAATAGACATCAGCACCTCTGGTGAATGGACCAACTCCGAGACTTGATCAACACACACCTCCTTACTCTCGTACAGACTACACGTAATAAATGATGCACTACTTTAACATGATAGCATGCCACGATGCAGAATGTATGATGAGAGATATACTAGTGCATAACAAAAGATAAACAAGTTAAGGAAGTTGAGTACAACTTTCCTTCACTGAAGAACTAGGGTTATTATCATAAGAGCATTTTTCATTATTTACTAATAAGTTAATTAGTTATTTAGCATGCATATGATACTAGTGAAGCATGGCAAGGTATATAACTTAACATTTCACTAAGTGCAACTATGAAGATTGAGCAAGGATTACAACATGACTTAATCACATGCATTATTAATTAATTAGATAAGTAACTGTTTTATTTATTAACTAGCATGTTAATCATGGACATAACATTATAACAAGAAGGTGTCAAGGAATACCAGGGGTGAAGTGTTCCAAGGTCTACAATCAATTCAAAAAGGGCACTTAAGTTATTGTAGAAATTATTCTATTTACTTTAACATTTATTAATTATTTATTTAAAGGCATGTAAATAAGCATATAGCTAAAAATTATCAAAATAGTACCATAATTTTTGTGAAGGTTAAACTAATAATGTAAAGCATTCATACCAAGTTTCATAATTTTTAGACAAATATTTTATTCTATAAAATTAATGGAAGTTACATTTATTAATTAAAAGAGCTAATTTAAAAGTATAGCAAAATTATAGGAAAGTACCATTTCATATTTTTCATGGGTATATCATAGCATAACAAGCACCTATACAAAATTTCATAATTTTATCAGCACTATTTATTTACTTATGAATTTTCAAAGAATTACCAAATATATTTGTTTCTAAAAAAAGAAAAGCATTTTTCATTCTCAGCCCAGAACTCTCTCCGATCTGGCCCAAACTTGGCCCAACATGCAGATGTGAGTGGCCTGTGGTCATCCAGGCCCATCCCGTGCTCGGCCACGGCATGGCCGGCAGAACGGCGGCGCTCTCGTCGCCGGCGAGGATCCCGGCGGCGAGGCTTGTACCTAAACGCTCGCCAAAAGCTCGCGCATCCACCTACGAGACCAGCCGAACCTCTATCACAAAGGAACTCGCACGACGGCGACCAAGGCGGCTCGGAGCTACTCCGGCGAGGCGGAGCGGCGCTGCTCCGGCAAGAGCGACCCGGTATAAGTTAAAGCGAACCGGGCTACGCGATCAGGGACTCAACGTGGGCGAGCTCGGCTAGCTGGAAGGAGCGGAGAAGCAACGGGGATGCACCGTCCACGGTGAGGGCGGCGGTGGCGGTGAACACGGCGGCGAGCGCGCGTCCCGGCTCGTCAGCTGCTCGTCTACGAAAACAGGTAGGCCGATGAGCACTAGAGCGTTGCGGCGGAGCTGATGCACGAAACGAAACGGTGAGCGGTTCACCGGAGTGGTCTGGCCACTACGGCGGGGTGCGCGGTGGTGCTGCGGCCGGCTGCGAGGGAGAAGGCGGCGTGTGGCGGCTCTGTGCGGCAAGGGCGGAGTGAGCTGGCCTTGGAGGAGCGCAAGAGCGAGTCGATGCTGCTGGCATGAGCAATTGAAAAGAGACGCTGCGGTTGCGGCGAATTGCTCAGGCATACGGTGGTCCTCGGCAGTGAAGCAGAGAGAGGAAAAGAAGAAAACGGCGACGGCTCGAAGACTTAAGGCGTCGCGGGCGGCTTCTCTGGCTTGCCAGCTCCTGGTTGAGTTCTCCACGCGTCCAGCTGCGTGTCACCGTGTGCAGGTGATCGAGGGCGGCGGGCTGCCACCGACGGGAAGCAGGTAGGGGAGCACCACGGTCAGCTTTGCAACCTTGGCCGCATAACTATGTTTCAAGCTCTTCTTTCTTCCTTTTCTCCAAACTTTGTGTACCAACTTGAAAAACTCTAAAAACGAAAGTTGCTCAACTTTCCAAGATATTCAACTTTGCTTAAAGGACCACCCCCAACTTCTACCTGAATCTTGAGATTAACATTGGGGATAAAAGGGGGATATTTTTAATTAGGGTTTAAAATAATTTAATTATTCGTTTGTTAACTAACTTATGATTAATAAAGTAGCACTAATAAAACATCATTTCATGTGATACTAAAACATAGCATAAATAACACATAAAGCATATGATTAAAACAACATATCCAATTATTAGTAAAACATTATTATTTAGCATGTGAAACAATTATATGAAACACATGAAACATAACTTAGGTAACATGGCATGAATAAAACATAGCATAGGCACATTATGAAACACTACCAAGCAACCCATGAAACATGGCATCATGAACATAGGAAACAAGGCATGTAAACACTTGTTTAAATGCAACATATGAAACCTTACTATGCAACATATGAAACATGTGATTGCTATATTTGAAACATGTGATACATTTATGCAACAATGCTGGATGACTATACATGATGATGCTTATGACCAAGTTTTAGTTGTTTCTTAACATCTGGGATGTTACAATCATTACTCTAAATAAGCACATATGGTATACATGATATATGAGCCAATACAAGAAAGGATTGACAAATGGAGCACTCAGAGCCTAATCAGTTTATTCCCAGGTCGCTCTTCTCATAGTAATTGCATTATTTGGAGATTTAATAATTCATTTCACGTGACAATTTGCTTCACATTCACTTTGTTTCACATAGCAATCACCTCTACCCCCGAGGCAGCACCAGCACTGATTCCTATTCAATGATTTGCAGAGTAGGCCACCATGGTAGCACGTCCATTTTGGTATAGTAACCTTCTGGGTACTCATTTCATCCATCACCGTTCCACCTATTTTTAAGCATGTAATGTGAATCCATTTGTTAAATTACATACACAAGCACAGAAACATCTCTGTAATAAGCATAAAATCAATGTGATGGAAGTCGATAGTTATAGTGGGCCCTCGTTCGGTTGATCTTATTTACAACAGAGAGAAACATAGAGGTCTTTAGCAATTTGTATTTTGTTTGAATGGTGCAGGGAAAATATCAGCTACTCTATAGTAATTAGTTTTGAGGAGATAATGGAGGAAAAAACATTTTGATTTATTTCACCTACATGCCACATGAATGGAAAAGCATGCAAGGACCAGCAGTGAAAGCAGTACCAGTGCGCCATTCTGCATTTTGTGTCCCTCTAAGGAACAAAACACTTTGTTGTATGTTCTTGGGAGATGTGTTCTACTGGAATGAGATGCATGGACCCATACATTGCTCGTATATATAGGGCAAAAGGACTCTGTGGATGCATGATAATTAGGAAAAGTTGATCCCTACCAACAAGCTAGTCATGGATAAAGATATATTGTTATAGTCAGCCTTTTTAGGTCATATACTAATCCATAACATTTAGAACCAATGTGAGGTACTCTTTGTTGGCCTAATTAGTTTCCTTTTCCCTTATCCCAGCCCTTATAAATGCCAGCCAAATTGGTTGGTTCTAACTTAGGTATCTTGTAAGTTTAGAATTTTTCTTAATCAATGGTGTATGATGGCCAAACAGTGTTAGGATACTATCAATTGATCACTCTCACTACCCCACAGAAAAAATTGATCACTCTCACTATTGGCATCCTCACATGGAATTGGCTATGATATGTGTGGATGACATGACCCACAACTATCATCACAAAGGACGTCGTATCCAGCCCCCTAAGCATATGGTGGACCAGTCGACTACTCCGGGTCTTGTACCTGGCTAGGGGCTCATCATCAAATTGCTACACAAAGGTAGGTAGAAACTTTATCCCACACAAAATGGGATTTGGTCGTAACAAAGCAGAAAACATATCTGTAAATGTGATCCTGAGTGACACCGTCTTTGTAACCCAAATCCTCAACTATATAAGGCGGTAGGTAGTGTCACAAATTTCCTGGTACGAAGGATATGAGGAACATCGATACGTGGGATGAGGATCGGCATGTTCGAGGTTCATATGGGGGCATACCTCTTTGGTACGATCGGTTCATGGAAGGGAACAAGATCCCTAAATTAGGACGACATACCTATAACATAACTATGAACAAGGTTCATGATTATCAATACAATAATTCATTAATCAATGATAAGTAGTACAAGATGATTATCAGTACTTATTTTTACATAAATGTGTGTAGACCTTTGATTACAAAAACATTAATCCATTCTAGCCTAGAGCGTTGTAAGGTCTAAATGGCTAGAGGGGGGTGAATAGCCTATTTAAAAATCTACAAGCTTCACTAAACAACCACGTTAGTATAAAAGATGGCTAAGCTAATTCTAGCACTAGCTCAGCTATACTATGCAAGCCACCTATACAATTCTAGTAAAGCAAGGCTATGATCTCTAATACACACCAACAAGACTAAGTCACTAAGCTACTTACTCCTATGTGATAAAAGCTACACTAAGCAAACTACACTAGGACTAGTATAAGAAAGTAAAGAGCAAGTGACTTGATTCTTATACCAACGATGTAGAGAAGTAATCCACTCGAAGAATCAATCACAAGAGAAATCCTCGGCAAAGAGATGACACAAGATTTTTACCGAGGTTCACTTGCTTTCCGGCAAGCTACTCCTCGTTGTGGCGATGCACCCACTTGTCGGTTCGCTAGCTAATCGACTGTCAAGAGTCGAGCCCTCGGTGGGCGCCGCACAACCACACACAAGATGGGGATCCTCCAAGCCACGAGCTTCACTAGAGTATCTAATTTGCGAAGTCCCGCGGGGAAGGATCAAGTACCCCTTACAACACTTGGTGAGGGCTCCAACAATATTCAATTGTGAGCTCAATCACCTCCGCTGCTCCAAGCCGTCTACCGTGTCGGGAAACACGGAAGAGTAAAAAGAAATCCACAGCAACTCGAAGATCAAGTGCCTCTAGAATGCAACTCTCAAGCAATGCACTTGAATCTCACTCATGATGTGCAACTAAGCAAGGAGATGAGTGGAGGGGTTGTTCTCTAGCTCAAAGGATGTCTCTAGGTCTCAAAATGTGCAAGAGTTACCCTCAAACCCCGGACATCTTCTATTTATAGCGAAGGGGTACGCAGCTAGTCGTTACCGAACGACGCAGTAAAAAACGTACTGACCGGACGCATCCGATCACTACAGGACAAGCATGAACAGTGCGTGTCAGAAGTTACCGTTGTCGTGACCGGACGCGCTCTAGCGTTTGACCGGACGCGCTACACCTAGCGTCCGGTCAGAGTCCAGTAAGCTCCCACTGCGACCGGACGCGTCTAATCGCACGTGACCGGACGCGCCGCGCGTCCGATCGGCTCTACGACCAGCTCTGCCCCACAGGGTGCCTGACCGGACGCTCTGGTTCCGTGAGGGACCGGACGCGCCGGTTGCAAACCCTAGCACCCGCGCGCCAGACTGCTGCGAGAGCTGACTGGACGCGTCCGGTCAAACCGTGACCGCCGTTCGCCTCCGTTTCTTTTCCGACTTCCGGCGTAGTAGAAAATAGGCGTTTCACTTCCCCAAAAGCGCCGAATCTCACCTCGCAAGCTCGGCGGGAGGGAGAGAGGAACCCAAACCCCTCTCTACCGCTCAAACTTCACCGCCTTCGCAAATGTGCTAACACCACCAAGTGTACACCACCATGTGCATGTGTGTTAGCATTTCTCAAACATTTTTTGAGGCGTTATGTTAGCTCTCTACTAGATCCTAATGCATATGCTCAAGAGATTGATCTAGTGGCACTTGATTCCCGAGCTAATCGTGATTGTCCCTCTTGATAGTCGGCTATGTATCCTAAACCCGGTCAATCACTTCTCTACTCATCTTAGACCGGCAAAAGGAAAACCCTATGGTTATACCTTTGTCTTGCGCTCTTAGATCCTTCTCCTCCACTTGATCATCATGTCCATCATTTAATGTGCATCTCTTCATGATCTTGCTCATCATTTCATTCACCAACTCTTAGTGATCTTGTGGCCACAACTTCTTGCCACAAACACCTTCATCACATGTGTTGCTTATGCCTAACTCAAAACACTTAACACATGGCATTAGTAACTTGGTGTCATTAATTACCAAAACCAAACTTGGGCTTTCAAGCGTTTGGGTCGTAGGCCCATTGGACTATGGCGTTAGGTCTCCAACAGACAACAATCCAATTCTTCGTCGGACGGAATCAGAGACTGTGTCGCAGTCTTGCAAAGGAAGTGTCGCATTGCCAATTGGTGCTATGGTCTGACCAGTGGCAGCGAGGACCGCGCCAACCACCGAAAACATTTTTTGTCGTGTGCTCTCTGCCGTATTAGGCCATTTTTGCTTCCACGACCCACGTCCGCTTTCCCGCCCAGGCTTGCTTCCGCCTGCTTACTAAATTTTGGCACTGTTGCAACACCCGAAATGTGTTGCCATAGGTCCAAAATCGTTGCAATAGCAGAAATAGCAACACTTTTTTTGTTGGGAGGCATTGCAGGCGCTTGCGTAGATATAGCCTGGGACAACGCTTTTCTGCAAAGTGTTGCAAAATGCGTTTTGGATTTGCAACCCCTAGGTGTTGCAACATAAGGTTTTGCTACGGTTGTAGGTGTGGCAACAACAACTAATGCAACGCCTTAGGCGTTGCTGGACCTTGCAATGGCAACGTGCCCATGTCGCTTGCTTCTACCCAGGCTTGTTTCCGCCCGCGTATTGGGCCGTTTTTGCTTCCGTAGCTCACGTCCGCTTTCCTGCCTAGGCTTGCTTCCGCCTAAGCGTGTTTCCTCCTACGTCGCTAGCTTCCCCCTAAAGATGGCAATGGGTAGGTACCCGCTGGGTAAAACGAACCGATATCCGTTCTCGCGAAGAAAAAACATGCCCGCTAAAAACCCATACCCGTAGACGGGTACAAATGTCCGCCCATACCCGTGCCCGACAACACGGAGATCCCATCTATGGCGCTAGGGAGCGAATCCACGGTAGTGGCATTGCATCGATGAGTAATAGATGCGTCCTGGGCCATTGGGCGTTGACGTCGAGGTGCTCGGCGAGGAGGAACTGAAGCCTGGACGAGTCGAGGTTGGTGTCGGACTTGATGACACGGCTGGCCGGGAACCCCGACAGCTTCCACACCATGTAGATGAGCACGTCGATCAGGTTGGACAAGATGAGCAGCAACACATCCGGCGAGTACTCCCCAGTGGCGTCAAGGTGTTTGGGAGTTGGGGTCGAGGAGTCGAGGGACGGGGTTTGCGGGGCACGATACTGCGGTGGCGGCCGCTAGAACCGATTGGGAAAGAGAAATGAGGTGGTCTAGGGTTCGAAACTTCCAATTCTATTTATATGTATGCTATTATTGGGCCTGGATTGAATGATAATTGGGCTAGAATACACAGGGTATAGTATAAAGGTGGGTAAAATTTACCCATGGGTTTGCGGGTATGGGTACACCGGGAACGTACCCGTATCTGCAAACCCGATGGGTATGATTTTTTCACATTAACAAACTCATGGGTATCAATAGTGACCCATGCTCTGCCCTAATGGACTAAAAACTCGTCGGGTTTCGTATACCCATTGTCATCTTTACTTGCGCCAGCAGTACCGTACGGCCGCACCACGTCGCTTTCTCTAGGAAAAAAATAGAAAACATTCCTCCACAAAAATAGTGAATAGGTGGAATCGAAATCAAGACCTCATGTCTAAGATGTCAAATCCCTACCACTGCACCATATAAGTGTTTTATGATAAATCTAAAATATTTTCCTTATTAAACCATATCAAACCATTTAAGTCCAAAAAAATATCACATAGATATTACTTGAACCTATAATATATCACACAACATCTCACAAGTAACAAGTGAATACTTACCTATCAAAAAAACATGTGAATACTTAAAGATAATTATGGAACTTTAAAGCTATATTATTTGAATATCTGAAAACATATCGTAGAACATCACATATATACTACACGAACGTCCTAAAATATCCTAAAGAAAAGGTCATGTAACCTTGGAAATAAAACAAAAATATGAAAGAAAGAGTAATAGAAATAAAATATCATGTGAATATTACTTGAACAACCTAAAATATATCTTAGAACATCTCACAAGTGTCATGTCAATACTCAAAGATAATAATGAAACATCATTCTTATTCTACACGAACATCCATAAACATAGCGTAGAACATCAACTATATAATACACAAACATCATCTGTATCTCTTAAAAGTATAGTAAATAAAAGAGTAAAAACTATGTAATAGGAAAAGAACAAAAATTCAATTAAAATAATCAGCTGCAGTTAAATAAATAAGAATAAATGGTAAAGGAAACGAAAAAGAATATTGAAAGGAAAAAACAAAAAAGCAAAAAGTAAACAAAAAGAAAAGAAAAAAGATCGCGTAACAGTGAAAAACGCTGCAACGGGCGCGACTCGCACCTTCCATTGTTCGTCATGTTCGGACTCGCATAAGAACAACTAGCGCAAGAAGGGACCCAACACGCCGCTAGCTCACTCTATTGTCCGCAATAGCTAATCAACAAAAAAAACCATGAAAACAAAATAATATAGACAAATAATGAATTAGATTTACACCATGTTTATGTGACTAGTATCCCAATATCGATGAAAATAGGGAAGAAAATTACAAATGCTATGAGGCACATAATAGATTAAAACATAAATAGAAATACAAAATTAATAAAAAATAGAACAAAACATAAGAGAAGACATAAATAATATAAAAAAGGCATATTATAGATTAAAAAACATCACATGGATACTACTAATAGTAGAATAAAAATGAGAAGACAAGAAAAGCCATGTAACAGTGGCATAAAATAAAAGATGAGGAAAAATAAAGAAAGTAATTAGTGTTGGTGAAAAACTAAAGGAAAGATAAAATAAAATAAAAATAAAAAACAAAAAAATAAATAATAAAAATAAATAGAAGAAATTAAAGTAAATAAAAGAATAATAAAAATAAAATAAAACAAAATAAAATAAAGATAAATAAAATACAGAGAAGAAGAGAAACCAACAAAAGAAGAGGAAAAATAAATACAAGATAAAAAGGAGAAATAAAACAAATAGAAGAAAGTAAAAAACCAAAAACAAAATATGACAAATGAAAAAAGAGAAAGTAATTAGTTCCCATAAAAAAAGAAAAGATAAAACAAAAGAAGAATAGAAACCACAAAGAGAAAAAAAAGAAATAGAAGAAAAAAATAAAATAAAAGAATAATAAATATAAAAAATAAAATAGAGATAAATAAAGAAAATAAAAATAAGAAACGCAAAAAAAAAACGAAATACGAGCGGCCAGAAACACGTGCTCATTCGTTCCGAAGGGGCTGGCGAGCTGCATGGCGTCGAATGCAGGGCGTCGGTGGGCTGCAAGGTCATGGGCCGCGCAGCAGTCTCGTGTGGAATCTGCGTGGGGGTCGGCGTGCTGCTGCAGTCCGTTCCGGCCGTCTGGCCTCAGCGCCGCGCTGCCTTCCGCCCCAGTGCTGCCGTTGGTCCCAGCACCACACCGTCACTCTCGGTGGCAACGCTATGTTGCTGGACGCCGGTTGCCCACGGTAGCTAACCGCCTTCTTCCACACGATAGGAAAATCACCTAGTAAGTTTCTCCACTGGATTACGGAATGACGACTTAGAATTCTATGTGCCATGTTCATCCTCCTCCTCGAGGGTCCAGTCATGTTCTCTCGGACGTCGTCCCAACTCATGTCCCTAGCAGCACGCAACAGGTTGAGGGCAGAATCGAGCAGCAAGGTAGGAACGCCGATGAAGGAGAAGATGTGGTCGTGGTCAGGCACACCACACGCGAAGAGTCACGAGCTCTTGCGAAGAGTCACCAGAGCATTATCGCGGATGACCCGAGGACCGTTTGATCAAAGCCAGCATAGGGATCCAACGATGACCGAGCTTTGTCGGTGTCATGGCCCAATGAAGCCAGATCTTGAACTATGATTGGAAAGTTATAAAATGAAAATTTTAGACAAATATAAACTTCATTTATTTTATTTATGATTTTTTAGACCTATACAACGAACCTTCTTTCTTTAGCTGTCTTTTAGACCTCCGACGTTGCTGCCTCTCACGTACTGTCCCCTCAACTATAGCTAGATGTGGAGGGGAGGGAAGAGAGCCAGAGAGAGGAATTTCTAATTAGGGATGGGAACAGCGTAAACGAAAGGGAGATGGTAAACAATCAAACACCTGGAACTGAAGATGCACTCTTCCCACGCTGCCTCTTCCTTGGACGGCTAGAGGAAGGTCGGTCCATGTGCCTTCAATGCTGAAAGGATCAAGATGCCCAAGAAGGGGGGGTGAATTGGGCTTTTCTAAAAATTAATTGCAAGAATTAAATCCTACAAGCCGGAATTCACCCCTAGTGCCTACTTGTGTTCCTAGAGATTCTATCGATAAAAGTTTTGCACCCTAAGTTCCAATCCTAGTCTAGCATGGCAATTCTAGGAAAGTAAATCAAGCAATGAAAGTAAATACGAGAAAGTAAATGCTTGAAAGTAAGGGCAAGGAACACGGCGATGTTTTCCCGAGGTATCGGAGAGTCGCCACTCCCCACTAGTCCTCGTTGGAGCACCCGCGCAAGGGTATAGCTCCCCCTTGATCCGCGCAAGGATCAAGTGCTCTCTACGGGCTGATTCTTCGACACTCCGTCATGGTGAATCGCCCAAAACCGCTCACAAGATGAGTTGGGTCATCCACAAACTCCGCCGGATGATCACCAAACTCCCAATCACCACCAAGCTGTCTAGGTGATGGCGATCATTAAGAGTAACAAGCTAGAACTCTCACTTGACCACAACAAGCCTAATGAGAAGATGGATGCACACTTGCTACTCTCTAGTCACTAGTGAGGGAATCTCAAGCTTTGATTCTCAAATCACAATCCTCACTAGAGCTCTTGCACTCCCTTGCACTCCAAAGGTGTTTCTCAGCTGAACAAATGAGCAAGAGACCTCTAAAAGAGGTGGTGGGGATGTATTTATACACCCCACAGTCAAAACCAACCGTTACCTGCCAACTCAGCAAAATACGAGGTGACCGGACGTGCCGGTCGAAGTGACCGGACGCACCGGTCGCTCGTAACGGTCGAAAACCAGAAATAACGGCTGAGTGACTGGACGCGCCGATCAGGGGTGACCGGACGCGTCCGATCATGCAGGGAGCTTACTGTACTTTGACCTGACGCGCGACCGCGTCTGATCAGTGATGACCGGACGCGTCCGGTCGTCAGAGTGCCTTACTGGAATATGACCGGACGCGCCAATCACACCCTAGTCGCGTCCGATTAGGTGATTTCCCTTAAGTGACACGTGTCAGCCTGAACACCGCGTCCGGTCCTCACAAGGACCGCGTCCGGTCAACAGCGCTGAGACACAGTAGCAATTTAGAACTGACTGGACGCGTCCGGTCATACCAGACACCGCGTCCGGTCAAGGGAAAACGTCTCTAAATACTTCGAAACGCGACGCAACTGGAACCAAGTTGCTTCCAACTGAACTTTGAGCTATTCTAGAGCTTCCTAGTGCTAAGTTTGACAAGTGTGCACCACACCTAAACACAAGACTCACCTAGGTCAAGCTACTCGCTCATGCCCCCCTTTATAGTACGGCCAAAGGAGAAAACGAAGATCCTAACGACTATTCCGAATGTAACTCAACACCTTGACATCCAGAACTAACCGTCCTTAATCTTGACGTCAATCCTTTGAAAACCAAAATGATTTCCATCAAGGGGCATGAATACCATAGTGCCCAAAGCAGTTATCAACCCCATGACCTAACTTACAAAATTTTCTGCAAAACACACGTTAGTCATGGTAATAAAGCGTTGTCATCAATTGCCGAAACCAACTCTCGGGGCCTAGATGCTTTCAATCTCCCCCTTTTTGGTGATTGATGACAACACTAAGATTCAGAAGATAAGAGTTGAGGTTTTCGAACATGCTTGGTTCACATAAGCAAGAAGCAAAAAGCACAAGGGGTTAGGAATTGCTTATGTGCCCCAAGCCAACAGTGTGTACTCATAAGATAAAACATAAAGCGTTAGTACACATAAAAACATAGCTCAAAAGAAATTGGAGTAAGGCACGGAAGCACAACCTTATGAGCTATAACCAAATAAGTGACATGAATTAAAAAGGCGACTAGATATACCACATAGACTCAAAGTATCTCACACGACCACATGTTACAAGATGCAAGTACTAGAATGTAAACATGATGCATGAATGTAGCACACAAATAAAAACAAAAACCCTCTATCAAAACTCCCCCTGAATCTACTCTCTCTCCCCCTTTGGCATCAACCGCCAAAAACTAATCTAAGGATCTAACAGGGGAACAGACGGAGTCGAGTCGGGTGCCGAGGAGCGCGGAGTGATCACAAACTGAGAAGTATCTTCCTCGGACTCGGAGCTGTCAGGCTGACCCTCTGAAGAAGCACGCGGCTGTAAAGCGGTCTGGGTCTGAACAACAGGAGCAGGTACTGACGAAGAAGTAGCAACAAGTGGAGCAGTCTCTGTGACCTGAGCCTGAAGTGAGCCAACAGCTGGGGGATCTGTCGAGGCAACTGACGAAGGTATAGTCTCTGTAGTGCCCGTCCCTGTCACAGGAGGAACAGCTGCCTCTGAAGCGGACAACCCTGAAGAAGTAACTAGAGTAGTGTGTGTAACACCCCAGGTGTTTGTCACTCGCTAAGCAGTGGATTTGAGCTCAAACATGATAGATTAAGTGGAAATGACAATGTCAAGGTCAACCTATGGAGAGGAGCCTAACTTAAAGTTGGATGCTGCATCATTGCTTTACATATAGGCCATTTTCAAAGATATATCTTTGGATGGTGTTATTGTCATATCTCCATGTGTCTCACCTTGGTACCTATCTATATTGATCCCTGGAAAAGTTTCATGAAGTTTGGAATCAAAAAGTCACGTGAAATGATAAGTTCCATTCCTATTGGAAATTGCCCCATTAAGTTAATGAAACTATAGATCATCAACCAAGCTTTACAAATTTACCCAAATGACTCTAGATGAATTCCACAACAAAAGTCATGAAGGGTTCATATTGAGCAAATGTCAAGAAATTGCCCCGATTGGCCTAAAACCCTAGTTTCGGCTTTACCGAGTTGATACTTTGACCAAAATGGAAGTTTGACTTCTGTACCAGTTATGAGGTTTGACCTTAAACAAAAGTTGTAGTTAATCTTATGTAGAACAAACTTTGTTTAATGGTCAAGAGCTAGTTTGGCCTCTAACCTAGTCAAATAGAGCTCACAAGGTTGTTTAAGCTGCTGTTTTTGAAAGGGCAGAAATTATTCTAAGTCTTTGAGTGGCAGCAATAAGTTGACATGTTTGGTAATGTTTATCTCCCTAACCACGCTGAACCAGTCCAAGGACCCTTAATAGAAGTTGTAGATCAAGTTGGGTACTACAAGTTTTGTTTAAGCCTCATGGCCTAGTACAGCTTCTAACCTAGTCATATAAGGAACCAAAGTTTGAATGTGCTGTATTTTTCCAGCCCTTAAGTAATCCTATGTCCGTACATTGGCATCTCGCGTTCTCCAAATTTTGCTATGCAACTTAAATTGAGCCAAATGTATAAGTTGAAGGTAATGAGATGGAGAAGAGTATGCAAAAAGTTAGACTTCGTTTGAGCAAGGTGGGCATCCCAAAATCATCAAAGACCGAGCTCAACTTAAGCATGATCATGTCGTTGACACTGTCAACTTTGGGCTTAGTTATCTCCTAATCTGTGGGTCTTATGACCATGGTGTTTAAATAAAAATTGTAGAGTATACTGAGGTGAACAACTTTGACAATTGGTCCATAGCCCAGTTTGGCCCGTAGCCAGCCCAACCATTGCCTCCAAGTCAGCCGGTTTCACGCACACCACGTGCTCGACGTCGGGCTCCAACGAACGACGCGTGGCCAGGACGTGGAGGCCATGCGCGGGCGGAGCTCCTACCTTGCCTCCACGCGCCCGGCCTCTTCCGACGCAGACGTCTGAGCTCTCCATTCGCCCTCCCCTCCTCCGTGCTCGCCACTCCCTGGCTCTTGCCTTCCCCGTTTCAGTGCCCGCACCGCCGTCCGCCATGGCTGCCGCCATGGGAGCTCCGCGGTCGCCGTTGTTACTCTTCCACCGTAGGCCTCTCCAGCCCGAGTTGAGCGCCGAAACATCCTCACCACCACCCGCCGCGCTCAGTGCACCTCTTCCCTTGCCTCACCGTCGTTCTCAGCTCACCAATTTGAAGCCGCCATGGCCGCCGCAAGCCCTGTGCACGTGGCCAGGAAGCCACGAGCCATCGCCGGTCGAGCTGGGGCCACCATGGAGTTCGCGCGGACCCCCTGGTGCTCCACCACCACTTCCCCGACGCCGGCATGGCCCCCAACAGCCGGAGCCACGAGCTCCGACGAGCTCCCTGTTCTAAATCCCGACCAAGGACTTCGGGCAGCAATTCGACAAAATACAGGGACCTATCTGCACACCACTGACTCATATGAATAGTCACTTTGTACTGTGGGTTGATTTCTAGAAAATCTAGGGGCCTCGAGGCAAAAGTGTTTTTCTTTTTTTGGTTTAATCTTTTTATTTTACAGATTTCAGTGTTGAACTTTGGAAATTCATAGTAATTAGTAGAAAAATCATAAAATAGCAAATAAGGACTTTTTAGAATCCTTGTGAAATTATCTATGCAGTGGATCTATAATATGTTTAAAGTTTTAGCTGTAAAAATATATTTATGCAACTAGGTTTTGAATGCTAGTTGGATTTGTTATTTTTAATAACTGTAAATATATAACTCCAAATGAAGTGAAATTTTTGTGTCATGTTACTCTTGTGATGTATGATGTCTAGTAAAAATTTCAATATTTTAGGCTTGATAGTTTAGGAGCTATAAAAATAACAAATGCTATATGTTGCTTTGCTTCTATTCTGGACAGTTCTGCATATATGCATTGTTTGGCTTAGTTAAGTTATGACTCATGCCTTGATGACAATAAATGATTTGTAGTAATTTTCTTAATCTTTTCAAAAAGCTAAAGATCACAATTTTTGGTTAAGTATATGTTTAACTATAGTAGTCTAAAGTGTTGTAGCTGTTTCTGTCCAAACCCAGACAGGGTTGCCTTGTTTATAATGTGTGACCTAGTTAGTAGCACAATTAGCTCTAGATATTTATAAAAAAATTGTTCACAACTTGTTAAGCTGTCTAAAAAGTCCAGAACCATAATTATTGGATTTGTGAAACTCAAGTTATAACGATTTAAAGTGGCATATCAGATTGTGTCCATATTTTGGACAGAGATGCAATTATTTAATTAATTGACCATGTTAACTATAGAATCATCTTAAGATGATTACAAGAAAGTTGTAGGTAACTTTATAAGCTTTCCATAAAGTTGAGAATCATGTTTGTTGGAGGTCTAGAACTCCATTTATGTTTCTCTGAAGTTTCTATCAGTTTTCTGTCTATAATTGTACCACTGCTGTTGGGCTGCATGTGTGGTGTTACTCGTGCAACTAGTTTCATGGTGTAAATGATGTTTACTGTGGTTTTGGTAAATACAAAAGTTGTAGATAATTATCTTATCTTGCTTGTGTTAAATTTTCATGATCCCAGGTCTGATAGTTTAAGAGTTGCATGCTTAATAAGTCTACTGTCAAATTTTAATTACCTTCTGTGCAGACTTTAAAGATTGGCATGTTTGGTCATGATAACTTGGGAGTCATGTTAAGATGATTAAAGATTAAATGTAGATATTTTCCTAAGATTTCCAGAATGTCTTCTTGCAAGTCATTTGGATTTATAAAACTCCAGATATGATTGATTTATGAAGCTACTATTTGTAAGTCCAGAAATTGACATATTCTAGTTATAGTTGTTGCTTCATCTTGACTTGCTTTGCTATGTTGATTCCTAAAGAGTGATATACACCTTGTTAGTGTTAAGTGTGCTTGAGATCTTGTGTGACTTGTGTCATGATCGATATGCTGGTCATCTTCTAAGGATATGCTTAAGTGATAGTTAAGTTGATTAACTCTAGTGCCCATGTGAACTTGGTGTGTTGACATGAAAGTTGTGTTATTGCATTTCTACGCATTCATACACTTGCATCTTACATCTCATCTAGGTACGCTAGATGCACTACGTGGAGGACATAATGTGGAGCCAAACCTGAAGACGGTGTTTGGGAAACTATCCCGAAGATGGAAGTACTCGGCAAGTGATGTCTGACAACCACTGACTTGTGTCGGATCCCAGGCAAGCCCCGGAGCATTATAAGCCTCCTATCTTCAAAGCAATTAATTATATATATATGTTATAAGTATTGTTGCATCAAGTGGTAGGAGTTGGTTGAAAACCTTGCTGCATTATATCATTCCTTGTCCAGATATATGAATCCTTGAATCCTACCTAGACTAGGATCGAGTAGATGCTTAGCCCTGCTTTAAGCGGTAGAAGTCAGGTGATTTCCTGTCACCTGCGAGATGTAGGGGGGCATTATCCATCTCAGCTTCTAGGATTCTATTCAAGATCCCCTTAGCTTCATCAGTAGGGATACGAAAGAAAGAACCTCTAGCCATAGTATGCAGCATTTGTTTATTATCTTTCTGAAGACCTCAAAAAAAGTGAAATAAAAGAACAGTGTCTTCAAGCAAAAGTTTTGGACCAGATTCTAAAAGATCAGAAAAACGTTTCCAGGATTTCCCCAAAGTTTCATTATCTTTTTGTTTAAAAGATAGGACTTCGAGTCTAAGGTCACTAGTACGGTCAAGGGAATAAAAATCTAGACAAAAGTTGGCTCTTAAAACTCCCCATTCACCTTGCTGTTGACTTACCTTCTGACTATACCATCGTCTAGCTTCTCCTCTTAAAGAAAAAGGAAAAAGCTTCCAACGTAAAGTCTTATCAGAGATGCCATCAATGCGAAGACAATCGCATGTCTGCTCAAAATCTCTAATATAAAGGTAAGGGTTTTCGTCTTCCTTTCCCGAAAAAGATAAATTTTGAATCATCGCAATCAACCTTGAACTTAACTTATACTGGGATGTTTGGATAGGCTGTGATGACTCCCATGGTAAAAGGTCAGTTGCTGAAGGTGTTGCGGCATCAAAGATAGATATAGAACCTTGGTTTTCCATTTTTGGTAAAAAGAAAAAGAAAGAATGAAAAAGATAAGAAAATAAAAAGTATGAATACAAGCTAGTAGTAAGACTCAAGGTTATCTCAGCAAACCGTCTTTCTCCCTGGCAACGGCGCCAGAAATACTTGTTGATATTTGGTAACGCAATTAGGAAATAGGATCCGCAAGCGCACGGATATCGGTGAGCACTTCACCCGAGATGTTATCCTAGGTATCGTATTTATATTTTTACCTTTAGGAGAAAGAGTGCATCTGACTAACCAAATCTATTACTACTAACCTTTAGGCTACAACCACTATGATTCGATGTGAGTGATGTATAGAGAAGACTACAACCGCACTCTTCTTCTAACCTTGGTAAGGATGATCTACTGTTCTATTGGGGAGGTTTACGGAATCTAGACACCACAAAGGATGTTCAACCCGCACCTATAAACCCTATCGATCCTGCTAACGGGATATGGAATACAAAGGTAACTCGGAATTGTCACGTTCCTCGCTACTACCACGGTCCGGCTAGACGAGGGGATATCTATGAGTATCCTAGCTTAAACACCATGTTTACGCTAGAGATGATTACTCTAAACTCTACGCGAAGAGATCAAAGTAAACTCATAAACCAAAGAACAATAAAACAAAGAACTTACTAGAATTTAGAAGTCGAAATACTGAGGAATCCTGAGAACAAGCCTCGGGTTAGAAGAACTTGCTCCCGCAGGTACAACCTCGGAGTAGACACCGACAGGCCGGCTTCCTCCGATCTACACCTCCACTCTATCTCTCTCAATCTAGTAGAACTAATTCTACTTTCACATTGGATGCTAAGCCCTAAGAGGTGGGAACCCTAGAGGGAACCTCTCTCTCTAAACCCTAACTAGAGATATGCAACTGAATAATGAATTGGGTCTTCTCCACCAGGGGTCAGGGGCCTTGCTTATATAGCCCTTTTGGATGAATCTGGACCGTCGGATCAAACCGACCTTCATCCTACGGTTTTCCTTGATCCTCAAAGGCGGTGGAGCATAATCCGTGAGACTCGACCTGATTGGTCCCGGGGGCAGGGCGGGCGCCCTAGGGCACAGGGCGGGCGCCCTGTGTCCGGCCCCGTTACGGCTCCCGTTCGTTCCCGTGGCTTCTGGAATCTTCTAGATGTAAGATAATTATGTGTTCGGTTAATATCCCGTCATTAATCCGACATGTGGGCCTTTCTTCCGTATTTCCTGATAACCCCCTGCAGAAATAGATAAACATCAAAACTTGTGGAATTCTGTTAGATCAAACCCTAATTCTAGGTGTTGCTTGCATATAGGTCCTTTTATTTATTTATTTGATGGTTATAATTGATACTTAAGAACCGTCAACAGGCATCTAGGTGGAGCAGTCTGACCAAAGCAAAGCTGATGTATCTTCATGTCTGAAGCTGGGAGTCTGAGAATCTCCCGCACTCTGGTGCTGTACAATCTGCGGTCATGGCCACAGAATGCAAAGTGAATGAACTCATGTGTCGGGTCAATCCATAGTGAGGCATAGAACTCCCTGACCCAAGTGCCACAGTAAGCTCCTGTCCATCCAAGAAAATTTGATAGGCCTGGAAGGAAGGACAGGTGTGGACGGAGCTGCTCACCTACTACCTCAACAAGAGCCTCAAGATGACAGACCCTCTGAGGTCTAAAAGCAATCTCGCTGTCAACATATGATCTATAGAAATCCTCCTGTAGAGGTGTATAGAATCCCTCTGACGCTCTGGAATCCCTCACAGGTGGGAACCACCGACTGACCTCAACGAACCTCAGGGCCTACACTTGACGTGTTGTAGCTCCCCTCAAGTCAAAGTGCTCGACTGGGGGCGAACCTCGAGCCCTGGGAGGTGGACGACCTCCATGACGCTGGCCCTCTGGCCTAGGAGTCACCTGAGCTCGCGTACGTGCGGAGCGACGACACGGTGGAGTCTGGACTGGCTGCTCCTCTGTCTCCTCTGGAACCTTTGCAGGTGGATCAACTGACATATCCTCTGTCCCCTCTGTGGCCTCAGTACCGAGCTGTCGACCTTCAAGATGAAAGCGACGCTCTCCAATGTGTATGCCACTGCTCCTGCCTCCCCTCTCTGCCTGCTTAGCTGCATCTGCGACTGCCTGAGCGATCTCTGTATCAGTAAGAGTCTTCTTCTTCTTCTTTCTGGCCACAACCTTTATGTGCTTACCACGCGCAACCTCAGACAGATGAGGAGGACTCTCGTCCCCGTCACTAGGAGCACCCCCAGTGTTCTTGCAGCGAACCATACTAACCAACTGCCGAGAACCTCTGAAAGATGATGTACTGTCACTCAAGAGGCTTGGCCTCAATCCGTATCCGCAGGCTTGGCCTCGGATTAAAGCACTGAACTACTGTCACCCCGACACACCGACAAACTCGCTGAAAAGACGGAATAGATGGATCTACTATAAGCAACATATGTAATCTAAAAGGTACGAAACCCTAAGGATAGCAAGCATATAAGATGAGATGTGAATCGAACAGCGATGGCTACCTCGGATCGACGAGAAACCGGTGACGAGATGAGATGACCTAGTTCGCGAGATTTCCCAAATACGCCGGATGAGCGCTGAAAGCGCCAAGACAAGCGATAGTGAGTTAGAATTTCAATGAAAAGATTACGGCAAACCCTAAGGAGTACATTAGGGTAACGCGAAGGAACCTCATGGAGAAGACATCGCGCGAAGGAACCTCGACGACGAACGGCCAAAACAAAGTTGCGCGAGCCCTAGGGTTAGGGTTAGGGCAAACTGTGAGGTGGTCACGGTGGCCGACAGGAGGATTGCAGCGAGGAAAGCAAGGAGGAGGATTCGGTGGCTGGCGTAGTGGTAAGGACACCGACGGCGGCGCGGGCGCAGGCGGCACAGCAGCGCGGCGCGGCGAGCAGCGCACGGAGCGGCGGTAGCACGGGCGAGGGTGGTGTGGCAGCGCGGGCAGGGGCGGTGCGGCAGTGCGCGCACGTCGGAGCGAGGCAGCACGCGGCAGAGGAGGAGGTGCAGTCGGCAATAGCGGTGCGACGAGTTGGGCTAGGGCACGGGAGCAGCGGCGTACGACGGACGGTTGAAGAAATAGATCGAAGACGAAGGGTTATAAGAGGACTCAGATCCGCTCGAAGTGCACTGACCGGACGCGGTGGTCGAATGACCGGACACGGTGGTGCAGCGTCCGGTCACAGTTCAGTAAGCTCCTGGATCGACCGGACACGTTCGGTTAGGGCTGACCGGACGTGGACAGAGTCCGGTCAAGGGTCATCCGGGAAATTCATCGCGCATGACCGGACGCGGTGGTGGGTACCGGGACCGGACGCGGTGGTCAACAGCGATGCGTCCGGTCGAGTGTCCGGTCACAATGTCAAGAGAAAGTCTTCGGGATGACCGGACGCGCTGGTTGTCGCCGGGACCGGACGCGGTGGTGAAGCATCACTGCGTCCGGTGCAGCGTCCGGTCCAGCGTCCGGTCACTGTTTTTCGCCTTTCTTCAATCTGATCTTCGACGCGACTTCTCCCAATCAAGTTCCAATTCAAAGAGACACAAATAAACACCAATTGGAACCTAATATGAGTGACCTCACTCAAACCCTCAAAATTTTTTAAAATAATTTGCCTTAGGCTAGTATTGTTTTTAGGAAAATAAGCAATAAACACCCGAGGAGCAACGTATGGCCATGCAATAGAGTTTGTGAACCCTTAGGAGTGTCAAATGCTCTCTCCATTCATGGACGAACACAGAGGTTGCTCAAAGCCAAACCGAAACAGAATGACAAAGCAACAACCATGCATATGCAATGCAATACAAGTAAGTAAAACTAGGTTGCTTGTCAAGTTTGATCCACGGTTAGGCTTCTTCACTCCTCCAATGGAGGGTTATCGTAACCGTGTTAGACAAGCCCTAGGTGCATTGCGGGAAATTTAAACATGACATATAATACAATGCAATACAAGGGACAACACAAGCTCATTTTTTAAAGTTACTAGAGTCAAGCACATTAAGTTCACTTCTCAACCTACAAAAAGTAGCCTCATCTAAGGGTTTAGTGAAGATATCCGCTAATTGATTTTCACTTCTTACACCTTCTAGTGATATATCATTTTTAGCAACATGATCTCTTAGAAAGTGGTGGCGGATATCAATGTGCTTGGTGCGAGAGTGTTGTACCGGATTATTAGCAATTTTAACGGCACTTTCATTGTCACATAAAAGTGGCACCGTTTCAAGAACAACTCCATAGTCTAGGAGGGTTTGTTTCATGTATAAGATTTGAGCACAACAAGCCCCCGTGGCAATGTATTCCGCCTCGGCGGTGGACAAAGCCACACTATTTTGCTTTTTAGATGACCAAGATACTAAAGACCTCCCAAGCAAATGGCACCCTCCGGATATGCTTTTTCTATCAATTTTGCAACCGGCATAATCCAAATCGGAATAGCCAACTAGTTGGAATCTAGCTCCTTTGGGATACCAAAGTCCAATGCTTGGGGTGTGCTTAAGATATCTTAAAATTCTTTTTACGGCACTTAAGTAAGGTTCTTTAGGGCACGCTTGAAAGCGAGCACACATGCACACACTAAACATGATATCAGGCCTAGATGCGGTAAGGTACAACAAACTACCAATCATAGAACGGTAGAGAGTTTGATCAACCGATTTACCTCCCTCATCTAGGTCGAGATGTCCATTTGATGGCATTGGGGACTTGATTGGCTTACATTCTTCCATCTTGAATCTTTTGAGAAGATCCTTGGTATACTTTTCTTGAGAGATGAAGATCCCTTCTCTCATTTGCTTGACTTGAAAACCAAGGAAGAATGTGAGCTCACCAATCATAGACATCTCAAACTCCTTTGACATCAATCCACCAAATTCCTTGCAATACTCTTCATTTGTTGATCCGAAGATGATATCATCAACATAAACTTGACAAATGAAGATTTCCCCATTAAGCTTCTTGGTGAATAGTGTGGTGTCGAACTTCCCAATGGTGAAGCCCTTCTCAATGAGGAAGTCCCGGAGGCGCTCATACCACGCTCTAGGGGCTTGCTTGAGCCCATATAGCGCCTTGGATAACCTATAAACATGATTAGGATATCTAGGGTCTTCAAACCTGGGGGGTTGATTAACATAGACTAGTTCATTTATGAAGCCATTTAAAAATACACTTTTCACATCCATTTGATATAGTTTCATATCATGATGTGATGCATATGCAAGAAGGATACGAATGGCTTCAAGTCTTGCAACGGGTGCAAAAGTCTCTCCAAAATCAAGACCTTCAACTTGAGAGAACCCCTTTGCAACTAGTCTTGCCTTGTTCCTCACTACTATGCCTTGGTCATCTTGCTTGTTGTGGAACACCCACTTGGTTCCAATGACTCTTGCACCTTTTGGATGCTCTTCAAGTGTCCACACTTGATTGCGGGTGAAGTTGTTCAATTCTTCATGCATAGCATTCACCCAATCCGGATCTTGAAGAGCTTCTTCTACATTCTTAGGTTCAACACAAGACACAAAAGAGTGATGTTCAACAAAAGAAGCAAGCTTTTGAGATCGAGTCATTACTCCCTTAGTAGGACTCTCTATGATGAGATCTCGTGGATGTGCTTGAAGTAGATGTGAGTTTCTTCTATCAACCACTTGAGGAGCAGGATGGGGAGCATCAACATCTTGAGCTTGTGCCTCGGCTTGTTCATGAGAGACATGAGTGTCTTCATTTTCAACTCTCTCATTTTTGTCATCATCTTGAGGCACATGTGATGAAGATGGTGGATCGACAATTTGTACATCGTCATCATCATCTTTTGGCTTGATGTCTCCCACCGGCATGTTCTTCATTGCCTCCCTCAAGGGTTCATCACCTACATCATCACAATTCTCAATTGCTCCTTGGGAGCCGTTAGATTCATCAAATTCCACATCATATGTTTCTTCAACCAAACCGGTGGCATGGTTAAATACTCTATATGCTTTGGACTTTGATGAGTAACCAACAAGAAAACCAATATCACAACATCTTTAAAACTTCCCTAGGTGTTGACGCTTCTTGTAGATGTAGCATTTGCAACCAAACACCCAGAAGAAAGAGACGTCCGGCTTCTTCCCATTTAGCAACTCATAGGGGGTCTTGCCAAGAAACTTTTGTAGGAAGAGGCGATTTGAAGCATAGCATGCGGTGTTGATTGCCTCGGCCCACAACTTCTCCGGAGTGTTGTACTCATCTAACATTGTTCTTGTAAGGGTGATCAAAGTCCGGTTCTTTCTCTCAACTACACCATTTTGTTGAGGAGTGTAGGTTGAAGAAACTTCATGCTTGATTCCAATCTCATCACAATAAGCTTCAATGTTTGTATTGTCAAACTCTTTTCCATTGTCACTTCTAATCTTCTTTATCTTGACTTCAAATTCATTTTGAGATCTCTTTGCAAACTTCTTGAAGCAATTGGCCACTTCGGATTTGTCATGAAGGAAGAAGGTCCATGTGTACCTTGAGTAGTCATCCACTATCACAAGACAATAGAGGTTTCCACCCAAGCTCTTGTAGGTTGTAGGCCCAAACAAATCCATGTGTAGGAGTTCTAGCACTCTTGAAGTTGACATGTAAGCTTTGGTTGGATGAGTGTTTGCAACTTGTTTACCCGCTTGACATGCACTACAAGGTCTGTCCTTTTCAAACTTTACATCCTTCAATCCTCTCACTGGTTCTTTCTTCAATAGCTTGTTGAGAGTGTTCATTCCAACATGAGCAAGCCTCCTATGCCAAAGCCATCCAAGTGAGGTCTTAGTGAACAAGCATGTCATCAAGTTTGCATCTTTAGAGGTGAAGTCAACAAGATAAAGATTATTGTATCTAAAGCCTTTGAATATCACTTGCTTGTCATCTATCTTTGAAACTACCACTTCATTAGGTGTGAACAAGCATTGGAAGCCAAGGTCACAAAGTTGCCCAACGGATAATAAGTTGAAACTCAATGAAGCAACATAGAGCACATTTGAGAGTGAGTGGTCATTTGATATTGCAATCTTGCCTATACCCTTGACTTTGCTCTTTGAATTATCTCCAAATGTGATCTTCTCTTGACATACCCCATTCTCTTCAATGGAGGTGAACATACGAGGATCACCGGTCATATGTTGAGTGCAACCACTATCAATAACCCAATGAGATCCACCGGTCTTGTAGTTCACCTACACACAAGAGATCAAGCTTTTTGTTTAGGGACCCACACTTGAGAGGGACCCCTGACTTTCTCAACTAGTGACTTGGCAAACCATATTTTCTTAGGCCTATTCTTGTTTGGGGGACCCAAGAACATAACTTTCATCTTTCCACTTGAATCTTTTCTTAGCATGTAATGAGCATTGAAGGCAAAGGGTCTAGCATGCTTGGGCAAGGGTTGTGGTGGTGGAGTTTTGCACTCATGAGCAAAATAGCCTTCTTGTCCACACTCAACACATCTCTTTGGCTTGGGCTTTGACTTGCTTTGTTGTTGTTGAGCTTTAGCTTTCTTCTCTTGATTTAACAAGTAACCAATGCCACTTCTATCCATCTTCATTACGGTGTTCATGAGTAGCTCACTTTGCAAATATTGGCCTCTTGTGAACTTGCTTAGGCCGGTCTTGAGATGCTCTTTCTCTTGCTTGAGCTTTTTGTTTTCTTCAATAAGTGACTCATTTGTTGTTTGCTTCTCAAGAGCCATCAACCCTTTTAGCTTCTTGTTCTCATTTGCAAGCTTCTCATTTTCACTCTTGATCTTGGCATAATCATCATAGTTGTTTGACTCAACCACACTCTTGCCTTTGCTACTAGAACCTTGCTCAATGCTTCAATGATCAAGTCATCACATGATGTAGCTATATCAAACTTAACAACTTTGTTAGTAGCATCATGTGTCTCAAGACAAAGCTCATTAGCTACCACAAGACTATCATAGTCAATTTTCAATGTAGTGTATTTGTCCTTTAATGAGTTGTGCCTAGTGATGAGCTCATCATGCTTCTTCTCAAGTTTATCATGTTGATCTCTAAGCTCTTTGTTAGAAGTTTTGAGCTCCTTGAGAGTAGAAGACATAATTTCATTTTGATCTTTGAGCTCATCGCTAGCCTTTTGTGCACTTTCAAGCTTAGATGAGAGTAATTCATTTTCATTTTGAAGCTCATCATTTTCATTTCTAGTCCTTCTTATGACTTTAGAGTATTTGTTCAACAATTTTACAAGTTCATCATAAGAAGGTGCGTCATATTCATCATCACTATCACTATCATCATCATCATCACTATCATGATTTTGTACCTTTTGTTCACCCTTGGCCATAAGGCATAGGTGAGTAGTGGACGATGATGGTGAAGGTGGTGGTGAAGGTGGTGATGAAGATGTCGGTGAAGATGATGGCCCCATCACAAATGCGGCAACCTTCTCTTTCTCATCATCGCTCTCATCGCCAGAGGACTCACAAGATGATTCAATGTCGGTGAGCCAATCACCAACAATATATGCTTTTCCTCCCTTCTTCTTCTTGTAGAACTCTTTCTTCTTGCCATCCTTCTTCTTGTATGGCTTGTTTTTCTTCCTCTCTTCTTCTTCATCACTTAAATCATTCTTCTTGCCCTTGTTCTTGTTCTTGTACTTGTCTTTTGGAGTTCTAGGGCATTGATGAGCTAAGTGGCCAAGTTCACCACAATTGTAGCAATCCATCTCCGAGATTGGCTTCCTTTTGCTACTTGTGAAGAATTTCTTTTTCTTGCCATCAAACTTGATGCCACTCTTGTTGAGCTTCTTTGGCATCTTGGTGGTCTTCCTCACCATGAGTGCAAGTGATGCATCATCAATATCACTTTCACTTGAGCTCTCTTGCACCATCATGGCTTGGCCCTTCTTCTTCTTCTTGTCATGGCTAGCTTTGAAGGCCACGTCTTTCTTCTTGGAAGATGATGAGCCCTCTTCTGGAGTAATGTGCATGTACATCTCATGTGCATTGATCTTCCCCAATACTTGTGTCGGTGTTGCGGTGGAGAGATCACTTTGATGAAGCACGGTGATAATGTGACCATACTTCTCAACGGGAAGAACACTCAAGATCCTCCTTGCAACATCCGATTGGCTCATTTGGGTGAGCCCAAGAGCATTGAGGTCCTCTACAAGAACATTCAATCGAGTGTACATGTCATTAGCACTTTCTTTAGGAAGCATCTCAAAAGAATTGATTTTCTTTAAAGCAATATGATAGTGTTCCTCACACTCACTCTTAGTTCCCTCATGGAGAGCACAAAGGTTTTCCCACAATTCATGAGCGTTCTATGCATTACGCACACGATTAAAGATATCCTTGCCTAAGCCCCGGTAGAGTGCATTTTTGGCCTTTGCATTCCACCGGTCGTACTTCTCCTCGTCACCACTTGGGTTGGCGGGATCCTTGATAGCGGGAAGCCCTTGGGTTGCGGCTCTAAGACACCCAACATCTATGGCTTCGAGGTACGCCTCCATACGGATTTTCCAATATGGAAAATCATCCCCCTCAAAGGTAGGAGGTGGTCCTTTCCCGTTAGACATCTTGCTCTAGGCGGTAAAGCCTAAATTAGGAGCAACTAGGCACCGATACCAATTGAAAGGATCAAGATGCCCGAGAGGGAGGGGTGAATTGGGCTTTTCTAAAAATTAATTGCAAGAATTAAATCCTACAAGCCGGAATTCACCCCTAGTGCCTACTTGTGTTCCTAGAGATTCTACCGATAAAAGTTTTGCACCCTAAGTTCCAATCCTAGTCTAGCATGGCAATTCTAGGAGAGTAAATCAAGCAATGAAAGTAAATACGAGAAAGTAAATGCTTGAAAGTAAGGGCAAGGAACACGGTGATGTTTTTCCGAGGTATCGGAGAGTCGCCACTCCCCACTAGTCCTCGTTGGAGCACCCGCGTAAGCTCCCCTTTGATCCACGCAAGGATCAAGTGCTCTCTACGGGCTGATTCTTCGACACTCCGTCGCGGTGAATCACCCAAAACTGCTCACAAGATGAGTTGGGTCATCCACAAACTCCGCCGGATGATCACCAAACTCCCAATCACCACCAAGCCGTCTAGGTGATGGTGATCACCAAGAGTAACAAGCTAGAACTCTCACTTGACCACAACAAGCCTAATGAGAAGATGGATGCACACTTGCTACTCTCTAGTCACTAGTGAGGGACTCTCAAGCTTTGATTCTCAAATCACAATCCTCACTAGAGCTCTTGCACTCCCTTGCACTCCAAAGGTGTTTCTCAGCTGAACAAATGAGCAAGAGACCTCTAAAAGAGGTGATGGGGATGTATTTATACACCCCACAGTCAAAACCAACCGTTACCTGCCAACTCAGCAAAATACGAGGTGACCGGACGTGCCGGTTGCTCGTAACGGTCGAAAACCTGAAATAACGGCTGAGTGACCGGACGCGCCGATCAGGGGTGACTGGACACGTCCGATCGTGTAGGGAGCTTACTGTACTTTGACCTGACGCGCGACCGCGTCCGATCAGTGATGACCGGACGCGTCCGGTCGTCAGAGTGCCTTACTGGAACGTGACCAGACGCGCCGATCACACCCTAGTCGCGTCCGATTAGGTGATTTCCCTTAAGTGACACGTGTCAGCCTGAACACCGTGTCTGGTCCTCGCAAGGACCACGTCCGGTCAACAGCGCTGAGACACAGTAGCGATTTAGAACTGACCGAACGCGTCCGGTCATACCAGACACCGCGTCCGGTCAAGGAAAAATGTCTCTAAACACTCCGAAACGTGACGCAACTCAAACCAAGTTGCTTCCAACTGAACTTTGAGCTATTCTAGAGCTTCCTAGTGCTAAGTTTGACAAGTGTGCACCACACCTAAACATAAGACTCACCTAGGTCAAGCTACTCGCTCATGCCCCCCTTTATAGTACGGCCAAAAGAGAAAACGAAGATCCTAACGACTATTCCGAATGTAACTCAACACCTTGACATCCGGAACTAACCGTCCTTAATCTTGAGTCAATCCTTTGGAAACCAAAACGATTTCCATCAAGGGGCATGAATACCATAGTGCCCAAAGCAGTTATCAACCCCATGACCTAACTTACAAAAGTTTCTGCAAAACACACGTTAGTCATGGTAATAAAGCGTTGTCATCAATTGCCGAAACCAACTCTCGGGGCCTAGATGCTTTCAAATGCGTGACTGCACACATTCGTAGCACCACAAAAATTACATGCTGAAACGACCTGGCCAGCCATGACCGCAACACGTGTGTGCACATGAATTGTCACACACATGAATTGTTCTTGCTACGTGCGTATGCACATGCTAGCTAAGCGAACTCAAATGTGTATGCACCTGCTAACTAAATGAGCTTAAGTGTAAAGCTTTCCCAGCTGCTCACTACACCCATGATTAGCCATTAGTTCAATAAACCTTGTGTTACCATAGTTTGAAAGCACAGACCTACTATGTCGTGCTTCCTATGCAGTATGTTCTGGTTAGGCCATTATTCGTTCCTAGAAAAGGGCACGACACTTGTACTGGTGGCTTCAGTGTAACAAAGGCCAAGAACAGCAGCACAAGCTACTACAGGGAGAGGGCATTGCAAGCAATGGGAAGAGGAGATGAAGGGATGATATGAACTATAGGGAGGGCACTTGCAAGCAATGGGAGGAGGCGATGATGCATCAGGCAGCACACCACAACCTTATATAGGCAAGAGGTGGAGGCTTGGAGGAGGCATGGGTGCCCGGGTGCAAGCACCCCATCGATGTAGTGGGGCCATCTTAGGAAACCCAAATGTGGATGCATGTTTCTCGAAGAGGGAGATATTCTACATGCACAGATAGCAAGGTGGTCACTTGTGCATGCATGAACATTTACCACATTGTCTTTAGCCACTTGTAAATTTTGAACCACAGGCGACGAAAATTTACCACACCGGCTTTAGCTACCTGTGCACTCTGAACTAGAGGCGATGCAATTTACCACGTTGTCTTTAGCTACCTGTAAATTGTAAACCACAGCTGATGAAAATTTACTACATTATCTGTAGCTTCGTTTACATTTTCAACCACAGGTGATGTAAATCCTTGCTGACTAGTAAATTTTCTGCAGGTAAAGAGGTCCTTTCTATGGTCCCACCTAGGATTGCTACTACGATGCACATGTTCATGGTAAATGTCACAGGTGATGAAAATTTACTATGTTGTCCTTAGCTACGCGTATATTTTAAACCACAGGTGATGTAAATCCTTACTGACCAGTAAATTTTCTGCGGGTAAAGAGGTCCTTTCTATGGTCCCACCTGGGATCGCTACTACACAGGCGATGTACATTCCTGCTAGCCAACAAATTTTGTGGCAAATAAAGACGTCCTTGGTGTGGCCTCACCTGAGGTTGCTTCCTTCAATGTAAAAACTGGGCGGCGGTAAAAGTTCCTCTATATAAAAGAAAAAGGCACAATGATGTAAATACCCATGGTAACTCTCTGTATGGAAAGAACACCTACAGTATTGGACGGTGCTTGCATGCATGCTCAGCCAAATTTCTAGAGCATGCATGAAGAAACTATATGTGGGTCATGGAGGTGAGGTACTACTTCATCTGGGCCGTATAATCTCTATCTAACGCACCACCTAAATGAAGCATACGTGGACACCTTGGAAGGCACGTATGAAAATTTATTACGTTGTCTGTAGCTTCGTGTACATTTTCAACCATAGGTGATATAAATCCTTGCTGACCAGTAAATTTTCTGCAGGTAAAGAGGTTCTTACTATGGTCCCACCTAGGATTGCTACTACGGTGCACATGTTCATGGTAAATCTCACAGGTGTGAAAAATTTACTACGTTGTCCTTAGGTACGCGTATATTTTGAACCATAGGTGATGTAAATCCTTGCTGACCAATAAATTTTCTGCAGGTAAAGAGGTCATTTCTATGGTCCCACCTAGGCCCACTACTACATAGGCGATGTCCATTCCTGCTAGCCAACAAATTTTGTGGCAAATAAAGACGTCCTTGGTGTGGCCTCACCTGAGGTTGCTTCCTTCAACGTAAAAACTGGGCAGCGATAAAAGTTCCTCTATGTAAAAGGAAAAGGCACAATGATGTAAATACCCATGGTAACTCTCTGCGTGGAAAGAACACCTACAGTATTGGACAGTGCTTGCATGATGCTCAGCCAAATTTCTAGAGCATGCATGAAGGTACTATATGTGGGTTATGGAGGTGAGGTACTACTTCATCTGGGCCGTGTAATCTCTATCCAATGCACCACCTAAATGAAGCATCGGTGGGCCGCCTAGACGGCGTGCCTTTATATTCTTAATTTCCCCTCCCAACGTTCCTGGCCACGCTCGCGCAGCCCAGCCTGCCAGCGGGCCCAAGCGCACGAAGCCTAGCTTCCGCGCCTGAAGCCTAGCCTGCCAGCGGCTCAAGCGCAAGAAGCCCAGCTTCCCGTGCCTGAAGCCCAGCCTGCCAGCCAAGTAGCCCTCCCAACATCGCTGAGCCTGCCAGCGGCGCGCCAAGAAGCCTTCCCAACATCGCTGGCCATGCTCGCGCAGCCCAGCCTGCCAGCGGTGGCGCACGCATGAATTGTAAAGAAATGCGCACGCGCGAGGGCTCGAACTCGTGATCTGAAAGATGAAAGGGTCCGAACAAACAACTAGACTACAGCAAGGATTGTGCAAGTGATTTTAATTTACAGATTTTAACAATAGTAGGGGCACGCAGAGGTAAAAAAAAGAATGGCCCAGCAGAATACAGAAGTCTAATCATATTGTTTTAGTCTACAGCTGTTTTTGCGGCCACTGGGGGATTTCATTTCATGGACTGGTCGTCCTCGTTTGGTACCAGAATATTTTTTTATTTTAGAATTTTATGGCATAGCCCGTCTTTCAAAATTAGCCAAAAGATAGTTCAACCATTATACAGCACGGAGATGGTAGACCATCAGAAACCCTTACAAGCCAAACCAACTAGTAGCCGAAGCCTCACCGCCTAGGCAGCGGCGGAGCCAGCGGTGGGGGGGGGGGCTCAAGCCCCCCCACCGCTGTGATTCCCACAGAGCCCCTTACAAATTTGAGGAAGAAGAAGGAAAGGAGGGACGGGAGGAAGAAGAAGAGGAAGCAGGCCCCCCTGCCATCAATCCTGCCTCCGCCGCTGCGCCCAGGTAACCCGACATCTAGAAAAGAAAGCATACAGACCAACAGACCTGAAGAACACCAAAGGAGCACTACCATCACTAGAATTTTCGCTAAAAATGGAAACAGGTAGCATGCAACTCGAATCAAAATCCCTAGTCTCTTGATTGTTCTATATTTCCATTTTCATATCATGCATGGTTGTTCGATCAACCCTATGCGACGTAATAACGTATATAATAATATGATTTGCTACCGAGGAAAACAACTAGCATCCTCGATGGAGAATGCGAAAACAATTTAGCAGCTTCCGTACCTGAATGAGGGGACGTTGGAGAAGTCAGCAGCAGACACCATGGCCGTGAGCGACATCGCCGTGGTCACGCACTGGATAGTACGTAGCAGTAGGCTCGTAGTAGTCCCAGGACTCCCTTGCACTGCCAGAAGGTGGTCAGGTGCCGGTGTTCCACCTGCGCCCGCCGACATGCCTGCGCGTGAGATCTCCATGCACTGTCCTAGATAATAGAGTGAGGGTTAGCGGTGGCAGACCCAGCACGAACAAAGTAAAAGATTGAGAACTTGAGAAGCACACACTTACCACGGTCCAGGGGCCTTGGCGCGCTGCTTTGCAGCTTGGCGCAGCCGGCGGCTGGCGGCGTGCTCGGCTGCTAGGCAATCGGCACCTCGGCCACACACGCAGCCCGGCGAAGGCCTGCAGAAAAGGGCCGACGGTCACCTGGTTAGCTGGCTTGCATAGGGCGTCGGAGTCGCGGCGGTATGAGATTTGGGAGATCGAGCTTGGAACTTGAGAAGCGCACTCACCGGTCCAAGATCTCTGGTGAGCTGCTCTGCAGTTTGGCACAGCCGGCGGCCGGTCGCTCGCATGGGTATATATAGCATAGCCGGTGGTGGGGCAGGGGAGGAGGGGGGTGGGGGGCTCGAGCCCCCCCTACCGCCGTGATTCCCACAAAGCCCCCCTAAGCCCCCCTACAAATTTGAGGAGGGAGAAGAAGGAAAGGAGGGGCGGGAGGAAGAAGAAGAGGAAGCAGCCCCCGTGCCGTCAATCCTGCCTCCGCCGCTGAGCATAGCACGGCCCAGGGTCAGTAGTCTGCTTTGCATTGGGCCTCAGCAGTCAGCACCTAGCATGCTGCTAGAGTTGGCTAGGTTTTGGCGAGTAGATGTCCACGATACCAGCTGATGTGGTGTAACCTTGCTGTAATTGCGCTCCTCTGGTTGGAGAATCAGCGCATTGCAATGAAGGGGTTCTGTCTTTGTGTTTTAATGGCTCAAAAAATTGTAATCTTCTTTGTTGGAGCGTGCGAGGTTTAAATGATCCGGCAAAAAGAGCAAGTGTTCGCAACTGTACGTAGTATCATCCAACGCAACAATAGTTTGCATACAAGAAACAAAAATCCTACAAAAATCCTACTAGTAGTCTGGAGTCTGGAAACAAGGTGGAGCTCAGGAAAGTCGATTTTCAACCCCTTATCGATAAAATAGGGGCAAGACTCCTAGGTTGGAAAAGAAAATACTTCATTAAGGTGGGAAAAGGTGAGACTTGGCAAAATTTTGGCTTTCAGCCTGGCTAAACAGGAAGTCGGCAAAAAACATTGCGCCAAACCTATACAACAAGACGATACGGAAGAACATGCATTTCGACTCAAGAAGTGTTGAACAACAACAGATGGCTCAGACACATTCTGCCTCTTACTTCGGAGATTGAGATCAGGGAATACGTGGGTCAATGGGAAATAATATCGCAAACCCCCAGCCAGCCCCCAGGAATATGCATAACAAGGATGAGATTTTTTTTTGGCGATGGACCCCACATGGGGACTGCACAACCAAGAGCGCTTATAGGATTCAGTTCATGTTCATGGGTGTGACAGCAACAAGATGAAGATCAACCCCATCTAAAAGGCCAAAGCCTAGCCAAAATCCAGGTTTTTTGCCGGACGTTAATGTACGGTGACAGCGAATAATCTTCAAATTAAAGAGAGTTTGGCAAAAACGACCCACTTTGTAAGTTACGTAACAATGAGCAAGAAAATCCCAGGCATCTTTGCAAAGATTGCCCCTATAGCAAAAGTGTTTGGGCGATCAAAATATGGAGTCCAGGGCATTGAGATAGGCTGGCTAGCACTCACACAGACACAAAAAGCATTGACCAAATATAGTGTTGACAGGGTCTAGACAGTACAATGCACGTTTCTGATTTGAAACAATTACTTTAACTTTTGAGCCCTTTATAGTTCAGGAGTCCTAGGCTTTCCCTTAAACCCATGCCGGCTACATGTTCTCTGAACACGTTGGGTGATAAGCCTTTTGTAAGTGGATCCACGAGCATCTTTTCAGTACTTATATGCCACTAGTACACGGGCATACTATACAGGCGGTTGGTAACCTATTTCTACTGGCGTTTTCCAGCACCGCCTGCGCTAGAGGCCAGTAGAAATGGGCCAATTCCACAGGCGTTTTCCAGCAAGTCGCGCAATTTTTCGCGCAAAAATCACGCGCTACGCGCTTTTGGTGGGATTCGAATCTATGACCTTGGCCTCGCGCGGAGCCTACTCTACCACTGCACCACACACTCACATGTGTCCATATACCCTTTCGGTTCCCCACATATTATACAAGTCCGTGTGTAATTTGCTTGTTTGAGGTCCTAAATGATTTCAAATCAAAAAGTTGTCAACTACAAAGTTTCATAACTTTTCGAGACGAACAACTTTTGTATTGGTCATTTCTCCATCCGAGGTCGTTTACAAAATTTGAATTTAAAATTTAAGACCATTCAAACGTAGTTTTCATTGACAAGATGATTTCAAATTAAAAAGTTGTAATTTACAAAGTTTCATAACTTTTCGAGACGAACAACTTTTATTTTGGGTGTTTTCTCATCCGAGATTGTTTGAAAAAATCGAATTTTAAAAAACACGGGTATTTCTAGTGGCGGATTTCTTAACGAACCGCCTGTAGAAATGGATTTCTACAGGTGGTTTGTTAAGACAACCGCCTGTAGAAATGTCTTATTTTCACAGGCGGTTGTCTTAACAAACCGCCTGTAGAAATCCATTTCTACAGACGGTTTTGGTCTTGGGGTCCACCGTTTTATTTCTACTGGCGCGTGATAACTAAAACCGCTAGTAAAAAAAAGCAGGTGCTGGGAAAAATCATCTTTCTACTAGTGTGCTCAAGATTTATAATTTGATCCCGGACTTTATCCTTCACAACATAATACTTTATGTCAATGTTTTTGGCAGCACCACTTAACCTATTGTTGTGAGCGTACTATACTGCTGGATTATTATCGCAGTATAACTTTAGTGGTTTATGTATGTTGTCGACCACCTTCAAACCGGGTATAAACTTCTTTAGCCAGTTCTCCTGCCCCGTTGCCTCATAACACGCTACAAACTCGGCATAAATTGTGGACGATGTAGTAGCTGTTTGTTTTGAGCTTTTCCATGAAATAACTCCTCCTGCGAGAGTGAATATATATCATGACGTGAATTTTCTATCATCTCCCGCATAATCAGAATCCGAATACCCCACTATTTGGAGAGAATCTGATTTTCTATATGTCAATATGAGGCCTTTCGTACCTTGCAAATATCGCAAGACTTTCTATACCAATTTTCAGTGTTCAATCCCTGGATTACTTTGAAATCTACCGAGCAACCCAATAACAAAAGCTAAGTCAGGGCGCGTGCACATATGAGCATACTGTAGGCTTTCGATAACAGAAGCATATAGAACAACTTTCATTTGATCGAGCTCGTACTGGTTTCGAGGGCATTGAAAATCCCTATATCTGTCGCCCTTGATTATGGGTGCAGGTGAGACACTATATTTATGCATACTGAATTTCTTTAAAACTTTTTCTATGTATGCATTTTGTGACGGTCCTAATACCCCTTTACTTCTATCTTGATGAATCTCTATGTCCAAAACAAAAGATGCTTCACCAAGATCTTTCATGTCAAATTTTGAGGATAAAAACTTCTTTGTCTCCAGTAGTAGACTGACATCACTACTAGCAACTAAGATGTCGTCTACATACAGGATTAGAAAGATATACTTTCCATTCTTAAACTTTGTATAAATACAATTATCCTCAACATTTTTTTTAACCCAAAATTCCTTATTGTTCTATCAAACTTCAAGTACCATTGTCTTGAAGGTTGCTTTAACCCATAAATCGATTTCTTTAAGCGGCATCCCATTCGTTCTTTTCCTTCTATGACAAAACCTTTTGGTTGTGCCATGTAAATATTTTCCTCCATATCCCCATTGAGGAATACCGTTTTTACATTCATCTGATGTAACTCTAAATCATAGTGTGCCACTAATGCCATTATAATTCTAAAGGAATCTTTACATGAGACTGAAGAAAATGTCTCATTGTAATCAATCTCTTCTCTTTGCGTGAAACCTTTTGCCATAAGTTGCCCTTTAAACCTTTCAATATTCCCTTGGGAGTCATGTTTTGTCTTGTAGACCCATTTACAGCCTACTGTCTTGGCTCCTTTAGGAATAGGTTCTAAATCCCAAACTTTATTGGTACTCATTGACTTTATTTTATCTTCCATGGCCTCAAGCCACTTTGATGAATTATCGCTTCTCATGGCTTCTTCAAATAAAGTGGGATCACCCTCTATTTGAAATTCTTCAGTGTTATACACCTTAGCTAATCTTCTAACTCTTCGAGACCTTCTCGGGACCTTCACATTTGGCACATCTTCTGTTTGGGGCTGTTGTTGCTCCCCCTCATCTGTGGCATCAGTTTCTATAGGATCCTGAGGGACAGGTTCCTCATCATCATTTATTATCACCACAGGAGAACTAACAACATGTGTTGACACTACAGTGTCCTGCACTGTTGGTGCAACAAGAACAGATAGTTCAAAGAATGGTTCCTGAATCATCGGAGTGGGCACACATACTCGCTTCTCCTCAAGATCAATTTTTAGAGTTACCATGCCCCTCCTCATTATTTCATCCTCTAAGAAAACAACATATCTCGTTTCTACAAACTTTGTATATCTGTCTGGACAGTAGAGACGAAAACCTTTTGACTTTTCAGGGTAGCCAATAAAATGGCAACTTACTGTTTTGGGATCTAGCTTCCCAATATTTGGGTTAAACACTTTTGCCTCAGCAGGACTCCCCCACACACGTAAGTGTTTAGTGAGGGTACTCTTCCTGTCTACAACTCATACGGTGTTTTGGGCACCGACTTACTTGGTACTCTATTTAGAATATGAATGGTGGTTTTTAACTCCTCCATCCATAGACTCAATAGCAAGTTAGAGTAACTCATCATGCTACGCACTATATCCATCAGGGTACGGTTACATCTTTCAGCTACTCCATTCTGCTGAGGTTCGTCTGGTGTAGAATACTAGGCTACTATGTCATTCTCCTGTAGAAACCTTGCAAAGGGTCCAGGAACTTGGCCATATGGGGTATGTCAACTATAGTACTTCCCTACATGGTCGGATCGGACTAGCTTTATCTTTAAATTGTGCTGATTTTCAACTTCAGCCTTAAATATCTTAAATTTATCCAATACTTCTATTCTTTCTTTAATTGGATAAATATAGTCAAAACGGGAGTAATCATCTATGAATGTTATGAACAAGTCATAACCATCCACACTTTTCATAGGAAAAGGACCATAGATGTCTGTGTGGATAATCTGTAGAATTCCTGTGCTTCGTTTAGCATCCTTTTTAATTTTTTTTGTGTATTTTCCTTTAATACATTCTCTACATTGTTCTAAGTTTGAGAACTCTAATAGAAGAAGAATTTTATTCTTAACTAGCCTCTATTCTCTCCCTCGAAATATGGCCTAAACGACAGTGCCATAATTTTGACGATGCATCTTGAGTTCTCTTTCGTTTTCTATTCGCATTCACAGACGAGGATACATTCTCATTCACATCACATACAGAATTTACATATTCACGAAGTGATAGCAAATAAAGATCTTGCTTTTGAAAAGCAAGACCAACACATTCATTATTACATAGTATCTCACATTTGTCATCTTGAAAATGGCAATCAAATCCATCATTGTCCAAACATGACACACAAATCAAATTTCTCTGTAATGAAGGAACAAATAGAACATTTCTGAGTAAAAGAATGAAGCTATTAGTAAGCTCTAGAGGAACATCACCAACAGCTTCGACATCTGCTTGGACTCTATTCGTGACTTTAACGTGTCTTTCGTTTCTTTGCGTAGTTCTCGTTGAACAAAATTCCTGTAAAGAATTAGTAACATGAACAGTTGTACCTGAGTCAATCCACTAAGTAGATTTAGAATATTGTACATACAAGGATTCATTTATAAACGTAATAATGTTCTCACCTTTCTTTGCCATAATCATCTTTAAGAATTCAGGACAATCTTTCTTGTAATGTCCCTCATTCTTGAAGTAGAGGCACTGATCTTTGTTCACTACGAACCTGTTCTACTGAGCCTGATGCTGCATGGGATCCTTGCCCTTTGGCTTTGAGGGAGAGTTGGCATTGGCATTGACATTCTTTCTCTTATTGTCTTTGACAAAACTGAGAGTACCAACATTGGCGGTTTTTATTCTCTCTTCCTCTTGCACACACATTGCCATATAACGTTCTAGATCCCATTTTTTGGGATCAATGTTGTAATTGATAACAAATGTGTCAAACTCTTTTGGTAAAGGAGCAAAAATCACGTAGACAAGGAACTCTTCCTTAAGAGCCAGATCTATTGGTTTTAGCTTGTTGTTCAAATGAGTCATCTTTGATATGTGCTCTCTTATGCCAATGTCATTTCCTCCTCCAGAATACTTTTCTGACATCAGCTGATTTATCAGCTGCATAACATATGTCTTTGAAGAGCCATAGAACTGACTATTTATTCTTTCTAGTTACTCTGTGAAAGTGTCACACTCTTAGATTGAGCTCATTATGGTAGGCTCAATCGTGTTCTTTATGACAACACACTTTTTTGTTGGCATTGACCCACTTTTGCTTTTGCAAGTCATATGCCATCTGTATGAGAGCATAGTCCCTCTCTTTCTTTTGCCAATCAGCATCAAACTCATTAGTCTCCCTCACCGGTGCCACAGGCTCAATGGGACACGGTGTGGTGACTACCCAGTCCACCTCAACTAAGACAAAAGCGGGGTCAATCTTCTTCTTTCACTCGGTGTAGTTGTCACCTTTGAGTGGAGGAATATCTTTAATGAAGCCCATCAAGGAGTAACCTCCTGAAATAGAAATCATGTAGAGTGAGAACATAATTACAAAATAATTGCATGCTTTAGTTCCAACGGTGGTCAAAATTAAAACATACAATTTATCTTTTTTACACTAATTCTATATCACCGTTGGACAGAAATAGAATTAATGTGTGATTGAACTCATAATAACATCATAATATTGCCATTAATCAACATTGGTTAGAACAATAACAATATTATAATATTCTCAAGACATATCCATTTTTCAAAATTAAATTCTCCCGTTGGTTCAAATTTAATAATGAAAACAACAATTTTAAATACGCAGTGGAAAAACATAAATATTCCCATAATTATTTTTCTAGAAACCTTAAAATACTGTACAGCTGAACAAAATTGTCGTTGGATCAAAATTGTACAGAGTTTGCATCAAAATTCAATTTAAATCAATCAAATATGCAATCAAAATGTTCCTGGAAAATAAAAAGGAAAATTTTCTTCTCTTCACATTCTGGCCCAGCAGCTCCTGCAGCGGCCCATTTGGTCCACTTGCGCACGCGCGCGCCAGCGCTCCCGCGCCCAGGCCGCAACCTAGGCCTGGGCCAAGAATCCGGCCCCACGCTCTCTCCCGCCTAGGCCGTATCTGGCCCGGTGAGTCCAAACTGTCGGATCTAATCTGACGGCTAGCCGCTGTTTTCGCTCGATCAAAGGACTCGGCGGACGCTTCCCACTGAACCCTAGACTCATTCGCTTCTCCCTCCTGTCTTTCTCTCTGGCCGCGCAGGAGCACAGCATTAGCGTCCATCGATGGTGATCGGAGGGAGGAAGTCCGGCACCACCATGCGCCCCTTCGCCGATGCACGCGTCCACTTGGGGTGGGCGCACTGCCGTCGAAGGGCTATGCGGCGGTGCCCTTTGAACCCGAGGACGCACGTGCGGTGGCTCAGCTCCTGTCCTGCACGCCGGCGAGCAGCAGCACAGTCACCTTCCCACACCACGGCGTCCAAAGCCATCGACGGTGAGGGTGGCGGGGCCCGAGTAGGTCCCCTCCATGCCCTCCTCTTCTTCTTTTACCCGATTAGGGTTAGGGTTTGATTTTGGATTCTTTTCCGATTTGATGAAATCATTTTTTTCTTTCCCCAATCTAGATCTACATCTATACAAGGCGTTTGATACCATTGTTATTTATTTAGGATCAAAACAGTAGTAGATCAGTGGGTACTCTTTAGCATTTAGTGGTATACTTAATGTCCTAGTACATGTTCTACTAGATCTAGAAGAAGAGAGTAGATAGGAGAGGGGTGCGGTGAAGTATGCAGACCAACGATGGGAATGGGAGGCGCGGTGGAGTTCGATCCGGAGGCGGCCATCGATTCATCAGTGATGTTGTATGCTAGGCGGCGATGGTCGGTGTAGATCGGTGATGCAGTGAAGTCCGGTGAGAAAGACGAGGCGATGCAGTTGTGGTGGAGGTGCTTCCCGTCACTCACAGCGCAACCCTCGAGATCAGCTAGGGTTGTAGGTGGGGAATGGCGGCCTAGGTGAACCTCATGACTCGAGCCCTGGCTCCCCCACCTCCATTATATAGCGCTGCACGATGGGGGCCCACCAGCCATGTATTGGGCTGGACGCCCCCAATCAGGGCGCGGGCCCACCAGCCATGTATTGGGCTGGGCGCCCCCAATCAGGTCGTGGATCAGGCTCATTAGAGGAGAGATCAACCTAACAGTACACTCACACGAGGGGAGACGGGTACGAGAAGAGGCCAAGAGTAGCTGGTGAGATGGTCCAATACTCCTATGGCCCATGCGTGTGGATGTATACTCACCATATACATGTAACTTTGATGACTAAAATGTTTTTTTGGCTGCTGCAGCAGCAGCAGCAACAGTTTTATTTACTGTTTCCGTCGTAGGCCAAACTAGCTTTGATAATACTCTCCATTTCACAAAGAATACAATTCTAATATAGCGACATATTGATGAGGTTGTTGTCCCGATCTTCACGACGTAGGATCTTGATCTTGATAACTAGGTGATAACAGCCGATAACTTGCTGCAAGCAGCGATAACTAGTGCAACCTGATGACACGCACAAGGAGCCAACCACCGTCTCTATACGGCATCCTGAACCAAGGATTCACCCAACCACACTCTCAAAGAAACCAACCTACGTAACCTGGAATCAATGGACCAGGAGCACGGATTGGGTGCCGATGACGCGGCCGCTTCTGTAATCTCCACGAAGGAAAACACAAGAGCAAAGGGGTAGAGATCTCTCTCTGGTTTTTGTTAGCACACAGCTGAACAAAGTGGTCTGTATTCAGATTATCAAAAGTCCTCCCTTTGTTTACAAGCATAGGAGTATTTATACAAGGAACAACCCTCCTGTATAGGTGTGATCATGAGATGGAAAATAAAAAGACTAGAATGTGAAAAGGCTTCCACGAAATAAGTTTCTAGGAGTCCACGCGGCTATCAGTTTCCAAAGCAGTCTCCACTAAAAGTGTCATAACTCCCTAGTGGGAAGTCCAAATGATGATCCGTTTCTTGAGTGTGAAACTAGACTCAACAAGCTTTCCATCCATATATGCCATGCACCATATAACGTCGTAGACTGGTACAATTTTGCACGGGAACTTGAACAACATGCATGATGTCGACCACCTGACCAGTCCTCACTAAATCTGATTGGACGCTATGGGAAAAATTCCAATCTGGTCGGGGCTGATTGCATTGGAAAACAGACTTGATAAGCTTTCCAAAATGTCCTCATGGACTTTCATAGCTTTTGTGAATCAAGAGTTATGGTCGATTCTTTCTGCTGGTTTCGTCGCGCTGGACTGGCCCAAGCTGGTGGTCAGTGGTCTGGTCCGAGCTGGTGGTCGGATTCTTCCTCCTCTTCATGTATTTTCCTAAGTACAACCAAAGTAGCACTCTTAGGTAGTATAACATTCTCACAAGTGTTAGAATTAAGATCAATTAGGAATGAATTCACCTGCTCTTGTAGTTTCTTAGCACGACTTCTTGTAAGTGGTCCTGGATTTATGATATTCATGTTGGATGGTGAATGATTGTCACTCGAGGAAGCACGTATGGCTGAGATGTCCTCATCATCCTCCCACTCTTGAAAAGGAGTCGTCCTCGACTCTGATTCTTCTAGTCCGAAGAATGGTGTCAAGTCAGCAACATTGAAGGATTTGCTAACACCATAATCTTCAGGGAGATCAATCTTGTAAGCATTATCATTGATCTTGGAGAACACTTTGAATGGACCATCTCCTCATGGCATCAACTTGGATTTGCGCTTCTCTGGAAAGCGGTCTTTGCGAAGGTGTATCCAAACTAAATCTCCAGGTTCAAATGTCACCTTCTCGCGATGCTTGTTCGCCCATTCAGCATAGTACTTGGACCTTTTCTCGATTGTTTCTTTGGTCTTCTCATGAATCTTCTTGACATAAGACGCACGCTTAGAGGCTTCCATGTTAGCTCTTTCCTGCAATGGCAAAGGCAACAAATCGATCAGAGCAAGTGGTTTGAAACCATATACTACTTCAAAAGGACACATATTAGTTGTAGAGTGTACTGCCCTGTTGTAAGCGAATTCCACATGTGGCAAGCACTCCTCCCATTCCTTCAAGTTCTTCTTGATCAAGGCTCGCAGCAACATAGAAAGTGTTCTATTCACGACTTCAGTTTGCCCATCCGTTTGAGGGTGGCAAGTGGTAGAAAACAACAACCTTGTACCGAGTTTTGCCCATAACGTCTTCTAAAAGTAGCTCAAAAACTTAGTGCCACGATCTGAAACAATCGTCTTGGGCATGCCATGCAACCTCATAATTTCCCTAAAAAATAGAGAGGCTACGTGGGAAGCATCATCGCTTTTATGACATGGTATAAAATGTGCCATTTTAGAGAACCGATTAACAACAACAAAAATTGAATCCCTCCCCCTCTTTGTCCTTGGTAAACCTAAAACAAAATCCATGCTAATGTCTTCCCAAGGAGCACTAGGAACAGGCAAGGGAGTATATAAACCATGGGGGTTCAGTTTTGACTTAGCTTTGTGGCAAGTGATGCATCTTTGCACAAATCTTTCGACATCCCTTCTCATCTTTGGCCAATAAAAATGGTCAGCCAACATGTCATATGTCTTTTTCCATCCAAAATGACCCATCAATCCACCTGCATGTGTTTCCTGTAACAACAAGAGTCTAACAGAGCAATTGGGAACACATAATTTGTTAGCTCTAAACAAGAATCCATCATGTACATGATATTTTTCCCAACCTTTACCTGTTGTACATTTTGTATAAGGTTCTAAAAAGTCATGATCAGCAGAGTATAATTCTTTTATGTGTTCAAGTCCTGGCACTTCAACATCGAGTTGATTTAACAAAACATTTTTACGAGATAAAGCATCAGCGACAATGTTTTCCTTACCTTTCTTATATTTCACAACATATGGAAAAGTTTCAATGAATTCAACCCATTTAGCATGTCTACGGTTCAGTTTTGATTGTCCTTTTAAATATTTCAAGGCCTCATGGTCTGAATGAATAACAAATTCTTTTGGCCATAAGTAATGTTGCCAAGTCTCAAGTGCTCTTACCAAAGCATACAACTCTTTGTCATACACCGAATAGTTCAGTTGTGCTCCTCCCAACTTCTCACTGAAGTAGGCCACAGGCTGTCCAATTTGCATGAGAACTCCTCCAATTCCAATCCCACTTGCGTCACATTCAACCTCAAAGGTTTTTGTGAAATCCAGCAACACAAGCAAGGGGGCTTCGGACAATCTTTTCTTCAATTCTTGGAAAGCTTTCTCTTATGGCTCACCCCATTGGAAGGCAACACCTTTCTTCGTTAACTCATTCAATGGAGCAGCTATTGTGCTAAAATCTCTCACAAATCTCCTGTAAAAACCAGCAAGTCTATGAAAACTTCTCACCTGGCTTACATTTTCAGGAGTTGGCCAATCCTTGATTGTTTTCACCTTTGATTCATCAACTTCAATTCCTGAACCTGAAACAACAAAACCAAGAAACACAACCTGATCTGTACAAAATGTGCACTTCTCTAGGTTAGCAAATAATTTTTCTTTCCTGAGCACGTCTAACACTTGCTGAATATGATCAACATGTTCTTCCAATGTCTTGCTGTAAATTAGGATATCATCAAAGTAAACAACAACAAATTTTCCAATGAATGCTCGCAAGACATGGTTCATCAATCTCATGAATGTACTAGGTGCATTAGTCAAACCAAAAGGCATAACTAACCATTCGTACAGCCCAAACTTTGTTTTAAATGCAGTTTTCCATTCATCTCCAATTTTCATTCTAATTTGATGGTAACCACTTCTCAAATCAATTTTAGAAAATATCATAGATCCACTCAATTCATCAAGCATATCATCTAGCCTAGGAATAGGATGACGATAACGAACAGTGATGTTATTGATGGCTCTGCAATCTACACACATCCTCCATTAACCATCTTTCTTTGGCACCAAAATCACAGGGACAACACAAGGACTTAAACTTTCACGCACATAACCTTTATCTAAAAGTGCTTGTACTTGCCTTTGAATTTCCTTGGTTTCTTCGGGGTTGGTGCGGTATGCTGGACGGTTTGGGAGTGCAGCTCCAGGGATGAAATCAATTTGATGTTCAATGTCACGCAAAGGAGGAAGTCCAGCAGGTGTTTCTTCTGGAAAAACATCTTCATATTCCTGCAAAACACGTGCAACAACACTAGGGACAGAAGTTAAGTCATTAGCTGAAAGCAATGTGTCCTTGCACACAAGTATGATTAATACTTGATCTGGGTTTCTCCTCACATCTCTCATTTCAGATTTGGTGGCTATCATCACTAAGTTCTCTCCCTTTTTTTGTTATCTCTCATGTTTGGCTTGTGGCTCTCACTCTCCAATTTGTGGAAGGCACTCAAATTCTTTTTCTCTCCTTCTTTTCCACTCTCATTCCTCACAACAGAGCTCTTTTGCAAGTGCTCAGCTAGGATTTGCTGTGGTGTCATGGGTTTAAGTATCAACTCCTTTTCCTTCCACTTGATGGTATATTCATTGGTCCGACCACAATGCAGAGATGACTGATCATATTGCCATGGTCTTCTCAACAGTATATGACACACTGTCATGGGTGCCACATCACATTTCACAGTGTCAACATATTCACCAATCTTGAAAGGAACTTTCACTCTTTGTACAATCTTAATGGAACCCAAATTATTTAACCATTGGACATGATAGGGATGAGGATGTTTCAGCAGCTTTAGACCAAGCTTGTCAACCATTTCTTTACTAGCAAGATTGTGGTAACTTCCACCATCAATGATTACCTTGCACACCTTGTCTTCAACCTTGGCTCTAGTTTGGAAAAGATTGTGTCGTTGTCCATTTTCAGCTTCACTCATTTGCACACTCAAAATTTGAGGTACAATAAGAGCAGCACCAGTTTCAAATGCACAGACTTCCTTTTCAGGATTATCTTCTCCTTCAGTATCTTCATGTTCTTCATCACTAGCAGATTCATATTCTCCTTGGTCATTCACAAAGATGGTTCTATTATTGGGACACTCCCGTATAACATGACCACGACCTCCACACTTGAAGCATTGAATTCCACTACTCTTGGTTGAAGAACCCACTGAAGTAGGTGATGAGATTGCTGATTTGTTCTTCTCATTTGGAGCAGCTAGCTCCTTCCCACTAGAAGCACCAAAATTATTTGATCTTGTACCACCACTTGAGTTGGAAGTTGTACCTCTGCTTGCACTACCTCTTGGTGTGAATTTGCTACCACTTGGCGTACTTCTTGTGCTGAAAGATACTCCTCTGTTGGACTTCATGTCCTGCTGCAATTGACGCTCAGCCTTGCTAGCTTGATGTACCAATTCAATGAGATTACGGTACTGCTGAAATTCAACAATGCGCTGAATATTGCGATGCAGCCTTGACATAAAACGTGCAATAGATTGCTCTTCATCTTCATATACATTGGCTCAAATCATTGCCTTCTCCATCTCTTTATAATACTCATCAACATTAAGGCTTCCTTGCTTCAGATTCTGCAGCTTGTCAAATAAATCACGACGGTAATATTTGGGGACAAACCTTGCCCTCATTTCTCTTTTCATTTCAGCCCATGAACGGACTGCACCTTGCCCAGCTTCTTCTCTGTCATTGAGCATTTGTTCCCACCAGATTAGAGCATATCCATCAAACTCAAGAGCAGCCATGGCCATCTTCTTTTGCTCAGAATAATTATGCAAGCAAAAATTTTTATTAACCTTCAACTCCCATGTAAGATATGCTTTAGGATCAGATCCTCCATCAAACTTAGGCATGTTGAATTTTAATTTGCCAAACCTCTCTTCATTGGACCGATTACGCCCACGATTACCTCGGTGACGACGGCCATCATTATGGGGCTATTCAACCTCCTCCTCTTCTTCTTCTTCTTCATCCTCTTGTTCAGTCCCACTTTCTTCTAGGCCAACACTCCCACGATCATGATCAGCACCTCTACCACCTCCTCGACGCCCTAGAGGTGGAGGCCTTCTCGCATGTACAACAGCTCGCTCTCTACGTCTCTGTTGTTCTCTTGCAAGTCGAGCAGCAGCTTCTTCTTCAACTTCATTAGCATCTTCTCCATGGTTGCTTACAGCATCACGAGGTTGGCGTTGATCTCTGATTTCAGCCATAAGAGTCTGAAAATCTCGTGACAATCGATCTTGCTTATCTTCCAAACTTTGCTTCAGCTCATTAAATTGTGCCATAGTGACACAATCCTCAATCTCATTTCCACTCATCTTCCTGTAAAGTTAGCTAGGCCAAACAATAATATATGTAGAATTGGAAATATATATATATATATATGGAATCTCTCAACCTCACCTCTCTTACCAACCGAAGCTCTTATGAATTCCTGCGGATTACAGAAGGCCAATGCGAGGTGGTAACAAGAAAGTGATGGTTAAGCGAATACAAGATCAGTTTTCCTATGACAGTGGCTTTTATGTGGAGCTTGGTGGGAAAAAATTCACAAGGAATGCAATCTGAATTCTAGATATTGTAAGGCTAAATCACAGTCCAAACTAGAAGTTCAATGCCTAGTGCTGACCATAAGTTATGAGTGGTGTAAATGGATCAAACACACGCGCAAAGAAAATTCAGATTTGATGCAAACAAGGAGTATGCTTAGGATGCAAGTGTTGCAATCAAACCCAAGCAAAATTTTGCACTAAAGAAAGAATAGCTATCTGGTTGTGTAATTGATGAAAATTTTAGAACTTGTGCATATAACAAACTGATTTTTTAACTATTCTTTCACTATTTTCTCAACTCTTTTTTTTAAACTTTTTTTTCTTCTTTTTTTGACACTTTTTTATATAACTAAGAATAGGATCAGATATAACATGTGCATGCTTTTTTTCGTAGAAACAAGACACAACCGTCAGCTATAACTTGATAGGATCAAAGTTAACGCGAAGGATGATACGGATTTCTAATTTTTTTTATATATATGGGAAAATTTAGATATATATAAAACAAAGAGGCACAAAGGACACACGAAGGATAATATGATTAGCAACTAAAACAAAGACTCTAATGGACTGAAACTTAACAAAACTCACAAGAATAACAGATTGAAACAAAGGGCTATAGTAAAATATTTTTCTGGCTTTTTGGTGGATAGGACGAACACGATATATATGTAGCTAAGGGTAAAGATTCCTACCGTGGTAACGAAGGCTTTGATACCAAATGATGAGGTTGTTGTCCCGATCTTCACGATGTAGGATCTTGATCTTGATAACTAGCTGATAACAGCCGATAACTAGCTACAAGCAGCGATAACTAGTGCAATCTGACGACACGCATAAGGAGCCAACCACCATCTCTATACGGCAGCCTGAACCAAGGATTCGCCCAACCACACTCTCAAAGAAACCAACCTACGCAACCTGGAATCAATGGACCAGGAGCACGGATTGGGTGCCGATGACGCAGCCGCTTCTGTAATCTCTACGAAGGAAAACACAAGAGCAAAGGGGTAGAGATCTCTCTCTGGTTTTTGTTAGCACACAGCTGAACAAAGTGGTCTGTATTCAGATTATCAAAAGTCCTCCCTTTGTTTACAAGCATAGGAGTATTTATACAAGGAACAACCCTCCTGTATAGGTGTGATCACGAGATGAAAAATAAAAAGACTAGAATGTGAAAAGGCTTCCACGAAATGAGTTTCCAGGAGTTCATGTGGCTGTCAGTTTCCAAAGCAGTCTCCACTAAAAGTGTCATAACTCCCTAGTGGGAAGTCCAAATAACGATCCGTTTCTTGAGTGTGAAACTAGACTCAACAAGCTTTCCATCCATATATGCCATGCACCATATAACGTCGTAGACTGGTACAGTTTTGCACGGGAACTTGAACAACATGCATGCTATCGACCACCTGACCAGTCCTCACTAAATCTGGTCGGACGCTATGGGGAAAATTTCAATCTGGTCGGGGCTGATTGCATTGGAAAACAGACTTGATAAGATTTCCAAAATGTCCTCATGGACCTTCATAGCTTTTGTGAATCAAGAGTTATGATCGATTCTTTCTGCTGGTTCCGTCGCGTTGGACTAGCCCAAGCTGGTGGTCGGTGGTCTGATCCGAGCTGGTGGTCGGATTCTTCCTCCTCTTCATGTATTTTCCTAAGTACAACCAAAGTAGCACTCTTAGGTAGTATAACATTCTCACAAGTGTTAGAATTAAGATCAATTAGGAATGAATTCACCTGCTCTTGTAGTTTCTTAGCATGACTTCTTGTAAGTGGTCTTGGATTTGTGATATTCATGTTGGATGGTGAATGATTGTCACTCGAGGAAGCACGTATGGCTGAGATGTCCTCATCACATATTTTAGTATCCTAAGTTTGACTAATTATATAGAAAAAAGGTATCAATATTTATAACTAGAAAACCAGCGTGGCTTTGCCGCGCCATATGTGGAGTGAGCCTGCAAGTTTTTACAGGTTTTGTTGCTCCTCTTTTCTCAATATCTTCTGTACCTTTCACCATATCTTCTTTGCAAGATGTATTACTGATAAATGGAGGGGATAATTTTGTTTGACAGTGGTAATATTGAGGTGTAGTAAAACTTTTGTTTGCTGAAATATTGAGAACAAATGTGTATTTCTATTTTCTGCCCAATCAAATGTTGTTCTTTCAGGAGACAGGCTTTCAAATAATCAAAGAGGCATATATAGCTCGTGTCTTTCTATTATGAATAATAAATAGGTATTAAATTGTTTTGTGCTCAGTTTATCATACTACAAAAGCTTACCTGGGCGTGGCTTTGCCACGCCTACCTTGATTGCACCGTTGATATACCTGTAGAAATTACTGTGATGAATGTTCAAAATTGCTTTCATTGAGTATTAATCTTTTGCTTTTGAAAGGATCAAGATACCCAAGAGGGGGGTGAATTGGGCTAATTCTAATTTCTTGCAATAATTAAGTCCTACACTTAGCCCATTTCACCCACTTGTGCCTAAGAGTGATTCTATTGTTACCACACAAAAGTTTTGCACCCTAGGTTCCAATTCTACTCTAGCATTGCAATTTTAGGAATGTAAAGACATGAATTGAATTGCTCAAATGTAAATGCTCAAAGTAAAGAGAGGGAGAGGAACGCGGCAATGTTTTTCAGAGGTATCGAAGAGTCACCACTCCCCACTAGTCCTCATTGGAGCACCCGCGCAAGAGTGTAGCTCCCCCTTGATCCACGCAAGGATCAAGTGCTCTCTACGGGCTGATTCTTCAACACTCCATCACGGTAAATCGCCCACAACCGCTCACAAGACGACTTGGGTCATCTACAAACTCCGCCGGATAATCACCAAGCTTCCAATCACCACCAAGCCATCTAGGAGATGGCGATCACTCAGAGTAATAAGCACAAACTCTCACTTGACTATGACAAGCCTAATGGAAAAGGTGGATGCACACTTGCTACTCCCTATGCACTAATGAAGTCCTTAATCTTGGATTATCAAATCTCAATCACCCCACTAGGCTCTTGCACTGTCTTGCACTCCAAAGGTGTTTCTCAGCTGAACAAATGAGCAAGAAACCTCCCGTGGACGAGTGGGATAAGTATTTATACCCCCTCATGCAAAACATAACGGTTGGAGGCTAACTCAGCAAGTATCGGGGTGACCGGGCGCACCGGTCCTTCTGACCGAACACGCCGATCAGTTCAACTCGTGCACAGTGAACAAACTTGTCAGAACTAGCCATTTCTTCTGACCGGACTCTGACTAGCATCCGGTCATCACCCATCGGATGCGTCCGGTCATCTTTTTGCCTCTGTGGATGCTCTCTGTAAACGACCTGATGCTGAGAGCCTAGCATCCGGTCAACTACAATTCAGCGTCCGGTTGCTCCTGTACTGCTTCTGCGCACTGCTATGCACTGACCGAACTCGGACCCTGCGTCCGATCAATGTTTTTCCACCGTTCGGTCTGTAGAAAACCCTTTCATTCACTTCCAATTCAACATTTTTGTGAATGATTTTGATTCTGATCAATCTTAGGGCAAACCCTGAGCTACCTAGTGCTAAGTTTGACAAGTGTGCACCACATCTAAACCATTAGACTCACCTAGGTCAAGCTACTGTTCATACCCCCCATTAATAGTATGGCCAAAGGAAAACAAGGTCCTAAACTACTCTAAGTGTCTCTCCAACACCAAACGACACTTAGAACTAATCCATCCTTAACCTTGTCATCCATCCTTTGAAAACCAAAATGATTTCCATCGACAAGGGTATGAATACCATAATTGCCCAATCAATTTCCATTACCATGACCTAACTTAACTTGCCTCTACAAAACACACTTTAGTCATAGTAATCTCATGTCGTCATTAATCACCGAAATCCAACTAAGAACTAGGGGCCTAGATGCTTTGAATCTCCCCTTTTTTGGTGATTGATGACAACACAACCTCGAGTATGTATAAGGAATGAGTGAGGTTTTCAACATGCTTGGTTCATATAAGCATTTGACAATAAGAACAAAAGGGGTTAGGCATGCTTATATGACCCAAGCCAACACAATGTACTCAAAAGATATGAAATAAGCATGAGTACAAAAAGTAAAGCTCATTTGAATCGGAGTATAATGCGGAAGCAAAGCAAATAAGCATAACCAAGTGACATGACACATATATATATCGAAATAGAGAGCACACATGTCACATATCACAATCACATGTATATCACATAGCACAATGCATGAAAGTAAATGTGAATGCATGAAGTATCAACACACAAAAGAATTGAGTCCATCTCACACGCTCCCCCTAAATCTAACATACTTGCTCTCTCTCCCCCCTTTGGCATCAAGCACCAAAACCTAAGGGTCAGACGGTGGGGTAGGAGTAGACGAGTTGGGCGCTACGGTGCGGTGAGAGATCTAAAACTGAGCTGCATCATCCTCTGACTCTGAACTCTGAGAGGTTTAACCCTCAGTCACTGGAAGTGGAAGTGAAGCGGTCTGGGTCTGCCCAGCCTATGGCTCTGAAAGTGACGCAATAGGAAGTGGAGCCACAACAGGCACAGTCGCTGCCACTGAAACCTTAAGGGTAGGAGTGACTGTCTGAGGCGGCTCGGGCGAAGCAACAGATGACGGAATTGTCTCAGTAGTCCCGGTGACTAGGGCAACTATGGTAGAAGCAAGGGCTCTAAACTCTGGTGGTGTAGACTATCCGATGAGCTCACTAAAGGTAGCACCTAAACTCCTAGAGACAGGGGTGTCCGTCACTAGCACAAAAGTGGACTGAGTAGGAGTGAAGCCCGTGACTAAAGGAGTAAAGTGTGGACCCTGCTCTGGCCCTGGTGAAGCAAACCACTGAGACACCTGCTCTGTAGGTGAGGCAAACTGAGGAGCTGGCTGTCCCTGACTCTGAAGCCCACTAGGCTGTACAGCTGGAGTCACTAGAGTAGTGGTGGTAGGCTAACCTATCGATAGTGAGGGCTGCTAGGGAGCGACTCCTATAGCAATGAATACATGTTGCATGAAGCCAAGTAATTGCTGCTGAATGACAAGCTACTGCTGCTGTTGAAATTGATCCTGACATGCCTGAACCTGAGAGATAGCAGTTGTGGTCTCCTATGCCTGACATGCCTGGTCCTGCCTCATCTGATCAAGTATAGCTAGAAGTGCTAGGTCTGTCTGTGACTATTGTGGTGGAGCTGAGCTGGAGCCACTGGCCTCTCTGTTGTGTGGACAAGGTGGCATCTGCAGAATCGGCTGATAGTGATCATTTGAGCTGTCACTTGAGTCACTCTCAACCTCATCCTCCTGTTGTGCATCTAGCTCCTCCTCCTTTGTCTCAGCAATGTCCCTGATGGCCTCATCTTGCTCAGCTGCAATCTCTGGCACCTCCGTTCTATGACTCGGCTGACTAGGAGTTTTCTCATGACTATGACAAAACATCTGACTCATGTTGTACTATGGGAGCTCTATAGTAGCCCCATTCAACTCAGCCACTATCTCTGGAGTCATCTATGAAACTGCCTGCTGAATAAGGAAAGTGATCTAGTGAGCATATGGCAATTGACGGTGACCTCTGAAGCCCTCTGCTAGTGTGCCCTCCATCTCTGAGAGCATCACATCCCAAATGTCAAAGACTGTCTGAGAAACCAGGTGATGAACTAGCCACAACTGAATGCGAGTCAGTCCTTCGCGGTAGCCAACCCTCAGAAGTAAAGTCCTCCTCATAATTGCCTCAAGAATTTGAGCTATAGGGGGTGGTGTCCTGCTCGATCCCTCTCTAAACGGCTCAGTGAAACACGGCCTAACAAGATTTGAGGGTGGTACTAGCCTACCGTGAGGACGTCTCGGGGCTCTGTCTGTCCATAGCAGATCTCATGGATCCATATAGGAGACTCTGGAAGCCTCAGTATCTCTCTAACCATAGAGCTCTGGAGCTTATAGTCATGGCCTCTGAAAGCAAAGTGTATAAACCTATGCTTAGGGTCAATCCACAAAGAGGAATAGAACTCTCTAACCCACTCTAGAACATATTGGCCAGTCCATCCAAGAAGGCCTGTCAGTCCTGGCAGGTAGCTGAGGTGGGGACCAATCTACTCTCCTGCAATAGCCACTATGGACTCAATGGAGCACACTCTCTATGACCTGAATGCCACCCCACTGTTAAGGTAGGCATTGTAGAAGTCCTCCTACACCACAGTGTAGAACCTCTCTGACGCACGCTCATCCTGCCTTGATGGAAACCAATCCTCAAACTGTACGAAGCAAAGTTGCTACACCTGCCTGGCTATAGCTGCCCTCAGGTCCAAGTGTACCACTGGAGGTGGACCTTGAGGTCTAGGAGGTGGGCGAGAGCCAAGTCTCTGTCTCGATGGCCTGGGTGACACCTGGGTGCGTGTCTGACTGGAGCGTCAAAGCTATGGCTACGCTGCCTGCTCTGCCTCCTCAACCTGCTCTCCCTACTGAATCTCCTCTATCTCCTCTGCCGGTTGCTTTGTCTCCCCCTGAGCCTAACTCTCCTCTGCATGAGAATCCTCTGGTGCATCCTCCAGAGAGACACGCCGTCCTCCAAGCATGATAGTGCCATGTGGACTACCATGCCTAGACTCAAGCTCCTCCACTACAGCCCTCTGAGCTAGTGACAACTAATCGGCAATACAAATGCCACTACCTCTACCACCTCTCTTAGCACGCTCAGCAGTTGCTCCTACTACTGCTGCTCTCTTGGCATCTATGTCACCACGCTTGCGCTTCTTCTTTGTGGTTGTCTTCTGTGGCCCCTTCGCCTTTTCCTTCTCTGTCAAACAAGGTGGATGCCTCTCATCATCGCTGGGACCACCCCCTATGTTCTTGCAACGAACCATGACTGACAACTGCGAGAATAATTAACACATAAGATCAACTTTCAATCAAGAACTCCTCCTGACTCACTCCCACTAACAAGATCAACTGCAAGAACCACTGTCACTCAAGAGGCTTGGCCTTTGTTCTGTACTTGTGGGCTTGGCCCCGAGTGTATCTATCACTGACAACTGACCAAGTGATCTCGCTCCCCAAACTCGTTGCATATGATAGAATAGAAGGTATACATATAAACAACATATTCTAGAGAAGAGTTAATCCTGTTGGAAGCAAGCAAGAGATGAGACAAAGAATGGAGGGGCTTACTACCTTAGAACGAGACCAAGACCTATGAAGGGGTAAGGAGTTGATCATGGGAGCACCACACGGAGACTTGGCAAGGTCACTGGATGCCTAGAGAGCACATTGCAAGAGGATGGGTGAGGATTTGGATCAACAACAGAGCACTAGAGTGGCTGAGGCAAAACACCGAGCACCTGGCATACGGGGAAGGTGTGCTCACCCAGATGGAGGGGCACCGGGCAAGGGATCGCCGAAGGAGTGGTGCTAGACTCCAAGAAGGAGCGCGCGAGGTCACCAGGGATGAAGAAATCGATGGCGGTGGTAGTGGCAGGCACAAAGTGCAGGGGCGCGGCCAGAAGTAGGCGCGAGAGGGTTGTGGGCGCGGGATGCGTGGGCAGCCACGGTGGCGAGGACATGAGTGCGGTAGCACAGTGGTGCACTTGCGCAGAGGTACATCGACCAAAAAAATGGTGGTGCGACAACCGAAGGAGCGCAGTTGCGGTGGTGGATTAGGGTTCACAGTGGCGGCGGCGTACGAAAGGAAAGAGAGGGGCGCTGAAGAGAAAGGAGAGAGCGGTGCAGGCCCCACATGTTAGTAGAAGGAAAAGTAAATTCACCGTGCTTGTGATGTTGTGACCAAACGTGTCCCTTGTAACGACCTGACGCTAGTCCCCTGAGTTCGATCGAGTACAGAGAGATCCAGAAAGCCACAAATCATGACCGGACGCATCCGAGGCACCTTGACCGGACGCTACTTAGAGTCTGGTCAATCACTGTGTCCTTCCTTGTGTTGATCGGACGTGCCGGTGACTTTTTGATAGTACTTGACCTGACGCTGGATGAACATTGTTCATCATCCAGTCACTTTGGCTATAGCATCCGCCCGATGCACTGACTGGACGCTGCACCCGCGGGTCCGATCCCTACATTCGGTCCCTCCTCAGCTTCTTTTACACCTCCTTTCAATGCGATGCTCTCTCAATCAAGTCCCAACTTCAATAAAACTCAAATAAGCACCAATTGGGACAAATATGAAAGACCTCTCTCAAACCCTCAAAATTTTCAAAATATTTTGCCATAGGCTAGATATCTTTTTAGCAAAATAGGCAGTGAAATAGGCAAGGAGCAACATGTGGCCACACAATAGGATTTATAACCAGTAGGAGCTTCAAATGCTCTCCCAATTTGTGGATGAACACAGCGGATGCTCAAATGAAAACCAAAAAGAAACAACAAAGCAACACACATGCATATGTAATGCAATACAAGAAGGTAAATCTAGTTGCTTGTCATGTTTGATCCAAGGTTAATCTTTTTCACACACTTTTCGTCGGTTATCTTAACCATGTTAGACAAGCCCTAAGTGCATTACTAAAAATTAAACATGTTTTATATTACAATGCAATGCAAGGGTCAACACAAGCTTATTTTTTAGTGAAGTTATTACTTAGGTCAAGCACATTTAGCTCATTCCTCAACTGACAAAACATAGCCTCATCTAGCAGTTTAGCGAAGATATCTGCCAATTGATCCTCGGTCCTTACACCTTCTAGTGATATATTATTTTTAGCAACAAGATCTCTAAGAAAGTGATGACGGATATCTATGTGCTTGGTGTGAGAGTGTTGAACCAGGTTGTTAGCAATTTTTACCACGCTCTCGTTGTCACACAAAAGAGGTACCTTTTCTAGAACTACTCCATAGTCTAGGAGAGTTTACTTCATGTAAAGAATTTAAGCACAACAAGCACCCGTGGCAATGTACTTCGCCTCAGCGGTGGACAAGGCCACATTATTTTGCTTCTTAGAGGTCCAAGATACTAGTGATCTACCAAGCAAGTGGCACCCTCTAGATGTGCTTTTTCTATCAATTTTGCAACTAGCATAATCCGAATTGGAATAGCCAACTAGTTGGAATCTAGCTCCTTTGGGATTCCAAAGACCAATGCTTGGTGTGTGCTTAAGGTACCTAAGGATTCTCTTAACAGCAACTAAGTGAGCTTCCTTAGGACTAGCTTGAATTCTAGCACACATACACACACTAAACATGATGTCAGGCCTAGATACAATCAAGTATAACAAGCTACCAATCATAGAATGGTCGAGAGTTTGATCAACCGATTTACCTCCTTCATCTAGGTTGAGATGTCCATTTGATGGCACAGGTGTCTTGATTGGCTTACATTCATTCATTTTAAACCTCTTGAGAAGATCCTTGGTATATTTTTTTGAGAGATGAAAAACCTTTCTCTTATTTGCTTGACTTGAAAACCAAGAAAGAATGTAAGCTCTCCAATCATAGACATCTCGAACTCCTTCGACATCAATTCACCAAACTCTTTGCAATAGTCTTCATTTGTTGAGCCAAATATGATACCATCAACATATACATGACAAATGAAGATCTCTCTATTAAGCTTCTTGGTGAATAGTATGATGTCGACCTTCCCAATGGTGAAGCCCTTCTCAATGAGGAAATCCCGAAGGCGCTCATACCAAGCTCTTGGGGCTTGCTTTAGCCCATATAGCACCTCGGACAACCTATAAACATGATTAGAATATCTAGGGTCTTCAAACCCAGGAGGTTGATCAACATAGACTAGTTCATTTATGAAGCCATTTAAAAATGCACTTTTAACAACCATTTGATATAGTCTCATTTCATGATAGGATGCATACGCAAGAAGGATACGTATGGCTTCAAGTCTTGCAACCAGTGCAAAGGTCCCTCCAAAATCCAAACCTTCAACTTGATAGAACCCCTTTGCAACTAGCCTCGCCTAGTTCCCCACAACAATGCCTTGATCATCTTGCTTATTGTGGAACACCCACTTTGTTCCAATGATTCTTGCATCTTGAGGTCGCTCTTCAAGTGTCCAAACTTCATTGCAGGTGAAGTTGTTCAATTCTTCATGCATGGCATTTACCCAATCTAGATCTTGAAGAGCTTCTTCTATATTCTTGGGTTCAATGCAAGAAACAAATGAGTGATGTTCAACAAATGAAGCATATTTTTGTGAGCGAGTCATTACACCCTTTGAAGGACTCCCTTTGATGAGATCTTGTGGATAGGCTTGAAGTAGAGGTGAATTTATTCTTTCAACCACTTGAGGAGGAGGTTGTGGAGCATCAACATCTTGAGCTTATGCCACCATTTGATCATGGGAGACATGATTATCCTCATTTTTTACTCTCCCATCTTTACCATCATCTTGTGGCACACTTGATAAAGAGGGCGGATCAATCACATGCACTTCATCTTCATCATCTTTAGGCTTGATGTCTCCAATCAAAATATTCTTCATGGCCTCGCTCAATGGTTCATCACCTACATCATCAAGATTCTCATGTGCTCCTTGGGAGTCGTTAAATTCATCAAACTTCACATCATATGTTTCTTCAATCAAGCAGGTGGTATGATTAAATACTCGATATGCTTTGGACTTTGATGAGTAACCAACAAAAAAACTAATATCACAGCGTCTTTGAAACTTCCCTAGGTGTTGCCGCTTCTTGTAGATGTAGCATTTTCACCCAAACACCCAAAATAATGAGACATCTGGCTTCTTCCTATTGAGCAACTCATAAGGAGTCTTGCCAAGAAACTTTTGAAGAAATAGACGGTTGGATGCATAGCATGTGGTGTTGATAGCTTCCGCCCATAGAGCTTCAGGTGTATTATACTCATCAAGCATTGTTCTAGCAAGGGTGATTAGTGTCCGATTATCCATTTTGTTGAGGAGTGTAGGTTGCGAAGACCTCATGCGAAGACCCCATGCGAAGACCCAAGTGTATCTAGAGTAGTCATCAACTATCACAAGATAATAGAGATTGCGTCCCAAACTCTTGTAAGTTGTTGGTTCAAATAGATCCATGTGGAGAAGCTCTAGCACTCTTGTTGTTGATATGTAAGCTTTGGTTGGATGAGTGTTTGCAACTTGTTGGCCGGCTTGACATGCACTACAAAGCTTGTCCTTCTCAAATTTCACATCCTTCAAACCTCTCATCAATTCATTCTTCATTAGCTTCTTGAGCGAGCTCATCCAAACATGTGCAAGCCTTCTATGCCATAGCCACCCAAGTGAAGTCTTGGTGAATAAGCATGTCTTCAAGTTAGCATCTTCGAAGGTGAAGTCAACTAGATAGAGATTGTTGTATCTAAAGCCTTTAAATATCATTTGTTCATCATCCTTCTTTGACACAACCACTTCTTTCTCGGTGAATAAACATTGAAAGCCAAGATCACACAATTGTCCAACGGATAGCAAGTTGAAATTCAATGAAGCAACATATAGCATATTTGATATTGAGTGGTCACTTGATATAGCAACTTTGCCCAACCCTTGTACTTTGCCCTTTGAATTGTCACCAAATGTAATTCTTTCTTGACCATCCACATCTTCATCTAGTAAGGTGAACATACGAGGATCACCGATCATATGTTGAGTACAACCACTATCACTAACCCAATGACTTCCACCGGTCTTATAGTTCACCTACACACAAGAGATTAAGCTTGTTGTTTAGGGACCCAAACTTGATGAGGGCCCTTGACTTTTTCAACTAGTGACTTAGCAACCCAAATTTGCTTAGGCCTATTTTTGTTTGGTGGACCTAAGAACATGATTGTCACCTTTCCACTAGAATCCTTTCTAAGCATATAGTGAGCATTGAAAGCAAAGGGTCTAGCATGCTTGGGCAAGAGTTGTGGTGGTGGAGTTTCACACTCATGAGCAAAGTGACCTTCTCATCCACACTCAAAGCATCTCTTTGGTTTAGGCTTTGACTTGTATTGTTGTTAATGTTAAGCTTGAGCTTTCTTCTCTTGATGTGCCAAGTATCCAATACCACTTCTATCCATCTTCATCACGATGTTCATTAGTAGCTCACTTTGAAGATATTGGCCTCTTATGAACTTGCTCAAACCGGTCTTGAGATGTTCCTTATCCAACTTGAGTTTCTTGTTTTCTTCAATGAGTGACTCGTTTGTTATTTGCTTCTTAAGACCCATCTCCATCTGGAGTCTTTTATTCTCTTCTTTAAGCATCTCATTTTTAAGAGCCATATCATGATCATTGTCAAGATTCTCAATGACAATGGTGTTGGTGGTTGATGCCTTTTCAAGATCTTTCTTGAGCTTCTCATTATCATTCTTGAGCTTGATGTAATCATCATAGTTATCAGAGTCAACTACTTTTTTGTCTTTGCTACTAGAACCTTGCTCAATGCTCTCAACAATCAAGTCATCACATGATGTAGCTATATCAATCTTAACAACATTGTTAGTAGAATCGTGCGGCTCATTTAATAAAAGCTCATGAGAAATAACAAAATTGTCATGATTAATCTTGAGATTAGTGTATTTATCTTTTAGCAACTTGTAACTAGTGGTGAGCTCATTGTGTATCTTCTCAAGTTTATCATGTTTTCTCTAAGCTCCTTTTTAGAGGTTTTGAGCTCCTTGAGTTTAGATGACACAATTTTGTTCTCTTCTCTAAGCTCATCACTAGTCTTTTGGGCTAAGTCATACTTTGCTAAAAGTGAATCATTCTCAAATTCTAGCTTCTCATTTTTAGCTCTTGTCTTTCTTATGATCTTAGTGTATTGGTTTAGCAATTTTACAAGATCATCATAATAAGGTGATTCAAATTCTTTATCACTTTCACTACCATTTTCATCATCACTAACATTTTCATCACCACTACCATCATCATTTTGTACCTTTCGTTCACCCTTGGCCATGAGGCATAGGTGTGTAGAGGATGATGGCGGCGGCGGTGGTGGAGATAGTGAAGAACCGATCACAAGAGTGGCCACCTTCTCTTTCTCATTATCACTTTCATCATCGGATGAGCCACTAGATGATTCAATGTCCGTGAGCCAATCACCAATAATATAAGCCTTGCCATTCTTCTTCTTCTTGTGAAATTCTTTCTTCTTGCCATCCTTCTTGTATGGCCTGTTCTTCTTCTTCTCATCATCATCATCATCATTTGAGTCATCTTTCTTGCCCTTGTACTTCTTTTTGTACTTGTCTTTCTTGGGTTTGGGGCATTGATGAGCTAGATGACTAAGTTCTCCACAATTGTAGCAATCTATTTCGGAGATGGGTTTCCTTCTACTACTTGTGAAGAATTTCTTCTTTTTGCCATCAAACTTGACACCATTCTTGTTCAGCTTTTTGAGCATCTTGATGGTTTTTCTCACCATGAGAGCTAGACTTGCATCATCAACTTCATCATCACTTGAGCTATTATGAGCAATCTTTTCTTTGCTTCTCTTCTCATGGCTAGCCTTGAATGCCAAATCTTTCTTCTTTGAGGATGAAGAGCCCTCTTGAGGAGTGATGTGCATGTGCATTGATCTTCCCCAACTTGATGAAGCACCGTCACAATATGCCCATATTTGTCACTGGGGAGGACACTCAAGATCTTTCTCACAACATCGAATGGTTGCATTTGAGTGAGTCCAAGCACATTGACCTCCTCTACAAGAACATTCAAGCAAGAATACATTTCATTAGCACTTTCATTAGGAAGCATCTCAAATGAATTAAGCTTCTTCATCACAAGATGATAGCGTTCCTCACGCTCACTCTTGGTTCCCTCACGGAGTGCATAAATATCTGACCATAGTGCATGGGCATCTTTGTGGTTCCACACATGGTTAAAGATGTCCTTGCAAAGACCTATAAAGATGGTGTTTTTAGCCTTTGCATTCCATTTCTCGTAGTGAACCTCATTATTGACAAGGTTGGCAGGATCCTTAGGTTTTGTGAAGCCTTAGGAGGCGGCTCTATACACTCCAACATCTATGGCCTCTAGGTACGCCTCCATGCGAATTTTCTAATAAGGAAAATCATCTCCCTCAAACATGGGAGGGGGTCCATCCCCGTGGGACATCTTGCTCTAGGCGGTTAAGCCTAATTCAAGGAGCACGAGACTCTGATACCAATTGAAAGGATCAAGATGCCTAAAAGGGGGTGAATTGGGCTAATTCTAAATTTCTTGTAATAATTAAGTCCTACACTTAGCCCATTTTATCCCCTTATGCCTAAGAGTGATTCTATTGTTACCACACAAACTTTTACACCCTAGGTTCCAATTCTACTCTAGCATGGTAATTCTAGGAATATAAAGACATGAATTGAATTGCTCAAATGTAAATTCTCCAAGTAAAGAGAGGGAGAGGAACGCGGTGATGTTTTTCTGAGATATCGGAGAGTCGTCACTCCCCACTAGTCCTCGTTGGAGCACCCGCGCAAGGATGTAGCTCCCCCTTGATCCGCACAAGGATCAAGTGTTCTCTATGAGCTGATTCTTTGATACTCCGTCATGGTGAATCGCCCACAACCGCTCACAAGATGTCTTGGGTCATCCACAAGCTCCGCCGGATAATCACCAAGCTTCCAATCACCACCGAGTCGTCTAAGTGATGGCGATCACCGAGAGTAACAAGCACAAACTCTCACTTGACCATGACAAGCCTAATGAGAAAGGTGGATGCACACTTGCTACTCTCTATGCACTAATGAGGTCCTTAATCTTGGATTATCAAATCTCAATCACCCAACTAGGCTCTTGCACTCCCTTGCACTCCAAAGGTGTTTCTCAACTAAACAAATGAGCAAGAGACCTTCCATGGATGAGTGCGATAAGTATTTATACCCCCTCATGCAAAACATAACGGTTGGAGACCAACTCAACAAGTATCGGGGTGACCAGATGTGTCATCCTTCTAACCAGACGTGCCAGCCAGTTCAACTCGTGCACAGTGAACAAACTTGTTAGAACTAGCCGTTTCTTCTGACCGGACTCTGACCAGCATCTGGTCATCACCCACCGGACACGTTCGATCATCTTTTTGTCTCTCTGGATGCTCTCTGTAAACGACCTAACACTAAGAGTCCAGCGTCCGATCAAATACAGTTCAGCATCCGATCGCTCCTGCGCTGCTTCTGCGCACTGCTGTGCACTGACCGGACTCGGACCCTACGTCCGGTCAACATTTTTCCAGCGTCTAGTCAATAGAAAACCCTTCCATTCACTTCCAATTCAACATCTTTGTGAATGATTTTGATTCCGATCAATCTTAGGGCAAGCCCTGAGCTACCTAGTGCTAAGTTTGACAAGTGCGCACCACACCTGAACCATTAGACTCACTTAGGTCAAGCTACTAATTCATACCCCCTTAATAGTACGACCAAAGGAAAAACAAAGTCCTAAACTACTCTAAGTGCCTCTACAACACCAAACAACACTTAGAACTAGTACGTCCTTAACCTTGTCGTCCATCCTTTGAAAACCTAAATGATTTCCATCGATAGGGGCATGAATACCATAATTGCCCAATCAATTTTCATTACCATGACCTAACTAAACTTGCCTCTGCATAACACACATTAGTCATAGTAATCTTGTGTTGTCATTAATCACCGAAACCCAACTAGGGGCCTAGATGCTTTCAGCTTTATGGGGTTGTTTTTTTAGCAATGCATGTCTGAGCACAAGGTTCTGCCCAGGGCATATATCCACTTAAGTTGGCACGATGGTAGAATGGACAATGCCCTCAAGGATTTATAGCTATCCTTTTTGCATGTGGATGGCTGGTGTTGTACACCCATGTCGTAGTATTTGAGACACACAATGGGTTGAAACCAACAAAATTTTCATGTAAACAATCAGTTTCACTTGCAATCACACAACATATGAGGCATCACTGCATGTGTTTGAGGCACACGACAGATTCAAATCAACAAAAATTCCATGTAAACAATCCATTTCACTTGTAATCACACAACATATGAGGCAATTCAGAGTTAGCCCTAGAGTACTTCACCGGAACAAAATAGTTAATGCCAACCTATTAGATTGGCCAGATTTGGCAAGGCAGGGTAGCAACATTGTGTGGGCAGCACTAACCACTAAGCTCCTTTTGTATTGTGATTCCATGGTATGTTTTAGGATTGCCATGATGGTGCCCAACAATGGACATGAGGGTGAGTTCTTTGCCTCAATAAATTCATCAAGGCCTACCCATGTGTAATCCTACATATGAAAGGAAGGAAATGGTTGATTATATTAGATACAACAAAGAAAATCCTTTTTGAAACTAATAGATTCAAATGGCAGATACGCGAAAAAGCTTAACAAAACTAATGGCAGTTACATGAGAGAAAAAACTGAGAGATGATAATAGGTATCCTTGAGAAACCCATCAGTTATTGACATTCTTAAAGCCTATTTTCAGTATAGGACAAGTGATCAAGCAATAGAAAGCCGGTTAAACAATAAATCACTGTTTTTCTTTTTGACAAAATGAAGTGATTGTTGGTCATAGCCCCCTTTATGTTTTGAAACTGTATAGTTCTAACTACATTTATTTTGGTAGTTTATATTACAATTTTTTGATGGAAACAGGAGGGGTCGCCCCCTACTGTGCTTTTATTGAATTTAAACAAACTGTTCTTACAAGGGGTAATCATGAGACATAAAAGGAAACAAAGAAAATGAACAAAATTACACATAAGCTTCTAGCCATTGAGTGAGTTGTGGAGCTAAACTGCTTTTTGCTCTAAGAATAACTTGAGCAAACTCTCTTTGGAAAATGCTTTTGCAGTTCTGAACAGACGGTTGCACATGTCTGAAGATAGCATCATTTCTAATCATCCAAATAGAGGAACACATGGTGACAATAATTTCCATGAAGAAAGGCTGCTGAAGTTGCTGCTCGAAGGATTCCAGAGTTCCAAAGGGGTTTGTTGGCTGAGAAATAATTAGACCCAGGGTTGCCCAACAAGCTTCTGAAAATGGACAAGCTAGGAAGTCAGGAAGAGATGGATCAAAGTTTCCTCTGTTGACAAACTGCATAAAACACAATTGTAATTATCTAGCCTCATTGTCTTCCTTCTTAGCAAATTTCTTGTACTTAGCCTATCCTTGAGTAAAAGCCAAAAGAAAAATTTTCTTTTGTTTTGGCAACAAGATTTCCAAAGCCATGAGTAAACAGGATGCACTTGTCTAGTACCAATTAGTTGCACATAAGCTCTTTTGGAAGTAAAGATGTTTGAATTCCAGATGTAGGACCATGAATCAGTATTGTCTTGTAAAGTCAAAGATTGCACAATGTCAGAAAGCTGAGTGAATTGTTGAAATGCCTCTTTAGATAGGGGCAGATGGAATATATCATGGAAGTGAGAAGTCTAACAGACTTGCTGAACTGTTATATTCTTGTTCTTCACAAAGGAGAAAAGTTCTGGCAGACTTGTCCTGAGAGAATAACCATTCCATGAATCAAGCCAGAAAAAACATGATGCTCCATTTCCAACAGTTGCCATGGCCACACCTTTAAAAGCAGGTAGGAGTTTCTGAATATCACGCCACCAAAAAGAGCCTTTCCTAGTTCCCATAGGAGGCCTCCCATTTGAATATATTACAATTTAACTTAGTAGTTACATCAGTATATGTACATAGTTAATATGCTGAAACTGTATTTGCCAAAATTCATTTTGACCTATAAGTTACTGTGTTATATCAACATTGGCTATTGCAATAGGCAAGATATTAAGTTTGTAGTATAAATACAAGTATTGTAAATCTGAGTAGCATAGAATATTTAAGTTGAATTGCTTCAGTTAAGCTGTTGGGCAAAATATTTGTAAGAAAATGAACCAAGATTAGTAATTAACTAATTATAGAGATTCATGTGCCCATGTAAACTGAAAAGAAAAAGATGAATAGAAGGTGTTATGAACATAACTAACGGGTAATTACAAAAAGATATCAAAGGTTAGTGCCACAGAGGATCAATCTAGTACTACGGTTCATATATATCTTCGTGATAAGACATTGCTACTTTTTTTTATTGGTTTTAAATCCTTATATATGTAAACTAAAAAGAAAAAGATGAATAGAAGGTGTTATGAACATAACTAACGGGTAATTACAAAAAAGATATCAAAGGTTAGTGCCACAGAGGATCAATCTAGTACTATGGTTCATATATATCTTCGTGATAAGACATTGCTACTTTTTTTATTGGTTTTAAATCCTTATACTTAAGAGAAAACAAAAATATATGGTTTATCTCACCCCAAGGGAGTTAGCAGTTTCTGCTGAGAGCCTGAGATTTGCACCTGAAATGACAATCAAGAGTAGAGAGTTGAGAGCTAAGTATTGTGCTGAGGTGTTGAATTTCCAGCAGAAAAACATTTGAGAAATAAATCTGAGCAGTAGTACTTGAGGAGGTTCCAAAACAAGATGATTTATCAATCATCATATATATAAAAGAAATTAATTTTGTATAAATTATGTATCAATCATCATATACATTGCTCGTCCTGCTCGACAGCATCGCCAGGCCCATCCACCCGCTCGGCCAGATCCTCTCCCCCACCGCGGTGGCCATCTCCCGGCGCTCCGAGCCACCGCCCGCTTCCCAGCCCGTGCCCGTCGTGGACGTCTCCTACCACTAACCCTAAGCTTTGTCCAAGATCCAGAAGTACAGCGGGTCTGCGTTCATCCGGCAGGGGACGGGTAGATTGGGAGAGCGACTCTTGGCTTGCAGTCGAGAAGCCCTTCATCGTCTCTGATCTGAACCGGATGGAGCAGCTCCTTCCATCAGTTGTTCTTGGACTGCTTCGTCTTCTGCAGAGGTAAGACGCTCAAGTTCTTCTTCAGTTGTTCTTGGACTACATAGCCTTGTTATAAAAAAAGAATCCTGTATGTATCAAATATATACATATATATAAGTTATGAGAGTTATACCAGCTACTGCTGTAGGACGGTAACATATATGTGAAGATGACATTCAGCTTGGGGTAAAATCAAAGCACATTCAGTACAGGAAAAAATTCAGAAAGCAGTGGTACAGTGCTGAAATAATGCGACATAGCACATCAGATTTGATCGCTACTATCTGAACTCTGAACTGCAACAAATTCAGGTGGTGAAACAATAAATGTACATACAATAGGCCATCGATCTATGCTTCCCTCTGCAGAATGACCATACAATAGAAAATCAAGTCATTCTTCTAGTCATGAAACAACCAAAAAAACTAAATGAAAATTGTTTTTACTAAGCTATCTACAATTCAAGATGCAGCATATATCCATCTCATGTAAAAGCAGTAGCTTCAGTGTTGCATTTTCATCACATAAATAAATTCAATTTGCAATAGTATTTAAATTTCTAAAACAGTAGCTTTCAAGGAAAAGCTAGCTGACAGTTCAATCCATGGTGTTAGCTTGTTTCTCACTACAGGGCAGTAGTGTCTACTACCGATATCGATTACCTTTGGCTATCCGAACACCAATCACCTAGTTTACTGTTTGCAACTGTGTATACATGTTATCTTGTCGACATAACATTCAAAACTATAACAGAGGGTCATTGCTAGTCTGTAGCCTCACCACTTTCCATGGTGTGAACAAAGCAGTAAAGCAGAGAGGACACCCAATGGTATTTTTGCCAGAAATTAGGAAGATTATGCAACAAACTCTCCTAATGCTTTCCTGTGTGACTTCAAGTTCTTGAAATTCAGCTATCACAGAAACACCTCAAAATAATGTTATCTGATGTGCTATGTCACATTATTGTTTCCGTTGAGCTAGTTACTATTGTGTTACTACATTGCTAGCTAGCTAGGGTGCACCTTTCCATTATTCTTGTTAAGACAAAGCAACACCTCAAAATAATGTTATCTATTGCTTAGTCGTATTTATTAATCGTGATGAGTTCCTTTTGCAAGCTAAGGCTAGTCATCATACCTCAAAAATATTGCTGTTTGCCCAGTACAAATTAATAATGCTTGTACCTTATTGTCTTATTCTTTACAGAGCAATTGTGAAGATGTCGCATAGTGGAAGTGCTTTGCAAATTCATGGCGAAGGTGGTGATGAAGTCTCGCAACTTTCTAGCCGTAGAGGAAAGAAAAGGTCTGCTGTCTGGAACCATTTTGAAGAATTACCTCTTGAAGGGAAAGTAATGTGCATTCACTGCCAAGCAAGATTGTCAAACAATCAAGGTACTGGTATATCTCATCTGGAACCACATTCAGGTGAGCTGCAAGCAAATCCCCCCAGATATTGATCACAGTTCAATATTTGCATGTAATGCCTCCACTACAGATACAAGTAATTTCATAGTGGACCCAAAAATCACTAGAGATTTTATGACAAAGTTTTGGATCAGTGCAAATGTTGCTTTTAAAAAGATAGAAGACAATTTCTTTAAGAAAATGATGAAATCAGCTCACCCTAGCCTTGAAGTTCATGGCAGGAAGACACTTAAGAATGATTGCATGGCTGTATATGGTGATGAAAGAAGAAAACTTATGAGTTGCTTTGCTTCTTTGGATTCTCGTGTCAGTTTCACCACTGATATGTGGACATCAGTCCAGGAACTTGGTTACATTTGTTTGACTGCTCATTACATAGATGAAGAATTTAAGCTTCACAGTCATCTCCTCAATTTTAAACAAGTTCCTCATACACACAACTCCACTTCAATTCATAGTACAATCATGGAATGTCTTATGAGTGGGATCTATCAAATAGAGCTTTTGCTTTTACTCTTGATAATGCCGCATCTAATGACAAAGCTGTGGGAAAGTTGAAAAGCTCACTTTGGGCGCATATGCTATTTAGAGGTCTGGACCTTCATGTGAGATGTGCAGCCCATATTCTGAACTTAATTGTCCAAGATGAAATGAAAACTATTCGGGGTGCCATTGAGTCAATTAGGAATGTCATAAAGCATCTTTCCTCATCTAGCTCCCGCCTGCAGTTTTTTAACACCCTTCCACAACAATTTGGGCTTCCACGTAAGAAGGGATTCATTCTAGATGTTCCGACTAGATGGAACTCCACATATGACATGCTGGAGGAAGCTATTAAGTACAAAGATGTATTGGCACACTATGCTGATTTGCAAAGTATTCCAGGGCCTAACTTGGAACGATGGGACTTGGCTGTTAGAGTTTGTAAGTTCTTGCAAAACTTTGCTGATGCAATGTTGACGGTCCTTAAGTACCAAATATAGTTATCAAATAAATAAAGAAAAGGATCCAAATGCAACCAACACCTAGACTTAGGGTTTTATCTGACAGAATTCCACGAGTTTTGGTGTTTGTCTGTTTCTGCAGGGGGTTATCAGAAAATACGGAGGAAAGGCCCATACGTCAGGTTTACATAGAGATAATAACGTGTTCACCGATTTTCTATCATCTAGAAGACTCCAGAAGCCACGAGAACGAACGGGAGGCCGAACGGGCCCGGAGGCAGGGCGCCCGCCCTGCTCCCTAGGGCGCCCGCCCTGGCCTGAGAGCCAATCAGGCTCCGTCTCGCGGATTATGCTCCACCGACCTAAGGGATCAAGGAAAACCGTGGATTAATGTCGGTTTGATCCGACGGCCCACGTTCACTTGAGGGGGCTATATAAGCAGGACCCCTGGCCCCTGGAGGAGGCACTCCCTCATTCTCATTCTTCAAACCCTAATCTCAGGAGGAGAGTCTCTGATCAAGCCCTAGAGCCACCACATCAACTAGATCTCTAGTATAGCATAGCTACATAGGATTAGAACTAGAAGGAGTCAATCTTCGATTGGTTTCTGGATCTGTCAAGAGGATTCTTGGTAATTCCTTTACTGTTCTTCATTGTTCATCTTTGTTCTTCAATATTATGAATACAACTTTGTTCTATTTCAATATATTGATTATGACTATGCTCTACTTGTTTATGTTTGCGATTATATTGTTCTTAGTTTATCGTAGTTATACGCTTGGCTTAGTTAGATTGGAATTATATACATGTTTAGGATCGTATAGCGTTTATCCATCGGATCCATGGGTAAATGATAAATATTGTGTAGGCGTGGTGCTTAGACCATATTTATCTGCGATTGCACCTTATATGCCGGATCGTGGGGTGGTCCGCGATGGTGACACCTTCGTTGGTTCTTATATAGTCCCCCTCCCGTGTGTAAGGCAGGCAGAGCAACATTATTACGGGGGAGTGATTGCTATGTTTCGCATCTTCCTTGATAATATCACTATGCATGGGCGTAGTCCTTTTTCGCAATGATTGCCAAGTGTACTTGCACTAACTATGATATGCTAGACTTTATAGTTAAGAATAACTTAGGAAATATCCTTATAGTTCGTCCTAATACCATGCTAATGACTTGCTAGAATATCTGTTGAGGTGCTTATCATTATTATATGTGGCTAGCTGATAAGATTAATTATCTTTATCACCATTCATACTTTATCTATATTTTATGTGACACTTACCCCTGTATGCAAGAGATAGATGAATGCTCTCACTTATACATGCAATGATTGATACTCATTCCTATATTCCATTCCATAATCAACATTGATGTTAGTAATCCCTTCCTAGTGGTAAAAATATATATAACGATACCTGAAATACTTCCCGGTTAAAATGCTACATCGGTATTAATCTGTGCGCTTGCAGATCTTATTTATTATTTATTTAGAAGAGCAGTTGCATATTTCAATACCGCGTCTCTCATGTCATGCTGGGGATGACAACTTGGCTTAAGTGGCATGAGGGATAGGTTCGGCATTTTTGGCGCCGTTATCAGAATTAGAAAACTAAGTCTACTTTTGGTAATGACGTTAAGAATGCCCAACATGCAACAAGAGAATTCTCTGTGCATAAGTATCCAACTGCACATATATATCTTGAAGAGATTTGGGGGATAAGAGAACTACTCCTTGATGAGAGCAACCAAAGTGATGACTTTTTGAAGGCCATATGTAATGAGATGAAGCTAAAGTTTGATAAATACTGGGATGAGCCTAATAAAGTTCTTTTGATTGCATCACTGCTAGACCCACGATACAAAGTACATTTCATGAAATATTACCTCACAAAAGCATATGGAGGGGAGGTAGCTTCTAACAAGACAAATGATGCTATGATCTGGTTTAAAGCATACTATACTCATTATGAAAGCATGTTGTAGAGTAGTTCATAGAGCAATGTTTCTTCCTCGCCTGAAGTGATTGGATCAACAAGCATGCTCTCTCGGTCATCTGGAAGACGTAAGTTAGGGATGGAATTTGTTTTGTACAAACAACAAAGTCGATCTCATCGCTCAAGAAGATGTGAAATTGATACTTACCTAGAGGATTCATAGGTTTCTGGAAGGGAGGGTGAAGATTTTGATATTTTGAAGCAGTGGAAAACAAAATCTGATCAATACCCTGTGCTAGCTAGGATGGCTTGTGACTTTATAGCAATACCTTTGTCATCAGTAGCCTTTGAATCTACTTTTAGTACTGTTGGTATGATAATTGACAAATACAGAAATTCTTAAAGTCCGAAAACAGTAGAGGCACTTATATGTACAAAATATTGGCTCAAGGATTGCAATTCAGATGATAAAGTGGATGATGACAACAGCGACGATGATTAGTGTTAAGAAATGCACTCAGGTATGCAATTCCTGGATTGTTAAATTCAGTATACAGTGGCCTTAGCTCTTTTAGTCCTCATAGCCTTAGCTCTTTTATGATTTGGACTGCTTTTTCTTAGTCCCATGTACTCTGTTCCTCTGTTAATTCCTTTTTACTTTTGGTGTTATGAGTGAACACTAAACTATGAGCGTAAACTGGTTTCCCCAGTTGTAAAACTCATATGCTTTCTTAAAAGCAGAGGTGATCTCTTTTCTACTTGCAAAAAAGAGGTAATCTCTTTTTCTAAAAAAAAGCATGAAGTATTACGTCTAAAATTCTAAATTACTACAATTCTGTTTGTTAAATCTGCTTGGCCTTTATTTTTAAATTATCTTCTTCCTGGTTGATTTTAAGATGATCTTTTCGAGAGGAAATTTTATGTTCAGTTCTCAAGTTCAATAGATTGTTTCTAGCTTGACAATTATCAGGAGAGCATGAACAGACATGTGCTTTCTTAGGGGCAAGAGTCCTGGCTTATGTTTCCTGTGATTTCTTTTGTTCAGAACGATATCTGTGTGGAGAGTAAAGATCAGAACTCTATTAATTCCATTTTCTTTCTTTCTTTTTGGGCCCAATCGTTTCAAGAGGAACCGTGGCCTGGAATCATTCCTACCCGGTTTACTTGCATAATTTGTATAAGTTTTGATCATCTGGATTGATTCCTGGAGGAATGCTGAGTAACCGAACAAGGCCTTAGGAAATCGTATCAAGTATCAAGGGTCAAGTATAAAGGGGAAGGTTTCCTATCAAGTATCTTATGCATTCTGGATCAGTTCTTGGAGAGGTTCTTCAAGGATTTTTTATCGTTTCTGTCTCTGCATTCTTGTAACTGAACGAGGGTAGCGCGGTGGTGCATGTCGTCTGATGGTCTGGAGTAGTTCTTAAAAGATTCATTTGTTGTGTCAGTCATATCGAATTAGTTGTGTTCCTGTTCATTTGTTCAGATTTGTGTTCAGCAGTAACAAACTGAATTTCTGGATGCCAAGAAACAATGATTTGTTAGTTCTTGGATCAGTTATAACTTTCAGATGGAACAGATAGATCCTTGGTTCATTGCTTTGGTTCTATGTTTAATTTTAGTATAACTGTTTGCAGTATTTTTGCTAATTTATTGCGATAGTGCTTGATATCAGTTGCCTCGGCTGCTAGTCATTTCTAGGAGTAAAAAAAACTATACGTAGATGTTTGGTTCAGTTGCCTCGTTTGAACGAATAAGATGCATGGGTGCTCGCATGCACGGCATAAAGTATACTATTTGGATGAATGGACTGGACTAGATTAAGTATTTGTTGGACTGGATTGGTTTGGTTGTTTAAAAAATACTATTGGTCTGGACTGGACAGATGCCTTCCACAAGTCGCATATCTTTTGGATAGGTTTATTTGGACGTGGATGTCAATCCGCTTTCAGGTTTAACTGTACCTGTGAACTCTTGTTACATCAAAGCACAAATAAGTCTTTATAAACTCATCCTGGTATAAAAGTGAAATGGCATGGGTGGCGTGGGGAGCGCAGAGGATAGTGAGGCAATGGCTTCGTGGGTTCATCGCTGGTGGCCACGGCTGAATCGCCGGCAACCACCGTCGAAGGAGAAGACCCGCCGCCTTATTCACACCAAATCCATTGTCCTTTATACTCAGGTGCACTCCTAACAAACTAGGAAACCAACTCCTAATAATCCTCCTGACTCCTTCCTTCCTAACCAAGGATGGTGCATGCGCCTTCTAACCAATGATGCCGCATGCGCCTTCTTATTTTAGCCTCTGGACATGGCGTTCCAATGCCATAACACTACTCCACCTCTCCAAGACAGTTCGTCCTTGAACTGTGGTGCTGGAGCGGAGGATCGCGCAGTCCAACTGAAACCTGAGATCTTGTGGAATCTAATCCGCCTGGATCGAATCCATGGAGCGCCCGCACGTGGGGTCAATGGTGCCCTCCACAAGCAGCCACCCCCGCTATGGGTGCAGCAGAGCGGAGCTGCACTAGAGGCGTACTCCAATCGACCGATGGAGTTTGCAAGGCTTGCTGCAGAGCCGATGGGGAAACTGTGTGTGCAAACAGCCACGGCCCTGCTTGTGATGGCTGCAACACCGGCAGATGAAAAGGGATTGGTGTTGCGGCTGGTAGAGGCAGCGACAAAGGCACCATGACCGCCAATGTTGGTGTAGGGGTGATGACTTGCATTGGTGATGCTAGTGCCAGCAAGGTTGTTGGCGAAGCTGGTAATGAGACTGCCAGAGTCATGGCCACTTGGGCCTTCGCTGGTGGTGTCAAGCGTTGGACAGCGCCGCCTGCCGGAGCAGAGCCACCTGGTTGTCGTTCACATTGGCCTAGCTGGCGATGGCCATGTCACCCTCCAAGGCCTTCATGGGGATGAGGGAGCGGCTGAAGGCGACCGTGGCGGTGGGTGTCGCTGTTGCCCCCACTTTCTTGTCTTGCTAGAATTTCTCAAGGCGCACAATGCGCTCGTCATGCAAATTCAATCGCTCGTTCATGGTGGAGATTTGCGCAAGGATGCAGTCCAGCTTGGATCCATTGCCACAGGATCGATGTGGAGGCCGGCCATGGATGGTGATGCCTTGGGAGTGGTCTTTGATACCAAATTGATATGGCGTGGGTGGCGTGGGGAGCGCAGAGGATAGTGATGCAATGGCGCGGTGGGTTCGTCGCCGGTAGCCACAGATGAATCACTGGCAGCCACTGTTGAAGGAGAAGATTCACCGCCTTGGGAGGTCCTATTTCCTTCGACGCCTTATTCACAATAGATCCAGTGTCCTTTATACTCAGGTGCACTCCTAACAAACTAGGAAACCAACTCCTAATAATCCTCCCGACTCCTTCCTTCATGCGCCTTCTAACCAATGATGCCACATGTGCCTTCTTATTTTAGCTTCTGGACCTGGCGCGCATGCCCATGAAGACCTGGTGGCCGTGCATGCTCCTGGAGACCTCTTCCAGTGCCACAACAAAAAGTGTCTGAGAGCCTTACATCAGTTATAGTGTTGCTTAGAATTTTTAATGATATCTTTGATTTGAAAATGTGTTCTATCTGTATAGAGTGGTCTGCTATGTTAGAAAGGCCACATTTATGGATGGCATATTGTATTAATTTTCTATAGCGATTCAGTAAGTAAGTCTTATTCCTAGCATTTCAGATATGACTGAGCATGTTGGCTGAGACCTGGTGCCTTAAATACAATGGCTACTTGCACATGATGAAGGTGTATCTTTGTCCTTTTTAAATGCCTATTCAAGTAAGTAGAAGTTTCCTCCTCTCTTTAGGTACTTTCCAAGCAGTTACTAATTATTGTTTTGGTATATGCTAGCTGATTTAGTGTAGATCAGGGCAGATATGTTAAATTAAGTTGGCAATAGTCAAACTAATGTTGTATAAACTATAAACTATTCGCAAAAAAAATGTTGTATTAACTGTAACAACTAGGTTCGGAATAAATTGTAAATGAGTTTGACGATAGGTCATCTGTAAGTGCAATCAAGCCCTAATGTGGGTTTTGGTGTTGATGACCACCTAATTAGAGGACTAATGAGTTTTGTCAAGATGACAAGTAGGAAATTAACAGTAGAGGATGTTACATGGAAAGGAGGAGCCCCCAATTACTTTCATGGATGGCAAAGTGCTCAAAGGAGATTTAATTTCTTTTTATCTTTTGAATTTGAGTATAGAAAAAGCCGTACTACAAAGCGGGACACTACAACTGGTTAAAAGTGTGCAACCAAGTGCTCAATCTTTACACATAACATCCTCACACCTCAGCCAAGACAGCCAGCTCAACAACTCCCACACCTTTGCTGTCTTGCTAGGAGCGGCAATGCCGCACCTGGAGAGAGGCACTGCCACACTTAGGGTGGCACTGCCGCACTTAAGTGACCATTGGAAATAGGGGGTATTTATACTTTTACCTGTCCTCCCCAATGTCTCTCTCTTCTTCCCCAACATCTCGGTTCGACAGAACAGCAGCAAGTGCTCATCTCTCTCTCTCCTCTATTGGTGCTCTTCAAGCTCTCAAGCATTCCTTGTGATTTCACCATCAAAACTTAAGAGAAAAGGCTCCAAAACTCAATTAGAGAGGAGATCCACTGATTCCTAAAGTCTAAAGAGCATTTGGCTCACATTTTGGCCGGCGGTTGTATTTGTTACTCTTGGAGCTTGGCTCTTAGCCAGCTAGAGCGTTGCCCTGTGAGCTTGCCAAGCTTGTGGCAGCCCCAGGAGGTTTGTAACCACCTCTTGCAGGTAGTAAAATCACCCCTCATCTCAAGAGTTCACTCTCTTGACTTGAGAACAAGGTAGGGTTGCAAAGCCCAAGCCTTAGTGGCATACCTCAACAACGTGGACTTAGGCAAGCCTTAGTGGCGAGTTGAACCACGAAATAAATCCTTGTGTCACTTGTGCTTGTGTTGCTTTACTTGTTGTTGAAGTGATTTCTAGGGTTTGAGGCCGATCTACTTGTGTGTGGTGTTCCCACCACTTCTAATTGTTGATCTGTGACCTACACCACTGCAGAACGCTAAGAAATTTACCTAATCTAAATTTCATTCATTGGTTTTTGGACTGTGAGCTTGAGCTTTCTGCAGGTGCAGCAGTGCCGCAGTTCAATTTGATGTTTGTTCGAGTTGAATTTTTACAGGCCTATTCACCCTCTTCTAGGCGCTCCAGTGATTCTATAAGTGGTATTGGAGCCGGTTACCTCGTATACGCTTCACCGTGTGAGGTATGGAGCCCGGAGGAGGAACTAGCGGCATAAAGCCGGTGGATGTCGATCTAGAGCGAGTTGAGCTACATGACACTGATAGTAGCGAGCTAAGCATGTCGACAGCAAGTGTCTCCATGCTCCCACATCTTGAGGCTACCGATGCCGAAAGAGTTCTTAATGAAGAAGAGAAGAAAAAGAGAAGAGAAACAAGAAAGCTCAAAAGAGAAGCAAGAGAAAAGAAGAAGGAGCAGCAGCGGTTAGAAGAGAAGAAAGCAAGAAAACAAGAAAGAAAACTCAAGAGAGAAGCTAGAAGAAAAAGAAGAGAAGCAAGAAAGAAGAAAGAACAAGAAGCAAAAGTCTCCCATGCATCTTCAAGTGAGCTATCTAGTAGCTCCGAAGATGGTGATGATGATGAGTCCTACCAAGTGCATAGCAAGAAGGACAAGAAAAGAAAGGGCAAGAAGAATGACGACAACAAATATGCCACTGTATCCTTTAATATTCTTCTATGTCTATGACTAACCATGATCGCAAGTCTTTCATCAATGTATCTGTGGGCAAGTTACCTCATTTCGGTGGGACTAACTTTGCCAAGTGGAAGCACTTGATGAGAGCCTATCTTATAGGTCTTCATCCCATCATTTGGGAGGTTGTGTGCAATGGACTTGATCCACTCTTTGACCCCAAGAATCCAACCATGGAAGAAATGAGAATCATCCATCGCAACGGTCAAGCCACTAGTGTGCTACTTAGTGCCTTGGATGGTGATGAGTACAATAGAGTGACTGGTGTAGATGTTGCCAAGCAAATTTGGGATACTTTGCATCTTGCACATGAAGGGGTTGACAAAGTGAGAAAGGTAAGAATTGATTTGATGATGTCCAAGCTCAACCGGTTTGTTATCTTAGATGGAGAAGGGCCACATGAGATGTTTGATAGGTTGATGACCATGGTGGGCAAGATTAGAGGCTACGGGTGTGATGAGCTAGATGATCACAAGGTTGTCAAGATTATGTTGGAAGCTTACTCACCAAGAAATGAGACCGTAGTGACTCTAATTAGAGACAAGAAGAAGTTTGAGTACTTCACACCAAATGATATACTTGAGAGGATATTGACCTTTGACATACAAAGAGAAGAAGAAAATAAGAGAAAGAAGCTTGAAGAGTTGCAAGCAAAGCTAGAAGGCATCAAGATCAACAAAGATGTAGCTCTCAAGGCCAACAAATCAAGCAAGCACGGCTCTACTAGCAAGTCCAAGACCAACAAGCAAGCTTCAACTAGCAAACCCAAAGTGACCAAGCAAGTTCAAGAGATAGAAGAGACCACATCATCCTCAGGTGAGAGTCAAAATGGTGATGATCCATATGATAAAGTGGATGATGTTACTGTCTTTATGAAGAGGTATCACAAAGGGTTGAAGAAGTAAGGGAACAATGTAGTGAAGAGGAAGTTTTCCAACAAGAAGAAGACATGCTACAATTGTGGGAGCACTGACCACTTCATTGCTAAGTGCCCATATGAGATCAAGGACCACAAACACAAGAAAGAGAAGAAGGAGGACAAGGTTGACCACAAGATGGGCAAGAAAAATTTAGGAGAGGCACACATTGGGCATGAGTGGAACTCCATCGTTGAAAGCTCAAGTGAAGAAGATGAGAAAGTTGCAACAATTGCTATCAACAAGCCATCTTCTCTACCAAAGCTCTTCATCAACTTGCCTGATGATGACTACTACTCCCCTCACATTTGTCTTATGGCAAAGGGTGAGAAGGTAAAACCAAAATCCAAAGCCAAAGCTCCTCCACCTCCACCTCCTAGTGACATCTCTAGTAGTGATTTTAGTGATAGCTTTAGTAATGATGAATCTAGTGATGAACAAATTGATCAAATAACTAAAAACTTGGATGGAAAGACCAAACTATTCATCCCTAAACTAATGGAGGATTTAGAGAGTGTTCAAGTTGAACTAGAATCTAGAGAGGAAACTCTTATCCAACAAGAGGATTTCTATATTGCTAGCAAGGAAGCTCTTGCATTAGAGAGAAGTAAGGTAGAATCCTTGCACAAGGCCTTGGCCAAATAGCAAGAGGACCATGCTATCACAAAGAAAGAACATATTGCTCTTAAGAAAAAGTATTGTGACTCAAATGAAAACCACAAAGAGCTTGAGCTGCAATATAATGTTTTTTGGGATAGCAACTCACATCCAACTAAGGCAAAGTATGCCTCTACTTCCTCCACTAGTCAAGGTTGTGGAAAATGTTATAATCTTGATTTGAATGCTTATTCCACTAACCTTGCAAATATAGAGGCAATGAGAAAGGAGATTGCTAGGCTCAACGAGATCATTGGTAAGGGATGCTTGAGTGGTAAGGCTCAAGTAAGTGACAAGAAGGCAAATGATTCAAAAGTGCCTCAATTCAAGCAAGAGAGACACCCCTCAATCAAGCATGGGCTTGGGCACACTGCAGGAGCCAAGACAAATGGAAGAAAGGTCATAAACGACTATGAGTGTGTTTAGTTTGAGAGGAAGGGCAAAATTGATACAGATCGGTTTGCACAGATAGCGGCAGTGCCGCGGTGAAGGACGGTAGTGCCGCTCCCCACAAAAATGGGAAGGCCACCAATTTTGTTCCTAATCAGACTAAGCCCAAGAAGAAGGTGTTCCAGCATAAACAGGTTCAGTAAAAACCAAAAGAATCAGTGTGGGCCACCATGAACAAGTATGCATATCAACTAAAGGCTTAACCACTTTGACAAAGGTTGACTTCATGCTTTGTGTTGAGAAGCAATAGTAGTGGAAGAGTGGTTGCTAAATATGTTGGACATGAAACTAATATGTATAGAAACACTTCTATTTGGGTTCCTAAGTTTCTAGTGACTAACATGCAAGGCCCCAAGTCTAGTTGGGGACCTAAGTCTAGCAACTAAACTTGTTTTGCAAGCATACTCATCCGGTGGATCAAGTTGGGTGCTTGATAGTGGATGTACAAATCATATGACTGGAGAAAGGAGTATGTTCTCATTTTATACCCCGAAGATGGACTCAAATAAAAATATTGTCTTTGGAGACAATTCTAAGGGGGATGTGATTGGCTTTGGTAAAGTTGCTATAACCCTTGAGCATTCAATTACAAATGTTTTACATGTTGATTCATTGAGTTACAATTTGTTATTCGTTTCTCAATTATGTGAGATGGGCTACAATTATCTCTTTACGGATAAGGGTGTGGAAGTCTTTAGAAGAGAGGATTCCTCTATTGCTTTTATGGGTCGTTTAAAGAATAAGCTCTACCTAGTTGATTTCAACAAAGGGAAAGCTTATCTTGAGACTTGTTTAGTGGCAAAATCTAGCATGGGTTGACTATGGCATCATCGGCTAGCTCAAGTTGGGATAAAGAACTTGGCCAAACTTCAAAAGGATGAACACATCCTTGACTAACAAATATTCACTTTGAGAAAGATAGGATATGTAGCGCTTGTCAAGCCGGAAAGTAAGTTGGCGATCCACATGGATCTCTTTGGACCGGTCGCCTACCTAAGTATCGGGGGGTAACAAATATGGTCTTGTTATTGCTGATGACTATTCCTGTTTTACTTGGGTATTTTTCTTATTTGATAAGTGCCAAGTTAGGGACAAAGTGAAGACATTTGTTAGAAGAGCTCAAAAGGAGTTCGGTCTCCCCATCACGAAAATGAGAAGTGACAATGGAACCAAATTCAAGAACACTCAAGTTGAGGAGTTTCTCGATAAAGAGGGCATCAAGCATGAGTTTTCGAGTCCATACACTCCTCAACAAAATGGTATAGTAGAGGGAAAGAACTGGACACTCATTGATATGGCAAGGACAATGTTAGATGAGTACAAGACTTTGGATTTATTTTGGTGTGACACCATCAACACTGCTTGTCATGCCATCAACCACCTCTACTTACACAAGAAGTTGAAGAAAACTTCATATGAGCTTCTAACCGGTAACAAACCAAAGATGCCTTACTTTAGAGTGTTTGGATGTAAGTGTTTCATACTTAACAAGAAACCCAAAACATCTAAGTTTACACCCAAAGTTGATGAAGGTTTTCTTCTTGGTTATGGATCAAATAAGCATGCCTATCGTGTTTTCAACAAAACCTCCAGAAGAGTTGAAATAGTGGTAGACGTGACATTTGATGAATCTAATGGCTCTCAAGTAGAGCAAGTTGATTCAAGTGTTGTAGGAAAGGAGGATCCGCCTTCTGATGCAATCAAGCAATTGGCTATTGGCGATATTAGGCCATAAGAAGATGAAGTCATTGATCTGGTGGTTCCCCCAGCTGCTAAAGAATAATTTTTTGCTGACATACCTGATGCTGAGGGGGAGCAGACTCTAGCTGCTATTCAACAGAGCGGCAGTGCCACACCCAAGAGCGACAATTTTGCACCCCCTCTAGAAGCAGCAGCAAGTCCGACTCTAATTCGAGGATAGAACCTACAACCAATCTTTAAAGAAGTTGAAGATCCAAAAGATGAACAAGCCATTGAACACCCAAGACTCAAGCAAACAATTTAGAGAGATCATCCCGCCGACAACATCCTTGGGAGTCTTCAAAAGGGGGTATTGACACGTTCTCATTTAGCAAATTTTTGTCAATATTACTCCTTCATTTCTCCTGTAGAACTAGTCAAGGTTGAGAAGGCACTTGAGGATGAAGATTGGGTGATGGCTATGCAAGAAAAGTTGAACAACTTCGAGAGAAATCAAGTTTGGACTTTGGTGAAAAGACCCAATACCAATGTCATTCGCACCAAGTGGGTTTTCCACAATAAGTAAGATTAGAATGGCATGGTGACAAGGAATGTCACACCTCAAAATTTTTAATTTTGGGTTATGCTTAGAAAACACTAAATAAAATAAATAATTTCAATATTTGAATAAATTTATTAGATAAAGTTAAGTTGCTGCTAATTTGAATATAGAAAATTATGATTTTAAACTTTTTCATATTAATTTGATAATGTGGTGTTTGTGTGATGCTTGTCTTTGGTGTTGGTGAGTGCTATTATTTTCAAAATACCATAGGATGACATTTACTTCTCATCGGAAAACTTTTTGGTATTTTCTGGATTCAAAATTCCAATTTCCGTGAGCTTAATCTTTTTCCTTGATCTTTTCATCCATCTTTTCATGAGCTCAAACTCATTTAGTTGAGTTACTTATCTTCCCAAGAGTCTCCATAATTTTTCCCGTGATTTTTCTAAGCTCCGGGCTATTTTCGCGGCTTAAAAGGTAATTTTAGATTTTCTAGAATTATTTTATTTGCGGAATTAAAATAATCCTAAAATTAAGAAATTCCGAAAAGTTTCCAAACCCTACAGCTACAACTATAAATTAATAAAATATGATTAGCTTTAACTCAATTAATATTACTGGTTGTTGATTATAATTTGTTTAGTTTAAATGTAAAACATGAGATGGTTTGATTAGTGCTTGTATATGTGTCAGATTATATAAATTATAAATATTTGATTAGAATAATTAATGTTTATGCCATGTTCCTTTAAATTTAAAATAACATAGGTTCATGCGTCAGCACTTACTTAAAATGTTAACTCGATTAATATTCACATTAATGCGTTTTTATTTATAAATTGTTTATTAGATGCAAATAATGGCCATTGAACTCTTGTTAGCATGATGATATCATCCCGACATCACCCACACTTTATTGCCGTTTTCCTTTAGAAAAACAAATCCCGAAATACAATAGAAATACATATATACATACAATTTTGTTTAGGCCATATCTTCCACGTTTTAACTCCGATTTGGCCCGTTCAAGTTGCGTTAGGTTCGTATTTGCGAGCTCTACATGTTAGTGTAGCTGTACAGTAGGTTTAGAAAATTTAATTTTCGAGTTTATACTAAAATAATTACTTATCTATTTGGAAATCTTAGAAAAGTCATAACTTTCACGTTTTAAATCCGAATTTCGTGATCTTTACGTCTGTGTGATCGTAGTAACGTGTAGAAAAGTTTTATAAACTTTTTATACTGTTTTGCTACTGTTGGTGTACTGTTTTAATTATGTTTCTTTGTTTGCTTCGTGTATGATTGCTCGGATGATTGTGTGTTGATGCTTGATGATCGAGTATAGACGGTGAGCAGTTTCTGAACGATCAGGAATATTATTTTAAGCCAGACCAGCAGTATCATCAGGAAAGCTTTGATCAAGGCAAGTATAACATGGGACCATCCTTGTTGTTCTATTCACTGAAATTATCATATATATGCATGTGTCCTCCTTGACAACCATAGAGATTATAACCTAGCTATTGATATCTTGTTTCCTTGTCACCTATGGGTTGTGCATTTGGGTAGCTTTTGCTAGTGCTTAATCATGAACAATGATCTTGTAATTTTGATTAATGGATTAAGCAATCAACCTTTAATGATGATTTTATTACTGTTGAAAAGGGGGCTAGAGCAAGGGGTTATATTGTTGCTCTAGTTTCTCTCCATAAGGACTTATCTGTACGTGATCATCCGGGACATACAGTACAGCTATGAGGGCTATATGGCTCTGGCTTTAGTTGTTCAAGAGACATTTTCTAGCTTGTTAGTGGTTACCTTAAATGGCGTAAGAATGGCTTGCCACGTTGGGTGTAGGGCGAGCCCCTGTCCTTAGTGTGTATAGGCTGCGGTTGTTGTGCCACTGGGAAGGGGGGTTCTACATCTGCCTGCCGAGTGAATCTAATGGCCCTAACTTGTTAGACGAACTTTTGAATGACTTTATATGGTTTCTTGTGCTTAGGGATTCATGACCCCTTAGCATGTGGAAATCATGACTCATAGTGAAAGTGTACACCTCTACGCAGAGTTAAAAACTGGTATACTAGCCGTGCCCACGGATACGGGCGGCCTTGGAACATTTACAGATAGATGATCACTATTGCTATATCATGTTTTAATTACTGTTGATATTATTATTATGCCATGATAATGCTATTTCATTATTCTTATTACAATTGATCATTGATTCATTAATGGGAATTGGAATACCTTGATGCTACTCAATTGCTAATTATATGATGAATAAAAGCTAAACGCAGTCAAACAGTGTCTAGCCTTTTTGAGCCTCATGAACCCTGTGTTGTACTTGTTGAGTTCGACATGGACTCACTCTTGCTATTTCCCCACACTCCAGTGTGTAGTAAGATGCTACTTGGAAGAAGGACAAAGGTGTAGTGGAGTTTCTAGAAGACTAGTAGAGGTGCTAGGCATATGTTACCCCCAGTCAGTCGTCCCTGAGAAGAATGGAGCCTGAAGTTTAGTCATCGTTCCGCGATACTCTGATGTAAGTGTTAATATAGCTATGTATACGTTATATAATAACATTGTTTCTGATACTTTTTCATTCTGGCATATGTGTGGACTTCCTGGGCACACATATGATTAGCCTGGTTTTGTTCTTTAGAAAACCGGGTGTGACAAGGAACAAGGCAAGATTGGTTGCTCAAGGTTTCACTTAAGTGGAGGGCTTGGACTTTGAAGAAATATATGCACCGGTGGTAAGACTCGAAGCAATCCGAATGCTTCTAGCCTTTGCTGGCTATCACGACTTTAAGCTATATCAAATGGATGTCAAGAGTGCATTCCTCAATGGCTCTATACAAGAACTTGTCTATGTTGAGCAACCACTGAGTTTTAAAGATCCCAAGTTCCCCAACCATGTCTATAAACTCCAAAAGGCACTCTATGGGCTTAAGAAAGCACCAAGAGCATGGTATGAATGCCTTAAGGAATTCTTGCTCAAGCAAGACTTCGAAATAGGCAAAGCCGATCCTACCCTCTTTACTCGCAAAGTCAATAAAGATATATTTGTGTGCCAAATATATGTCGATGACATAATATTTGGTAGTACTAACCATAAGTTTTGTGAAGAGTTTAGTAGGATCATGACAAAGAGATTTGAGATGTCTATGATGGGTGAGTTGAAGTTCTTCCTTGGATTTTAAATCAAGCAATTGAAGCATGGGACTTTTATGAGCCAAACAAAGTACACCCATGATATGCTCAAGAAGTTTGACATGGTGAATGCAAAGCCCATCAATACTCCCATGCCAACCAATGGACATCTTGATCTAAATGAGAAAGGAAAAACCGTCAATACCAAGGTATGTTGTTTCATGATCGGCTCTCTACTTTATTTGTGTGCATCTAGGACTGATATTACGCTTACTGTGTGCATGTGTGCTAGATTTCAAGCTAACTCAAAAGAGTGTCACTTGGTAGCCGTTAAGAGAATCTTGAGATATTTAGTACATACTCCTAACCTTGGCCTGTGGTATCCTAAGGGCTCTAAGTTTGATCTACTTGGATATTCGGATTCCGATTACACCGGTTGCAAAGTAGATCAAAAAAGCACTTTGGGGACATGTCAATTCCTTGGACGGTCCATGTGTTATCCTAAGGGCTCTAAGTTCGATCTACTTGGATATTTGGATTCCGATTACGCCGGTTGCAAAGTAGATCGAAAAAGCACTTTGGGGACATGTCAATTCCTTGGACGGTCCTTAGTGTCTTGGAGATCTAAGAAGCAAAATTGTGTAGCCCTTTCCATTGTCGAGGTCGAGTATGTTGCAGCCAGTGTATGTTGTGCTCAACTACTTTGGATGAGGCAAACCCTTCGTGATTTCAGATGTCGCTTTACCAAAATCCCATTATTGTGTGACAATGAAAGTGCCATAAAAGCTTACAAACAGTCCCGTAAGACACTCAAGAACAAAGCACATAGATGTCCGACATCACTTCTTGAGAGACCACAAAGTCAAAGAAGATATCAAAATTCACCATGTGAGCACCGAAAAACAACTAGCCGATATCTTCACTAAGCCCCTCGACGAGTCAAGGTTTTGTGCTTTGCGTAGTGAGCTAAATATCCTTGATTCTCGTAACGTGGTTTAAAATTTAGCATGCCTTTGTTTGATCAACTAGTATCTAGGCAAAAGAATTTGAAAGTATCATATTGTGTTTCAAAATAATTTAATAAAAGCAACCTATGAGTCATGATCATGGTCTATATTGATTATTTGTTTCTGGTCATGATTTATAGGTGATATGTGTCCATATTCTACGTAGAGAGAATCATGTAATTTGTAGCTAAATCCCTACTGTTTGGGGGTGTGCGACAGTGCCGCTCCAGGGGTGCAGCAGTGCCGCACTTTGAATCTACAGCGGATTCAGCCCAACAGTAAATCCACTGCGGGGCCCATTTACTCCTCAGTCCTATCCCTAGGCCTACAGTAACTCTATCCCTCTTTCCTCGACGCCCGACACCCGCACCTCTCTCTTCCTCGCTCGAGCACGCCATCGTCATCGCCAGCCCTCACGCTGTCATGCTCCGGTAGTGCCACACCTACTGTCGGCTCCTCTCTGTGATGACAGCAGCCGCTGCAGCACTTGGGGCGAGCTGCATGTTGATATTTGGTAACGCAATTAGGAAATAGGATCCGCAAGCGCACGGATATCGGTGAGCACTTCACCCGAGATGTTATCCTGGGTATCGTATTTATATTTTTACCTTTAGGAGAAAGAGTGCATCTGACTAACCAAATCTATTACTACTAACCTTTAGGCTACAACCACTATGATTCGATGTGAGTGATGTATAGAGAAGACTACAACTGCACTCTTCTTCTAACCTTGGTAAGGATAATCTACTGTTCTATTGGGGAGGTTTACGGAATCTAGACACCACAAAGGATGTTCAACCCGCACCTATAAACCCTATCGATCCTGCTAACGGGATATGGAATACAAAGGTAACTCGGAATTGTCACGTTCCTCGCTACTACCACGGTCCGGCTAGACGAGGGGATATCTATGAGTATCCTAGCTTAAACACCACGTTTACGCTAGAGATGATTACTCTAAACTCTACGCGAAGAGATCAAAGTAAACTCATAAACCAAAGAACAATAAAACAAAGAACTTACTAGAATTTAGAAGTCGAAATACTGAAGAATCCTGAGAACAAGCCTCGGGTTAGAAGAACTTGCTCCCGCAGGTACAACCTCGGAGTAGACACCGACAGGCTGGCTTCCTCCGATCTACACCTCCACTCTATCTCTCTCAATCTAGTAGAACTAATTCTACTTTCACATTGGATGCTAAGCCCTAAGAGGTGGGAACCCTAGAGGGAACCTCTCTCTCTAAACCCTAACTAGAGATATGCAACTGAATAATGAATTGGGGTCTTCTCCACCAGGGGTCAGGGGCCTTGCTTATATAGCCCTTTTGGATGAATCTGGACCGTCGGATCAAACCGACCTTCATCCTACGGTTTTCCTTGATCCTCAAAGGCGGTGGAGCATAATCCACGAGACTCGACCTGATTGGTCCCGGGGGTAGGGCGGGCGCCCTAGGGCACAGGGCGGGCGCCCTGTGTCCTAGCCCGTTACGGCTTCCGTTCGTTCCCGTGGCTTCTGGAATCTTCTATATGTAAGATAATTACGTGTTCGGTTAATATCCCGTCATTAATCCGACATGTGGGCCTTTCTTTCGTATTTCCTGATAACCCCCTGCAGAAATAAATAAACAGCAAAACTCGTGGAATTCTGTTAGATCAAACCCTAATTCTAGGTGTTGCTTGCATATAGGTCCTTTTCTTTATTTATTTGATGGTTATAATTGATACTTAAGAACCGTCAACAAACACCCCCATACTTAGGCTTTTACTCGTCCTCGAGAAAAGGTTGGTTAATAAAACATCTGGGGTTGAAACATTCTTTCATACCTGCAGGGTGTTGTAAAAATCCACTGTGCACTTATAGTCAGGGAAATATATGGTCAGAGTAAAGAGCCTTTCTTCTTCTTAATCCCTATCACTTGGAGTTTTTACATATTTTTGAAAAGAAAAACTTAGCATACCTTTATCCTCATAGGTGCTCTCAGAGTCACTCATTATCTTTTATATTTCTCTCTGAGGCTGTTTTGATTTTGCAAAAATAATTCTTTAAGCATACACACCTTGCATTTATTGTATGGTCAAAACCGGATCCGAGGAGAAGAATACCATACTCTTTAGATCAAAGACTTTGAAAATTAAAAACTTGTCACTCTTACTGGCATATTGCTTATTAGAGGGACCATGGGCTATCATTTTCTTTTCATCATATTTTTATCATATCTCATTTTTTTCCTTTGGGTGGATACCGAGGTACCCCTAATTCTACTGCCGGACACTTGTCCATTTTTTTCTGCGAGGTTGTCGAGCACTTGCTCCTTTTTTATTTCCTCGATATATTTATAATTTTGCATAGCCCATGCCTCTAATGCAATAATACTTCGGAAGAGTAAATCTTTCTGAATAAAAATGTCTTGATCTTAGGAGTATGATAAATCTCTCAACAAGGGTCTAACTTGTTTTGAACAAACTCAATACAAAGCAGATAGCTTTAATTAATATTTTCATGTTTAGCAGGCATATAAAACTTGAGGATGGTAGCTATAATTTTGAGATTTTTAAAACAAATTCTCCAAGCAATAAAGATACTAAGAATAAGGTACTCATACCCTTACCATCTCTTATTCCACAATGACTTTTAGCAACACAGGGTTTTGAAATAATTTTAATAATTGCAGGTTTCCAGGAAATATCACAGAGTGAGATTGATCATGATTATAAGCATTTTTATCCTTTTAATTTATCATGTTTAGAGAGATAAAATTCTGCACAAACTAAGGTGAGTGTGTAAGTGTGTAATAAAAGTGTGCAGAGTGTGTACCTGGTTCATGGAGTGGTGCGATCGAAGTGTGTGTGACATGTCAGGGAATCTCCCCCATACTTATTTTCTGCTTTCTTGCACAAAAGTAAAGTAGAGACACACAAGACATACTAATAATAATCTTTATTAATCTTGAGGCATTTATTACAACCGAATAATAATAATAACCGAATATAATAGATCTAAACTGATTATAAGCGAACCTAATCGAATCTAATAATAACTAAGACATATATAGCCCCAAGATCTAATCTAGATAGCTCAGCGACGCTCACGCCTCCTAAGACTATGCTCTAACTCATCGATCCTCTTGTTGGTGTCGGCAAGGTCATCCCGTAGCTTTAGGATCGTAGTGTTATGGTTGAAGGTCCTCCGATCCATAGAGATATTGGAGTTCTGAATTTCTATAATGCTGTTCTTGATCACCCGTAGCTCCTCATCCACATCTGCAATGGTCCTGCGGCGCTTTGGAGGTGTCTCGAAAGCATTAAGAGCATGCTTGGGTGCTTCCTTCGGAGGAACGAAGCGGACCTTAGCTGCCCTAACACCCTCGAAGTAAGGTCTCTCCTCCGTGGTATAGCGGACACTAGAGATCTCGCCGCTCCGGTTGGTCTTCACTCCGATGATCCGCTCATTGGGTTTTGGCGGCAGGATCTTTGTTCCGGCTGGTACCTTGATGATCTCCTTCCCTTTCGACGATGATGGCGAGCCTTCGAGCAATAGGGGCTGCGTAGGTGCGGTAAGAACTGGGCGAGCAAAGTAGGATTGGGCAGAGCTGCTGTTGACGTGGTGACATGGCTTCTAGCTGTCGCTCTGTGTTGGCCGGGACGAGAGCGTAGGCGTCGGGATCCTCCTTGGGCTTCTTGTTGAGGTCGTAGGGGACGACTTCCCAATCGACGTGGAACTTCTCGGCCATTGGAGCAGCTAGGAACTAAGCAAGATCTAATTTGAGGAAGGAGAGAAGGCTTGAATGAATTGGTGCTAAAAGCTGACGTTGGGGGTCTGTTTATATAGGGGGTAAAAACTGCTCTCGTGCATGGTCGGAACTCTTCCCGCCGTCATGTTTGCGAAACAAACCGAGGACGGAATTTTCCAGATAGCAACGGGCGAGGTTATCGCGTGGGAGAAGTCTGGGGCCGAGGGGAGACAGGGGCAGGGCGCCCGCCCTCATCCTCAGGGCGCCCGCCCTGTGTCCGGCTCCTCTACAAGCCTGCTTTCTCGAGCGTGTTTCTCACCGTGTTTTTATCCCGAAAAATATATACTTGGCCCAAAAACGTCAAATTAAAAGCGTCGGGCTTTAATTTTTAATTGGAAGGTAAAAATTGATCACGTCTATTTCTTCTAATTCTTTATTGGGCTCTAAAAATAATTTAAGACGTTGACCATTTACCTTGAATAACGTACCTTCGTCATTTTGAAGTGTGATAGCTCCGTGGGATGATGAATGAATTACCTTGAATGGTCCTTCCCATTTGCTCCGGAGCTTTCCATGCCCGAAAAGCTTCACCCTGGAATTAAAAAGTAATACCTTATCTCCGGGTGAGAACTCCTTCTTCTTGATCCTCTTGTCATGCCATCTCTTGACTCTTTCTTTGTAGATCTTTGAATTGTGATATGCTTTCTCCCGCCATTCTTCTAACTCCGATAATTGCATTCTTCTATGTTTTCCGGCGATATCTAGGTCCATATTCCATCTTTTTATGGCCCAGTGTGCCTTGAACTCAAGTTCAACAGGTAGGTGACAGGTCTTTCCGTATACCAATTGGTATGGAGACATTCCAATTGGGGTTTTGTATGCTGTCCGGTAAGCCCAGAGTGCATCGGGTAACTTGTCCTTCCATGCCGTTCCCATCTCGTTCACCGTCTTCTGAAGAATGTTCTTGATTTGCTTGTTAGAAGTCTCTGCTTGGCCACTTGTCTGAGGATGATAGGGAGTAGCGACGTTGTGACGGATTCCATGTCTTGATAGATAGTGCTCGAAGCGCTTGTCAATGAAGTGTGATCCTCCATCACTTATCACTATCCTGGGGACTCCAAATCTTGGAAATATGATTTCCTCAAACATCCTCTTCGAACTGATATTGTCGGCATGTTTGCAAGGTAGTGCCTCTACCCACTTGGAGACGTAATCAACCGCCACCAAGATGAACTCACACTTCTTAGATGGGGGAAATGGACCCATGTAGTCTATTCCCCAGACATCAAAGAGTTCAATCTGAAGGTTGTTGGTGAGTGGCATGGCATCCCTTGTATTTATGTTTCCGTGCCTTTGACATGGCCCACATCTTCTGATATATTGCTTCGTGTCATCGTACATCGTAGGCCAGTAGAATCCACATTGCCAGATCTTTGAATGTGTACGGAATGCTCCATAGTGACCTCCGTATGGTGATGAGTGACATCTGTCGATGATCTTCAATCCTTCCTCAGTGGTCACACATCTTCTAAGTAGGCCATCAGCGCATACTCGGAAGAGATATGGCTCATCCCATATATGTGAACGACTTTCCTAAATAAGCTTCTTCTTGTTTGCTCCGGGTGGTACATAACCTGAAACCATAAAATTAACAATATCTGCATACCAGGGGTCAGATCTGTTAATCCCGTAAAGCATGTCGTCCCGGAGTGAGTCATTAATGGGGGGTTTCTGTGAATTCTTAAAGTACATTCTAGACAAGTGATCAGCAACAGAATTTTCTACTCCCTTTTTATCTTTTATTTCTAAGTCAAATTCTTGGAGTAATAAAATCCATCTGATTAAGCGAGGTTTAGCATCTTTCTTAGTGAGCAAATATTTTAGTGCAGCATGATCAGTGTAAACAATTATTTTAGCTCCAACTAAATAAGATCTAAATTTATCAATGGCAAAAACAACAGCCAGAAGCTCTTTTTCAGTGGTTGCATAATTAAGTTGAGCTCCTGTCAAAGTTTTACTTGCATAAGCAATTGCATGATGCTTTTTATCTTTAGTTTATCCCAAAACTGCCCCCACAGCATAATCACTAGCATCACACATAATTTCAAAAGGCAACGACCAATCAGGGGGTTGAATGATTGGTGCAGAGATGAGTGCTTGCTTTAATAAATTGAAAGAATTTAGACATGCATCATCAAATTCGAAAGGAGCATCCTTGGCTAGCAAAAGATTAAGTGGTCTCGCAATAAACGAAAAGTCTTTTATAAATCTGCGATAAAAACCAGCATGGCCAAGAAAACTTCGAATTCCTTTTATATTCACAGGTGGAGGTAGTTGTTCAATTACTTCAATTTTAGCTCTATCTACCTCAATACCTCTTTCAGACACTAGGTGTCCTAGCACTATTCCTTCTCTAACCATAAAATGACATTTTTCCCAATTAAGGATTAAGTGCTTTTCTTCACATCTTTGCAAAACCTTATCTAAGTTCTCAAGACAACTATCAAAAGTTTTTCCATAAACTGAGAAATCATCCATGAAAACTTCCATAATCTCTTCAATCATATCAGAAAATATAGACATCATACATCTTTGAAAAGAAGCTGGTGCATTACATAACTCAAAAGACATTCTACGATAAGCATACGTTCCATATGGGCATGTAAAAGTGGTTTTGCTTTGATCATCAGGATGGATAGGGATCTGGTGATACCCTGAATATCTATCTAGAAAACAGAAAAACGAGTGTTTTGCTAACCGCTCAAGCATCTCATCTATAAAAGGCAAAGGAAAATAATCCTTTTTCATGGCTTTATTAAGTTTTCTATAGTCTATGCACATCCGCCACCCAGTGACGGTGCGTTGCGGAATTAGCTCATTCTTATCATTAGTAACAACAGTCATGCCTCCCTTTTTAGGCACAACTTGAACAGGGCTTACCCACTCACTATGCGGCACAGGATATATAATCCCTGCATGCAGCAACTTTATAACTTCTTTTTTAACTACCTCTCTCATCGCGTTGTTAAGTCTACGTTGAGGCTCTCGAGAGGGTGTAACAGAAGGATCTGTCAGAATACGATGGGTACAAATCATAGGACTAATTTCTGTGAGATCTTGAAGTGAGTAGCCGAAAACAGAGTGGTGTTTTTCAAGAATGGTCATTAATCGCAGAGTTTGCTCCTGAGTGAGTTTATTACTAACGATCACAGGAAACTCTGGATTATTGTTTAGGAAAGCATAGGTAAGACCGGGTGGTAAAGTTTTGAGTTCTATGGGGGGTCTAGGTGTTTCTACAAACTCATCTAAGGGTTCAGGTTCAGAAGGTTCGGCCTCTTCTTCAGTGAAGAAGGGGGCTTCCTCTTCTAAGTCTGGATCATCTAAAAGTTCTAGAGATGCAGCCTTTACCTTCTCCATAGGATCAGGCAAAAGATATGGCTCGGTCTTATTATTCAAGGAGTGAGTTATTGTAATTGGAAGTTTAAAATCCTTTCCCAAGGAAATGTGGAGCTTTCTAGTTTGACCTTCATAAAGGAGTCTTCTAAAAGGTTGTCCAATCAGTAGGTCGAAACCCCATATATCAAAGATATAAAAGTTCAAATGAACCATGGAGCCTTCTACCATAAAGGGTAGGACATTAATAATTCCAAGACTGGGGACTAATCGTCCCGAAGATTCCTTTATGACCTTTGTTGTGGGGGTTAAAACAAGTTTCCCAAATAAATTAAGTGCAAAAGCTTCGGACATAATATTGATCCCCACAACAGGATTATAGAGAGCGTTAAATTGATCAGAATTATAAGCACAGCGTATAGTTATAGAGGGTGTGTCCACTCGGATTACTTCAGAGGAAAGCTCTGACTCCTCTAACCATTCGCTACTCATAACCGAGATAAGCTCTCTCAATTGACGTTCACTTGGTAAACAAATGCTAAATTGGCCGTTTTGGGGTCGGTCTATAGAATGGTAGTTTGAAATGTTTCTAAAATCGGCAAAGAGATCGGATTCTATGTCTAGCATGAAATCAGATGGTAGAATTTCTTCCTTTTGTGGCTCAGAACCTGGGATAGCTAAAGTAGATGAAAAATTTGGCAGAGTGTCTACTTCGGCTTCGTAGGTTTTATCATGGAGGGCATTATCCATCTCAGCTTCTAGGATTCTATTCAAGATCCCCTTAGCTTCATCAGTAGGGATACGAAAGAAAGAACCTCTAGCCATAGTATGCAGCATTTGTTTATTATCTTTCTGAAGACCTCGAAAAAAGTGAAATAAAAGAACAGTGTCTTCAAGCAAAAGTTTTGGACCAGATTCTAAAAGATCAGAAAAACGTTTCCAGGATTTCCCCAAAGTTTCATTATCTTTTTGTTTAAAAGATAGGACTTCGAGTCTAAGGTCACCAGTACGGTCAACAGAATAAAAATCTAGACAAAAGTTGGCTCTTAAAACTCCCCATTCACCTTGCTGTTGACTTACCTTCTGACTATACCATCGTCTAGCTTCTCCTCTTAAAGAAAAAGGAAAAAGCTTCCAACGTAAAGTCTTATCAGAGATGCCATCAATGCGAATACAATCGCATGTCTGCTCAAAATCTCTAATATGAAGGTAAGGGTTTTCGTCTTCCTTTCCCGAAAAAGATAAATTTTGAATCATCGCAATCAACCTTGAACTTAACTTATACTGGGATGTTTGGATAGGCTGTGATGACTCCCATGGTAAAAGGTCAGTTTCCGAAGGTGTTGCAAATTGATAGATTGATTTAGAATCTTGGTTCTCCATAAGGTAAGAATAAAGAAAAGATAAGGAATAAAAAGATAAAGAAAGATAAAAGTATAGGTACAAGCTAGTAGTAAGATTCAAGGTTATCTCAGCAAACCGTCTTTCTCCTCGGCAACGGCGCCAGAAATGCTTGTTGATATTTGGTAACGCAATTTGGAAATAGGATCCGCAAGCGCACGGATATCGGTGAGCACTTCACCCGAGATGTTATCCTGGGTATCGTATTTATATTTTTACCTTTAGGAGAAAGAGTGCATCTGACTAACCAAATCTATTACTACTAACCTTTAAGCTACAACCACTATGATTCGATGTGAGTGATGTATAGAGAAGACTACAACCGCACTCTTCTTCTAACTTGGTAAGGATAATCTACTGTTCTATTGGGGAGGTTTACGGAATCTAGACACCACAAAGGATGTTCAACCCGCACCTATAAACCCTATCGATCCTGCTAACGGGATATGGAATACAAAGGTAACTCGGAATTGTCACGTTCCTCGCTACTACCACGGTCCGGCTAGACGAGGGGATATCTATGAGTATCCTAGCTTAAACACCACGTTTACGCTAGAGATGATTACTCTAAACTCTACGCGAAGAGATCAAAGTAAACTCATAAACCAAAGAACAATAAAACAAAGAACTTACTAGAATTTAGAAGTCGAAATACTGAAGAATCCTGAGAACAAGCCTCAGGTTAGAAGAACTTGCTCCCGCAGGTACAACCTCGGAGTAGACACCGACAGGCCGGCTTCCTCCGATCTACACCTCCACTCTATCTCTCTCAATCTAGTAGAACTAATTCTACTTTCACATTGGATGCTAAGCCCTAAGAGGTGGGAACCCTAGAGGGAACCTCTCTCTCTAAACCCTAACTAGAGATATGCAACTGAATAATGAATTGGGGTCTTCTCCACCAGGGGTCAGGGGCCTTGCTTATATAGCCCTTTTGGATGAATCTGGACCGTCGGATCAAACCGACCTTCATCCTACGGTTTTCCTTGATCCTCAAAGGCGGTGGAGCATAATCCACGAGACTCGACCTGATTGGTCCCGGGGGCAGGGCGGGCGCCCTAGGGCACAGGGCGGGCGCCCTGTGTCCTGGCCCGTTACGGCTCCCGTTCGTTCCCGTGGCTTCTGGAATCTTCTAGATGTAAGATAATTACGTGTTCGGTTAATATCCCGTCATTAATCCGACATATGGGCCTTTCTTCCGTATTTCCTGATAACCCCCTGCAGAAATAGATAAACAGCAAAACTCGTGGAATTCTATTAGATCAAACCCTAATTCTAGGTGTTGCTTGCATATAGGTCCTTTTCTTTATTTATTTGATGGTTATAATTGATACTTAAGAACCGTCAACACTGCACTTTCTTCTTCCCTCTTCAATCTGCGAAGAGCAAGGTGAAACCCTAACCTATGTCAATCTATGCAGTGTGGGTGTTTCTACAGTGGATTTGTGTTCTTGGCAGTAGTATGATACATCTAGGGGGAGATTTGATGGTTGAATCGAATCGGAAGATCGATTCATGGGCAGGAGCATCCAGTCCGTGCAGCAGTGTCGCACTGTAGGAGCAGTAGTGCCACACCATGTAGTAGCTGACAGCTGCTGACTGTGATTCCTTGCCAATGAATCAGTTTTTCAATTGGATCCAATCATCACATGCTCTCCCTAGGCCAAAATACTATCGGTATTCCATCCATTGCAAGATCCCATGTGCTTTTCTTGTGAACTGTATGCTCTAAGACTGTGAGGTGATATAGAAGATGTTTGAGGATTGGATTTGTTAAGAGAGAAGAAGGAGATCATGAGCTTGCAGAGATGATAGGTGGGGCAGTGCCGCTCTCAGGGTGCGGCAGTGCTGCGCTTTCTAGGCAGCATTATCCATCGTATCTCTCAACTTCATGATTTAAGTTCTTTCTCTAATCAAAACCATTTCCCAAGTATTTTCCTAATCTCCATTTGTACAGTTTCTTATATGATTCATTATTTATGCATAGATGGACCCCGGAGATCGTGAGAAGAGGAAGATGGTCGAGAAGGATCAACCTTGACGTGGTCAAGGGAGATCAACAGCTGTAGGTAGCAGTGGTGCAACACCTCGTGGTCAAGGTGACAGGGGGAGGCATGATCAGTACATCGAAGATGAGGAAAGGGTAGAGATGCTTGGGCACACCAAAGATGCCATTCCTGACACCCCTCTACACCTGACAGAGTTCGATGGATCCTACATTAGGGATTTTGAGGGTGATATGATGATGAGACCTCCAGTTGATACCTGCCAGCATGCAGTCACTAATTATTCCAAGAGCTGAAAGCTGGTGGAAGAGGCAAGGTAGATAAACCCATATGCGGTACGCAAGGATTTGGGCATTGATTACAGATTCTAGAATGAGTTTCATTCCAACTTTTATGCCACTGCCATTCTTTCATCCAAGAAGACCAAGATCATCAAGATGTAATATAATGATTAGGATGAGATGCAGTAGAAGGAGGAGCCTGAGTTTGATAAGGTAATCAAGATTTATGATAGGTTCAAGCTCTCAGACATCATGGGTTTCCAGTATAACTAGAATGAGGAGATTCTTGCCCAGTTTCATGCCACATATTTCTATGATCAGTCAGCTAATGAGATTCAATGGATGACGGATGGTCAACACTACCGTGTTGATTTTGTCACTTTCAGTAGGATTCTTGGCTTTAGGTAGGAGCACAGAGGCTATACATACATACATGACGAGCCTAGAGCTGAGATCAGAGAGATCAGCTATATGTGGAGAGACAGCAGGGTTGCAGATGGCAAGAGGAGTGGTCTACACAGCTTCTATTACATCCTCAACAATCTCATCAGGAACACCATCAACCCAAAGGATGGAGCAGCCTCAGATATTAATGGTTATGTGAGGAATGTGTTGGCTATGTTTGCACTAGGTGGGGACAGATTCAATGTCCCTAGGTTCCTATGGACTAAGTTGAGACTCGCAACGGAGGATGGGAGGAGGGGACCGTCCTATGCCCCATACCTCATGTTCATGATTGAGAGGGTCACTGGACTTTTTTTTGAAGGATGGGATGCACACCGTCTATAAGATAGAGAAGACCCAGCCAGCAGCAGCTAGCCAGGCCATAGGGGGAGGCTCCTTTGTAGCTCATGAGGAAATTCTTGTGTCTTCCCACTCTAGGTTTCGCAGAGGAGGCAAGATGAAGAAATTAAGCAAGTGGTTGAAGGCAATCTCTAGCAAGTGTACCTATGTAGCTGATAGAGCCTGTGAGACACAGTTGGAGCAACGTCAGCAGCGTGGACAGGACCTTCCACCACTTCCTCCAATTCCACCTCCGCCTCAGTTTGACCTACCTAGCCCGTTTGACATAGATTCAGATGATGAGGATGATGATGAGGAGGAGGAGGAGCAGCAGAGACGAGCAACAGATTGGGAGGAGACCCTGGAGGGCTACCGTCAGAGACTAGAGCCGAGGTGTTTCACCCGTTCCACTCGCTACACAGCTACTACTCACTGTTAGGGACGTGCACGTATCGACTCCGACGACGACGATGATGACGGTGATGCAGGAACGGCTGCTGGTACTAGCGGGGCTAGTGGTGGTGAGGACGTCGACTAGGATGACGTCCAGAGGGATGAATAGTGAGTTTGTTGACTCTTTCTTCTCTTCTTCGCTTTTTGGTGCTTGTTGCCAAAGGAGGAGAAAATTAGAGGGGTCAACAACGTTTTTGATGCTTTGGTCAGCAGTTGCGTTTCATGTCTTATTCGATGAGTGTTAGTCTTTGCTAGGTGGAGAGTTTGAGAGTCGCTCAAAACTTTATTGTTTGTAATAATGCTACTTGACTCTATATGTATCGGATATGGACATGTATCGTTTGTGTGGATTAGATATCATCTTATTGTGCCAGGTTGCATACCTTTTTATATCTAAGCTAGTTGTGTGGTGCTTGACTCTGTCTTGTTGGTACACCCAGGTGCAGCAGTGCCACACTCAGTTGCAGCAGCAAGTACATGTATGCATGATTTGTCATATGCATCACGTATATATATTCTTGACATTGTGTGCAGCACCCCATAGGAGCATTTCATGAATCCAACTTGACGTCATTTTGGAGTTCCATCCGGATGATGTCGTGGTGGTTCCTGCATGGCTGCACCTCTCTTGCAAAACAGACTTTGGAACTTATTGAATGCGGGGTTAGGAAATGCTAAATAGGAGCGCTGACTAATACGTGTACCAAGGCTATCTTCGTCAATAAGAAAATACTCCACCAGGATTAAAGCTCCTTCCTAACTCGAACCAGTTAGACAAGCTCGAGGGATTCACACCCACCAGGTGAGCTCGCACATCCCCAGAGGAAATGGCCCTCAAGGGGCCTAGGTCCCATGTCGACATCTCGGGAGCCCCTTTGACCTATCTAGTCGTAATTGGGCAACCTCCAGCACATCGACAGCCTCACCAACAGGCCCGATTAATCCGCAAAACACCGAGTGTGGACATCATATGTCGTGATTAGGGTGAAAGCTCTAGTTTGGTTTTGGATAATTGATGAAACCTAGTACTAATATTTGTCATGAGTTGTGATATGAGCTAGGTTGGTGCAATCTAAGTGTTGAGCATGGTGGCACTCAAGAAATGGTGAGATCACGTGAAATGATGAGATGACCACATGTGATGATGATTAAGTGCTCAATTTAGAAAAAAAGAAAGAGAAAAACAAAAACATATGGAGATCAAGGCAAAGGTATATGATAGGTTTTGTTTTTGTGATCAAGACACTATAGAGAGTGTGATCACGTTTAGGATCGATAGCCATACTATAAAGAGGAGAAATCTTTGGCTAAACGGTTATCGAGTGCCACTAGGTCATGTTGTTCTTGCATATGTATTTAGAAACCTAGTGTACTAACTTTGAACCTTGTAAAATGCTTTGAAAAATATTAACACATGTGCACATAAGTTCTACACTTTGTGGTTAGCAAGTTGGAAGTAAGGGTGAAGTGGTTGTGGACTTAGAAAAAGAGAAAAAGGAGAAGGTCCACGACCGGACGCTAGCCGCGGGGTGACCAGACTCACCCCGGCGCATCTGGTCAATTTTAGCCATGGCGCGAGACTTGGCCGAGAGGGCAGGAGAGCGATCAGAAGCTGGCTTGGCTTGACCGGCGCGTCTGGTCACTTGTTGAAAGGCGGCGAGTTCATGCGATCAGACGCGCAGGGTCCAAGTCAAGTGCATGCTGACGTACACTGATGTCAACCTCTAGCGAGTGTGCGTAGGAGTGGTGCAATGATCGGACGCTGGGGCATGTTAGGTCGACGTTTACTTAACGCATCCGGTCATTGGTTTTCAGCTCTGGAACATCTCTAGACTTGATCTGATGCTAAGTGATCTAGAGTCTGGTCATTTCAGCTGTGAGTCCGGTCATGACTTAACTTTAGGGCGCTTGATTAGTTGACCGTTGGAAATCTGCGGCTGAGGTTTGAAGGGAGGCAACACATGGACGGTTGTGGATGACCGGATGCTAGTGCGTGCGTCCGGTCATGATCCAGACCATCAGTGCGTTCGGTCAGGCCGTGAAAGCAGGGAGCAGGGGGGCCAACAGCTCTTTCATGGTTGGCTCCCTATTTAAAGGTCTTGGGTGGCCCTTGGCTTACTGTCTTGACACTTTGACATACTTGACATCCTTGTGAGCCTAAGCAAACACATCCCACTCATTGTCATCATTGATTCATTATCATAGTGAGATTAGGAGTGATTCCAAGTGCATTTGCTTGAGTGATTACATCTAGTGACACTTGGGGATCGTTATAGCTGTGGATTTCTTGTTACTCTTGGTGGTTGCCGCCACCTAGATGGCTTGGAGCAGCGGAGGACCTTCGACATGTGTTAGTGATTGTGAGGGGTCTTGTACCTTCTCCGACGAAGAGCATAGTGGATTACTCGTGTCATTGAGTTACCTCACTTGTGGGTAGGTTCTTGCGGTGTCCATTTGTATGGACGAGGTTCGTGCAACACCTCTTAGCCGCCGAACCACTAAATGTTGGTCGACACAACGGGGACTAGCGTGCCGGCAAGCACATGAACCTCAGAGAAAAGTTGCTTGTCTCTTGCCCATTGGTATTCTCCCGGTGATTGGTTGTCTCCACATTGTGATTGGTTCATTCATGGACGCGGCGGTATAAACACTCTACTCACTCCTTTACATTCCTTGCAAACTAGTTGTCAAGCTCTTTAGTGTAGTTAGTCTTTGAGAGCTTGTTAGTTTGGCTAATGTGGCTCTTTAGTTAGTCTTTAAGAGCACACTAGCTTAGTGAATAGTGGCATAGCTTGTTGAGTGTGCTAGTGATCATAGCAACTAGAATTATTGGAATAGGTGGCTTGTAACCCATATAGAGCTAGAGCAAAATTGCATTACACCGTTTGTTGTACTAATCAAATTGCTCTAGTTGGTTTGTAGATTTTTGAATATGTTATTCACCCCTCCCCCCTCTAGCCATATTAGGACCTTCCAAAGGGGTCGCACCTATAATGACCCAAAAATTTGTCCTTGTCAAAAAAATTCTTTACACTTTATTAACCTTGAATTTGCTAGTCTTGGCCTTGCCTACCTTGTTATATATCTTTCCTCGGATCCTCGCTGACCATTTTGGGGTTTTCTGGTCCTTTTGCCCTGGCTCAGTTTCTGCTTATATTGTCCTTGGTTAAGTCACGGTCTCTATATTGGCCTTAAGCTTTCTCCTTGTCGGTGGTCGTCAGATCGGACAATGGGTCCACGACTAATAGGGTTTCAGACCATGGTGGCGGGTCAGCAGGGTTTCTACCCCACAGCCTCCTCCTCCATCAATTTCCTACCTCAAGCCTGAAAAGGTAGTTGTAGATGCTAAACTGGTTGTCGTCTATGTGCCTTGGTACCTAAGGACCCTAGGGACACATCCTTGCCCTAAGGCTATCCGTACTCATCATCCTCTATATCCATCCTCTAAAAGGAATATTTCGTCCTAGTCACCACAAAATATACAGTTTTTTCGCATCCATCCATCCTCTATATCATCCTCTATCCACTGTAGGGGCCCACTTATCACTTTATCTAAATATATCCATGTGACATCTTGTTTTGAAGTATTTATTGAAACAAATTTAATGGTACAATCGGATTTTAATTTGGTTTTTTGTTTGAGAGTTATAGTATTTTTCACAGTTGAAAACGTAGGGCCCACCAATGATTCTCCTTGCCCATGCAAGCGCAGACGCGCGCTGTCGCTGCAGTCTGTCGCGTGGTGGGGCCGGCAGCCGGTACCGTGCGTCTGCCATCCGCTAGAAATAGCGCACGAGAGCACAGGACGTACAGGATATCGGATCCCACTGCAGCTGAAATTCACGCTATATCATCCTCGCTGTCACTTTACCGGAACTTTAGTGTGGTCGGTCTAAGATCACTTCTAATCAATCGACCTAGCCTAGGAATCCTAATTAGGAGGACCGCCCACGAGCCCAAACAGACTATTCGTCTTACGCCACGTCACCGATGAACCGGTACTCTTGGCTGAGTCACCTATATATACCCGGAACTGTCCCACGCGTGTCGGATGGGACTGTGTTAGCCGAGTCCATTCACTGTGCAACGAGTACACCTATAGTACATCCTTTTGTTGGCCACCATGTAAAATATACCTAGTTACGTACCCAAAGCCAATACTATTATTATTAGCTTGCGTCTTTTGTTTTTTGCGATCAAGCTTGCGTCCCTTATATCTCTCGTACAAATAGCACATACGGACACGCAAGCATGCACTAATTAAAGTATTTAGAATGAACAAAAATTCGTCAAGCCGTATGTACAATTGTCAGTGGCAAGACGCTCCAATTAGCAGTTCAGTTACAAATACTTTTGGCCCCTGTATAGTTCATTCAGGTCCAATTAGCAGTCCGATGAAATCTAAACGTCTCAAAACTGAAAGTTGTTCTTCCACCTGACCTGAGAGTTCGGTAAGCTCAGATATTGCGTTATGTTCCATTGCTCCCGATGCTGTTATTTACCATACATGTACGCGAGCAGTGGTTTCCTCTCTTCTGCAGTTCTGCCGTTTGGGTTGATCCGGTGGACTGGCTTACCGTCAGAGTGTCAGACACAGATTGGACTCTGGGAGAACCTGAATGACATCAAGAAATGCTTTCCCCTATCGGCAACTTGGGAGCAAGCCGCTGCTTAAGCAGGGGGAGTGTGACGCTCACGCTGTTAGGGAGGCTTAAGCACGGACTGTGGGCTTTTGGTATTGGACTATGAAGGAATACTGGGCTACGACCCGTGAATCTGGTGGGCTATGGCCTGTGTAATTATTGTTTTTTTATGAGAAACGTGTTATATTAAAGTTAAGAACAGTTTATACAAACCAGGGAGAAAGGCTCCAGGAAGAGAGAGAGAAGTACAGGGGCACATATGTAACACCCCAGGTGTTTGCCTTGCATTTTAGCATTATTTGAGCATGGTCATAGCATGGCATTACCATAAGCATCATCATTTCATATGCATTCTTGCTTGAAACATGACCTTGCAATATTGCAACATATGTATGCTATGGGTGCTAGTGATAATATCATGTATCTGGACCATGCTAGTACGTGTGCTAGGTTTGTTATGCTTGAAAACATGTGAAACATGCTCCTGAAACATATTCAACATTAGGTTTCAATAATTATGTTAGTGATGTTTCATTAGTTATAGTAATAGTATTTCAATGCCTACTTGTGAAACTTTCATGCTTACGTGATGCTACCTTGTGTTTAGGGCCTTGTCAATAGTTGTAGCATGCTAGTAATCCAAAATGAGCTAGGGTTTATGTTTATGCCATGCCCTAATTCCATGTTGACTCATGCTTTGACTAGTTGACCTAGAGGACCTTAATTGTTTGACCTTTTAGAAAGTCTTACCTAGAGCCCTTGCATGGCTGTGCCACCTTAACAAAGTTTGTGCCAAATTTCATGAGGAACAAAAGTTGTTTTGGGGTCATCTCATGAAAATGCCTAGAACCTGCTCTAACATGGCCCACAAGGCAGCTAGGAGTGCTGATTTCAGCACTTAGCCTTTTTGGCTAAGTCATAACTGACTTTCAGTTTCCAAGTACCCTTGTTTAGGACCCTGTATCTTACTAACTAGACCTAACCAGCCCTAACCCATATTGACATCTTTGTAGTGCTCACATAGCTCTACGATATTGTCAATAGCACCATCATCTAGTTCTCACTGGTTAATGTGATTGAGGGCGTAGAAAACCGGGTTTTCAGTCGGGTTTTAACTGAAACTCAGTTTCAGTTTCGAGGTACACCTCTTTGGACCCTTATATCTCTCTAACCGTCATGAATTAGCTCGAGAGCTAGTAGATTTGTAACAAGATCTCACGTAGATCTATAATTAAGTCTATTGCACAATCGGCTAACTCGGAATTGTTTGGGAGATACTGAGCCCTCAAATAGCTCTGTCAGGCGTCTCATTAACTGAAACTCAGTGTTTCATTCCGAGTTTCAGGTTTCAAAACCGGAAATGTGATCGTGGCCGACACACGCAGAAGATCGTCGACGCGTGGTCACGACGTGTCGACGCGCGGCCTGCGTTTGCGTTGCTAGAGACACCACACACCGCAGTCGCCCTCGCTCGCCCGCTCATTTCCTCCTCTCGCCTGCCTCGCTCCATGCGGCTCCACCGCGTCGGCATCGCCACCGCTCGCCTTGCCGTGCACTGCACCGCCACCACCTGGCCCCTGCTTGCTCCATCTTGCGCAGAGCTTTGCTCACACATCCGCTTGCCCGTGCACTGCTCTGCGTGGCTGGAGGAAGCAAGGCACGGCCGTATTTCGCCTTCCGCCACCTCAACATTGCCAGAGCGCCGCCTAGCTCTCCGCCTTGCCATGGCCAACGCATCTGGATGCTCTCCCATTCCCTTCGGGCAGCATTCCGGTATCCCCTCAGTTAGTAGATGGGTGAGCCTAGATGTCACCGCCTCCTTTGCTGTGATGTGGCCGGAACGAGTGCGCCGCCGAGAGTGCCCGCCATGGCTACCGCCGCATCAAGCTTTGATTCAGCGTGCTTGTTCGTTTATCATTTGATTTGATGCATGTTCGGTGGTGCGTAGGAGTAGAGCTTGCAGCACGCGGCATGCCACCGCATGATTTTGCCTCGGCAGCGAGCAAAGCCGCCACTCCGGCGAGCTCCCGTGGTCGCCACGAGAGTGCCGCTCATAGCCGCGATGCTACGGTCGATCTCGTGCCACGCTAGTTGGTTCATTAGCTTTGCCATGTTGCCAGAAACCCGTATTTGTGCTTGCCTTGCCTTGTGATGGCCGTTTGTGTCGCCGTCGACGAGCACCGCCCGCCGCCATCCGCCCTCATCGGTGTCGTGCATGGCTCGGTGCGGTAGAGATAGGGGAAATGGTTTGCCTAGATGTGGGTCGAGGTGGGGAACACAGCCATGTCGTCGGATTCGCCGGAGGGGTCACCGGCGGCGAGCTAGCGCCAGCCGGACCTCCTCCCCTGCTCTGCTGTGGATGACGGGCGGGGCCCGCGTGTCAGCACTGGCCTCCCCCTCTGGTTGCTTAGCTGGGCCGCGAGTGGGCCGAAACTGTGCCCGTAGCGCGGGCCGCCTGGGCTTGGAGCCCGTTAAGGCTTTTCGTTTTTGTTCTTTTATTTTAATAACAGATTCTGGTGCAATTTGTAAAATGCATAACTAGAGCTTTAGATGTCCATTTGTGGTGATTCAAATTTTGTTGAGCTTTGTATGAAATGCACTTTGCTGGAAAAATATATAACGTGACATGTTTTATGGAAAAATATAAAGTTATAAATTGTACTGTTAATGCATGTGCAAATAGGTGGAAATTATATCTTTTTATGTAGAACTCCAATTGGCATGAAAATTTTATGTGGTTCTGTTTATGACATGAGTAGGCTATAATTAATTTTTTATGAATTTTTGTGACTGTATGAATTAGTTATAATTTTCTCTTGTTTAGATGCTTATATCTTGCAAGAATTTTAGTAATTATTTGGTACATGCATTTGAGCTCAAATTTTGTGAGTATGCTTCTGATGTGTTGTAGTAGCTAGGAAAATTATGAAATCTATTGTTTGATGCTTTTGAATATGATTTCTAATTTATGCCAAAGCATGCTTTGTCATTTGGTAATTTTAATATCTCATTATATACATGGGCAATGTATGTAAAATTTTTATGGTAGCCTTTGTACAGGACCCAGTAGCTTCTGTAATTTTTGTAGAATTAATTGAGTACTTTTGCCATATATTGATTTATTGCCCTAATTAATTGGGTAAATGGAAAAGTAGTAGGAGATAAGTAATTATATAAGTAACATGATACTTTTTGGTGTTCTTCAAGCATGTACTTGCTGTTGGCTAAGTTGTTGTGAACCTAATCATGATACGTGAAGTGATTTGAATAGGGCCTTGCATTTACTCGGTCAACGAAAGTTGATCATGTCATTCATCATGTCATCATCTCATACATAGTCGCATATCCGTCATCTCATCCGTGGTGCATACATGAAGTTGATCCTATGCATATGCATGCAATAGGTGTACCGAGGAGCGTGACGAACGTGAAGCTTCACAAGACGTATCCGGTGGAGTTGGAACCAGCTCAAGGGCAGGAGGCCCAGTCCGACGGAACTAGAGGAGACGTAGGAACCGTGGCTGAGCGCTGAAACCCGAAGCATCCTCATATGGTTAAGGCAAGCCCCGGAGCATTATAAGCCCCCTACTTTTAAAGCAATTAATTATATATGTTATCTGCATTGTTGCATTAGGTGGTAGGAGTTGTTTGGAACCCTTGCTGCATTATATCATTCCTTGTCCAGATATATGAATCTATGAATCCTATGTAGACAGGATCGTCTATATGCTTAGCCCTGCGTAAATAGAACGGTAATGTCAGGTGATCTCCCATCACCTGCAAAGTAGGAAGTAATTGGTCACGGTTAGCTATAATTGCTATCGTGGAAAAGAACCAAGTGTTAATAATGAACTTAGATCGGGCGGGATGTCGATAGTGAAGCAACAAGGCATGGAGGTCTTGGGTGTGGATCTATCCCCGTCTGTGTTGGTTAAGGACCGATCCGCTATACTTCCTTTGTCATTTTGAACGCAGCCTAACACTTAGCTGGCCGGCCTGAGGTTGCCGACCGTGAAGCCGAGTAGCTCAACTCAGGCTGCGCAGCTAAAAAGTGTAAGTCACCTCGGAGGGGAGCCAGGTGGGTGTGGGTCCAAGGGCAGGTGAGTTAAAAGTCCTGAGCTTCCTGGCCACTGGAATTCCTGAGAGTGCGGCGCTGTTCGGGCCCATCCTGAGTTGTACCAAAGGTGACTGTTGACCACTCTTGCAAAGTATGCCCGGTTGGTGTTAGGAATACCCCCTCAGCTGAGTTGGAATCGATTCGAATCGCCGTCTCTCCCGGTTAGTGAGAAACTTGACAGAGTAGAGGCAATGTAGATTTCACTAAATCTACTAATGGTTCTGAAGATGATGATGATATAATGATGGCCTTATAAACCTGATATGGTTACTATTGTTTGCTTAGCTGAATTAAGTGATTGCTGTAGTACATGTACTAATCTAGAGGACAGGTTAATAATGATTAACTTGATGCTTAAAGCAATAATGATTACTTATATGTACTTAAGCTTTTATGCAAATGTGTCAAGCCAACCCACTTATATAAAGCCTTGCATACTCTTTGATGTCATCTTATTTCTGGTTTTGTCGGGTAAGTCTAGCTGAGTACCTTCTCGTACTCAGGGTTTATTCCTACCTTTTTGCAGGTAGCAGATTCTTACTGGTTACCTAAAGTACTGTCTTCGCTATTGGGTGTGAAGACTAGACCATTGGGCATGGTCTCTGTAGTTTTCTCTTCTAATATGCTTTTGCAGGATGTGACTACGCACTGGCAGTACTTGAACTAAATGTGGTTTCAAAACTATGTTGCTTCCGCTATCCCTAATTTGATATGTAATAACTTATTCGTACTCCGATGTATGAGAGCTACTTATGAACTATTGTAACTAATGATGTGTTATGTTGAATCACTACGATCTTGGTTGCTCTCGGCTTGGTTTGAAATCCCTCGTGATTTCGTGGACTACCGGAGTTATATGGGCTCAAGTTTGAGAATTTGATCGCTTCAGCGATTGTTTTTAGACTTGTGCCCTTATAATTTGGACGGTTCCATGACAACATAGAAACAAGTGCTGAGGTTGAACAAGAAAATATGCAGTCTAAACTAGAGTGGTGTCTTGCTCTTGATGCCAAGTTATGAGCTGTTACATTAACGTCATGTCGGTGTAAGAAACGGCGGTTCCAGCACCAACGAGTAATATGTGTCTGCGCGTCGGGGATCCAGATGGTGTGCAAGAGGAACACAAGCGATTTATACTGGTTCGGGCCGAAGAATTCCCTACGTCCAGTGAGGGAGAGGAGTCTTGTATTATCTTACATCGAAGTGCTTGTGGTAGGGGTTACAAGCGAGTGAGAGAAGGAGGTGTTCCCAGATCTCAAGATGAGAGTGGAGTGTGTGTGACTCTGCCAGAGCCCCCGCGAGGTCTAGGAGAGTTGTGTGTTCATGTATCGCCCCTCCTGGAACGGTCCCTGCATGCTCCTTTTATAGTCTTAAAGAGGTGCAGGGTTACAAAATGTTGGTACGTGGTGTGATCCTCGTTGGAGAAAGAACCCCGAGGTCTTGGGAGGGCCTTATCTGGTGGCAACGTGGTTTGTACTATAGAGGCATGGCGTCGGTACTTTTAGCACCATGGCTACATGGCCAGGCATGCACGCCACTGTTGAAGGAGTGGTCTCTGTCCTTGGGGTGCTGTAGCGACGTGCCCTGACGGACGTAGCCTTGCAGCTACGAAGTGTAGGATCTTGATCATCATTGTGGTGACGTGCCTGTCCTTGCAGCTTTGACCGACATAGAGAGTCGAGGCCTCGGTGCTGTGAATCATGGCATGATTTCACCCCACCCGAGGGAACAGTGGCCTAGAGCGGCGCCGCGTAGGCCTAGATCATGTGTATAGTGTTGGTATGGGAGGTATAGTGATCAGCAGCTGTTGTTATGGGTCGCGACATCATGATTTGACCCCTGTCCATCCTAGCATGTCTGGCTGGTCAGCGCAGGAACGTGGGTGACGTCATAGGGGGTCTCGAGCGCACTAATGGGGAAGCGGTGTCAGAGGCTGGGGTCGGGTGAGGCGAAGAGTTTCCCGCATCCAAGACATTGCCTTGAGGCCTCGAGCGAGACGGGGAATTCATCTGTTGAGGACTATGTACCAAGCCGGTCTCGGGCGAGGCGGAGATAGGTAAAGTCATTTCTGGGGCTCTGAAAGTCCTATGTTTGGTGTTGGTAATTAGTGACAATACCTAGTACTAACCACATAACAAAGATATGTGTGTAGCTATGATGTGGTTGGTGCAATGACATGGTGAAGCAAGGATCAAGCAATGATGATGTGATCAAGTGCTTGTCATGATGGAGTTGGATGAAGATGCAAAGCCAAATCATGGAGCTCAAGGCAAAGGTATATGATAGGGTTTTTCATTTTACATCCAAGACACCATAGAGAGTGTGGATGTCTTAGGATCGATAGCCGTATTATAAAGAGGAGAATTTCCGGGGCTATTGATCACTTAAGTTCCACTAAATGAAGATTTATTTGCATATGCATTTAGATATAGTGGAGAGCTAACTTAACGCCTCAAAAATGATTATGAAAATGCTAACACACATGCACATGGTGATGTACACTTGGTGATGTTAGCATATTTGCGAACGCGGTGGAGTTTGAGCGATAGAGAGGGGTTTGGGTCGCTTTTTCGGGAAATAAAACGTCTATTTTCCACTGTGCCGGACGCAAAGAAACGGAGGCGAACGGAGGTCACATAGGTGACCGAACACTAAACCGGACGTGGTCTCGGCGTAACCAGACGTGTCCGGTCAGTGTCAGTGAGCAGCGCGAGGGGCAGCTAGGGTTTCTAACCAAAGCGTCCGACGCCTCACGGGACCGGCGCGTCCGGTCAACATGGCGTGGAACAGCATCAGCGAAGAGCTAACCGGACGAGGTGGCGAGTCCAGTCACGATCGACCGGACACGTCTAGTCGTGAAGGTTGCTCTCTGGACTCAAACCGGATGCCAGGTGTAACGCATCCGGTCAGTTCAAGCAGCGCGTCTGGTCGTGTGGTCAGCAACGCGAATCAGTGGCGACCGGACGCCAAGGCGCGTCCAATCAGTTTTGATCGGCGCGTTTGGTCACTCTAACGCATGAACAAGTACTTTTAAGTGACCGTTATGATCGAACGAACGAAATTCAAAGTGAGACACGTGGCGTACATCGGGGAGGTCGCGGTGGAGTGATCGGACGCTATGCGCGTTCGGTCACCTCGAGTGTGGCTGTTTCGTGAGCCAACGGCTTTATTCTTTCGGGGGCTCCTATAAATACTTGTTGGCAGGCTCCTAGACTCTCTTGGACATTTTGACATCCTAACATCCTCTTGAGCTGAGCACATCCCCTCCCACTCATCTCCCTTGCTTGATTGTCTAATCAAAGTGAGATTGAGTTATCTCAAGTGCATTTGCTTGTGAGTTTGTATCTAGTTGGCACTTGGGTGTTCTTTTGCTGCGGGATTCTTGTTTCTCTTGGTGGTTGCCGCCACCTAGACGGCTTGGAGCAGCGGTGGAGGTCCGGCACGTGTTGGTGATTGTTCGTGGTCGGCTCTGGTGAGTTTGTTGTGAGGGGTTGTTGTGGTTCCCCGGCGGAGCGCTAAATTCTAACTCTAGTGGATTGCTCGTGTCGGAACTTCCCACCATTTGGTAGGTTCTTGTGGCGCCTTTTGAGAGGATCGGTGTGATACCAATTAGCCACTGAACCACGTTGTGTAGGGGGACACAACGGGGACTAGCGTGCCAGCAAGCACGTGAATCTCGGGATAAATCTTGTGTCTCAATTGTGTTTGATCAATTGGATTTCATCCCGGTGATTGGTTACTTCATTGGCTATCTTGGTATTCTCTTTGGTTGGCTCAATCATCACCCCTCGGTATAATATTCCAAATCCCTTCTTGCACTTATTTTGTTATCTTCTTGTTCAGATTGTTGTTGCTCTTGTTTAGTTGCTAGCTTGTGTAGTTCTAGTTGTAGTAGCTTTGTAGCTTTGCTAGCTTGCGGTTTGTCTTGTGGCGGTTGTGTGAACCAAACTAGAATTGTCAATTGGATAGGTGGCTTGCATCACCCCATTAGGCTAGGCAAAACTCGTATCTCACCATTTGTGTTACTAATTAAATTGTTCGAGTGATCTTTGTAGAAAGTTTTATTAGGCTATTCACCCCCTCTCTAGCCATCAAAACCTTTCAGGCTCGGACGAGACGGTGATGTTCCGAGACTCCTCATGTGAGGCCTCGGATGCAGTAGGAGAATGGGCCGTTGTGCTTACGCGGCTTGCTAGAAGCCCATCAAGGGGAGATTTAGCCCATGGGTCTCTTGGTTGATGTTTTCCTCGGATGGGGTAGATTAGTGTTTGATTTAGGGCAGACTTTTACTCTAATTTGGGTACCCCTAATTATGGTACCCGACACGTCCCTACTTATCTTGAGCTCCTGATGGGAGTAACTTTGAGATTGAAGTTTGAATTCAGCCGTGAAAGGTTTAATACTCCAAGGCTCTTGTCGGTTGTGGCAACCATTTAGAAGATTGACTAGCACCTCATTGTCGGAGAGGAAGCTTACATTCTGAAGATTAAGATGCTTTGTGATTTTGATGGATACCCGTTCTCCGGCGACGGCTGCTCACTCGCCTCAGTTGTCGCTGGTGCAGAAGCTGCCACAGCTCACGCTGCCTCAGGTGGGACAACTCAACGTGGAGGATGAGATCACGATAGCCACGTGCACCCCTAGTGACACGACGCCCACGCCACTTGAGGCTACTCGGCATCTCGCAAGGTTCACCAAGGAGGTGCAATGAAAGAGAAAGTCGCCATTGATCACCAGTCCTCCAAGGCAGAATGCGGTAACAAAGTGCCCTCTGCCAATCAGGAGCAGGCGGATTGCCGCTCAGCCGTTGTCGCACATACCGATCTCCAAATGGGGTGAGGTACTACTGATGAAGAGGATCGGCATCGCGCCGCTGGCGGCACCTATTTCTTCTGCGTCCAAGGGAGCATACAATGCCATTTTCGCAGGGAACTTGACGTCGAGACAAGTTGAAGCTCTGGGCGAGTTATTTCCAGCGACCAACACCAGGGCAAGGTAGAAAGCTCTTCTCGGACACTGGAGTAGGATCGTGCTGCCATCAACGGAGGCGCCCAGCTTCGTACGTTGCAGCGCTGCTCTTAGCTCGGTTGTAGACCTTTTATGTAATATTGAAGCTTGGAGTTTTTTTGCTAAGACGGTCCAGCCTACGGCTGTAAGACCTCCGAGGGCGCTCGTCAGAAGCGCGTCTTTTGTATGATTAAACTCTTCTTCTTAATTACAACGATACGCAAATCTTTTGCGTATTCAAGAAAAAAAAGATGCTTTGTGATTTTTGCGGCTAGAGTGAGAGAAGCTGCTTGATCACTTAAGAGATGTTCTGAATATGAGCCTGAACATACAGAGCTGACATGTGAGAATGAGAGAAGAGGAGTAATTATTGTTAAATACTGGGGATAACCCTGGAGGGGACAAGAGATATGATGTACTCCCTCCATCCGCAAAAGAATGCAATTATGAGAAGCGTGTCGGTCCAAATAATATTAATATTTATGTCTTCAAATAAATTATAAGAATATATTCTATAACCAATATAATGGTACTTATTTTGTATCATGAATGTTAGTAGTTTTTTATACAAATTCAGTCAAAATTCAAATCGCTTGACTTCTCGAAAAGTGATAATTGCATTGTTTTGTTGACGGAGTGAGTTCTTCACCAACTACTCGACGATTCCTTTTAGATTAACAGAGCTATATGATTCCAACCAAAATAATTAAAAAATTGTCTGGGCCACTGAAACAATATTATGCAAGAAGAGGAATAGCTTAAAGACCAGCTACAGATAGGTACCCCGTCTTTTTTTTTATCCATATTTCGTTTGGACTGTCCGAAACAGAAGTATGTGACGCATTGCGGCAATCTTCGGTTCAGGTCCTACCGATTGGACTCGAGTAGGCTGCCGACCAGATTTCGTGGGTTGCTGTTGGGCTGCCGAATACGTGGAGTATCAGGCCCTGTAGGACGGCGGGAGCCGCGGCAAGAATACGTCGGTGAACGCGTCGGTCTTCTTTCTCGTGTTTCAATTCTGTTTTTGTTTCTTTCTTTTCTTTTCGTTTTCCCACATATATGCACGATCTTCTTTTCATTTCTTTTCTTTTTTCGTTCCCTTTTATTATTTTATTTTTTGTTTCTTTGTTATTTGTTTTATTACATGAGATGTTGGTATCTTTTGTTTCAATTTTTATTTTAATCACTTTCCATTTCCTTCTAAATTTATATTTTAATTATGTTTATTCCATGATGTATACATTCGAATTTGTATTTTCATTTTCATTTAGTTTTATATTTTTTTCATTTTACTATGATTAATTAGTTTTAAAAACATGTTTAAATTTTTAATTTTTGTGTGTATTTTTTGAGGTACAATCTTTTAAATTTTGTTTATTCTTCTATATTTTTCGTTCTCTTTTATTTATATTTTTTTGTATATTTTCTTGTTTTTATTTTGGTTTATATTTTTATTTATTTTCCCTTTTTATCATTATTTTAATTAATTACTTTATTTTTTGTTTTCATTTTTTTACTTTTAAAGCTTCCTATGCTCTTTAAGATATATGCCATGTTCTATCATGGATTTTATAATATTTACGTAGTATACTTGTGATTTTCTGTGATTCATTTTTCTAGCATCTTTGTTCTATCTTTTATTATTGTTTTCTATTTACATTATTTATGTATTTTTTATTTCACATAGTATCTATCTGTGAGATTCTCTATTGTATTTTTGAGGTTGTTTGAGTATTATCTATGGAATGTATTTTTTATTTGCATCTGTTATGTGTCTTTTTTATTGTTTATGTTTTTTCTTATGTTTTGTTCTAGCTTTCACTATTTTTGTATTTTATTTATGTTTTTATTATTTTATTGTTTATGTATACTTCATAGCATTTGTAATTTATTTTTTCATTTTCACCGATATTATAATATCATTCATATGAATATAATACTTTATTTTATTACATCTATAATATTGTTTTCTAAACCTAGAAGATTTTGTTTGTGAAGACGAAACATTGTTTTCAAAAACTAGAACGTCGTTTCTATTTTTATAAAAAGAAAAATGTTTTGTCTTTATGAGATATAAATGTTCGTGAATAAAATTTTATTGAAATATATCCATGAGGGGTCTTGTTTTAAAGGATTTATTGTAAGCAACACAATTGTACAATCATAATTTCATTTGAATGCACAGTTTAGTAGCTGCAGCTTTTTTTCAGTTTTAAAAGTATATGAATATGACATCAGCATATCCATAAGCCCTATCACCATGCATGCGGTCTTCACCAAAGCCAGCACCCTCCTCTGCTGCGCGCAGTCCTAGCAGTGCGTGGAGGGGCGCTCGTGTACATCGCGCAAGTGTCATCAGGTACCATCGGCCGTCTTCGTGTAGCTTGCTCGTGGTAGTGTCACGTATTCGTACACGCATGCGGCATGGTCTATTGGTTGTCCACTGGTCCTGTTGTCTACTGTTCGCCAAAGGCGTGTTTTTCATGACACCAATAAGCAACCAACGAATGCGCAGCACAATGACATTTGACATGGTTATGGTTTGTGATGAACTCCATGTCTCCATCAAACATCACAGCATGATACAGCAGTGAAAATAATTAGGTCAAAATTTGATGCACTACTTTGAGTTTATAGATATCTGCCTATCTGTAATACAAAACACACATGATTTGTGCATGCATAACCCAATGACAATAACTAGACTATATATTAGCCTAGAGCCCTAGACTCGTATAACTTTTCTTTCTGCATACTGTGAGACCCCGCAAAGTTTAAGCACGACTCAACCATGCCTAAACTAGCAGCTTGGTTCCTTGTGGCGTATGATTGTCTCCATGGTTCACAAGCAATCTTCACGAGCTTCCACAGGCATGAAACTCGATTTCCATCCAGCAGCAAGCAGTTGATGGCATGTGATTAAGTCCTGTCAAAAGAAATAAAAACCGAAAAGCACAACATAAACATAATAGAGCATTTTTTATGCTTTAAGGAATGAATGAAGGATTCTGGTACTAGACATGCCTCAACTCCGATTTCCGGCCTCTTGAGTGCTACGCAACTTTACGCCTGCAATCACCTTTAGAAACCACTTTGAGTCACATGCTTCATCGACTTTTGTGGATCCAAACAGTTAATCAATGAAAATTAGCAAGACAGGCATAGAGTTCGGATCATATCAAACTAGAATGTTAATTTGACAGGGAGAAAGTATAGGAAGCAAAACCTCATCTGCAATGACATTTCAGTTCACTTCATCCCCACCTATGTCTAAGTGTGCCTTCTCAGCAAGAACTGAACTCTCTACAAACTCTGCACAATTCCTGCTTGCCAAGCTTCTGATTCCTTCAAGCTCTGTTTCACCCTTTTGAGCCACGCATTCTAAAGATGTGTGCAGTGGCATTATCTGAATTGTATCAACTTCAAGATCTGATGTCAAGTTACCAAGCTTGCTAGATTCATCAGCCAAAACAACTGCTCCCACTGCTGCACAGCTTGTGCCTGATGCTGAGGTATCCTCAGATCCATATGGTGAAGTAGTTAATTGTGCTTGTTCTAAGTTTATATCATCATGTGATGGAGAAGTCTGAGCTCCGCTGCAAACAACACTTGAAACGAATTTGACTGGGCTGTCACAAACGACGTTACTGATACTATTTCCATGAGGTGGGGTTCCCACACCAGGTGGGCTTACTGAAGCCCTTTTTACAGATTTGCAAAGTTCCACATGGCCATCTCCATCGGAATCATACTTTCTCTTAAGCTGACTGTCCAGATATGGGCTCAATGTGACATCTCCATCAGACTGCTCTTGTTGGTTTGCATGCATTGTAGGGCAGGGTTTCTTGTATCCTTGCTCAAATACATAAGATGGGACCTGCTCCCTATGAACATGGGTGACTGCCAGATCCATCCCAGGCTTCCACAATGAATACATGCCAATTTCACGCATAAATTCATCTACTGTCCCACGGATATCAAACTGTTGACCACGTTTTTTCGACCCCTCTTTCCTTGATAAGCCCATGTAGAAGGCACAATGTGCACACTCTATTGTGGGATCTGAATACTCACATGGGTATGGATGGCACTGCAAAATTCCTTTAGTATCCCGATCAATCTGCATTTTAGAAGAACAAATACCATAAGGAAATTATATTTTTCAGTAAATACAATACAACCATGCTTTTATGTATACTCCATATGTCTAACCAAGAAAGTAACAACAGTTGAAGTCATGTTGCACAAAATTAAGAAACTCAAAAGGTACCTTTAAAGTAAGTTGTCTCAAACGAGACTCGATCCATCCCTTCCAAAGACGAAGATCATCATCATTCTCTGCAACTATGTCAACCACTAGAAACTTTCTGTATGCCTCAAAAAAATGGAAAGGCTCAAATAAAGCATTCCAATTGGCCTTATTAAGTTCAATTTCCTGCATAAAAGATAGGCAGTGAGACCATACCAAGAACATTAGCTATCAGGCGTAAATATGCAGGTAGAAATCAATGCATACCTGACAAATTTTGTTGCCAAATTGAAATTGCTCCATTATAACCCTCAGTGTGCTGCTTGAAACATTGTAACTAGAGTTCATGCATGGGTAGGCTGGAGTGATGATGGGCATGAGATGGTTTCTATCACGTGGATTTTTGCGTGGATCCCATATAGAAAAACCAAGATCATTATTCTCAATTGCACATAGCATCACTGGATTTGGCCATTGCCACTGGGTAAAAACTCTGAAGAACCTAGAAACCAGCATACTTGGCACAGCATTAGGATAGAGTTGGCAGACACGGGCAACCAGCAGAGCCCAGTTCACACCCCCAAGGAAACCAGTAATCTGACAAGGAAAATACTAACACCATTACAGTTCATTTGCGAGGACAAACTTCTTTTTGTTAGTGTTCATTCAGTCCAACTACAAAATAAACTGTGCAAATAATTGATGATAAACTCAGGCGTACATTAGAATAAACACCCCTTCTCTTTGCCCAGTACTTCAAGCATCTGAGTGTTGTCCGGAAATTCTGCAAAGCACAAAGTTTGGTATACTAATACAGTGGGACCATACCATACAGGATAAAGTTGAGGGGGCTGTTTCATATAACCTCAACATTTGGAACAAGCCGAAGAATCTGATCCGCCACCCTGCATCCATTAAGACTTCGAACAGTTGCTTCATCAACATCACAAAGCACAGATCCTTGAGAGATATCAAAATCCTGCAGCAGTACAAGAAAACAAATAAACAATACATCTGTTCAACAGCATTCTGCATGCATGTATGTTCTTCAGAGAGATCCCATGTTAAATTGAAGAAAAAATCTCCAATATTTACAAAAATGGGGAAAACGACTTCAAGAAGGCAAAATAAACAGTTTAAGGTATATGTTTTGTCCCTCCTGTCATCTTAAAAGGTTAAGATTAACAAAATAGATGACATTAAGTTAAGGAAACAGGTTCAGGTGATATACATTTTAAGGAAACAGGTTTTAATAAAAAGCCCAAAATCTATCACAACTTCCACCTTTGAAAAGCACGAACCCATATAAGATAACTTAAGTGGCTAAAACACTATCTTGTGCAAAAGGTACACTCCTTATGCAGGAAAATTTTCTTTAACGAGTGTAGCCGAACAAGGACACATCAACACATAGAAGTATTCAATGGAATGACTTACCGCTGGTATCACTGAAAGAGACAGGCTAGCATACAGAAGGTCAATTGATATCCCACGGAACTTAAATTTCAATACAGGTACGTGAGCGTCAGGTACAGGTTGCAACTCAGTAACTTCTTCCTTCTCTGCTAATATGCCATGCAGTGTGACAAAGAAATCCTCCTGCAGAATATTATTGTTAACATCCATCATATATCCTTATGGAATCCATACAACCAATAGACAATAGCATAGGTGAAATCACCTCTCGGTTCACATATGAAGGCCCAACACAAAGGGTATCAATATCAGCTTCAGGTCCATGAACCTAACAAGGTTATACGATAAAATTTATCGACTAAAAAGTATTTAATGCAAAAGGATAGCATACTGTCTCAGCACCTCACAAAATCAAGTAAGATGGGACACATAACCTAGGGAAGGATGTTTTTTGTTGCCTTTACATAAAATTTTCGCTAAAGTTAAATGATATCAAGAAGTCTGACCAATCCTAGTCACCACGGGACCCACCAGGCGACTACTTGCGATTAGTCATCAACCAGGGCGACTAGTCGCGATTAGTCAGCCCTGGTTGGTCCTGGTCGTCCTTATATATCAGGACTAACATACCAAATATATACTAATATATTATATGTTCTACAGTACAAATCAAGCATGAAGATAACTCTAGGCTGGTGGCTGCAAGTAGGGTTGCAAATTGGGCTGGAAAACATGAGGTCAAGTGCCCTAAGCCATCCCAGATGCAGCCCATGTCCTCAACTGCCCAGCAATTCCATTCTTTTTCTGGTCTTCCACCCCCTAGTCATCCGACTAATCGTGACTAGTCGACAATGAATCGGACAACTAGAAAACTAATCAGCCTAATCGAGTCGTAGTCCAGGATACCGACTAGGAGTCTAGGACGATTAATTGCTATTAATCGTGATCAATCAGATGACTTTATAACACTGAAGTTAATTTGCGAGATGCAGCAGCGAACTGGTTACACAATAGCTGTAAAATAAGCATCTACAACCTAGAACCCCTTGTCCTCCAAGTTACTGCTTATAAACAGGTATACAAGCTCTCATAGTTTTGCAGTATTCAAGTAACAAGAATGGGTTGGTGCTCTTCATCTGAGTTACACAAAATAGGTTGAAACCACTCTCAGAACATTTGGTAGTACCATTGCTCTTAAATACAACAATGAACATTATTTGAATGAAGAAAGAAAATTATAAACCCCATAAGCTCTATTGATCTTGTCTATCTACAAAACAAGAAATGCAAACTGTCACTTTTTTTAAGTTATCAACAAGCAAGGGGTCAACCAAAGACCAGCACTGTATGTTCCAGTACAAAATTACAATCCGTACTAAAATAGTCGACAGTAATTGTTGGAGTGTGATTATATTCAGCCCATGAGGCTAGGCCCATGTGGCCCATGTATGGTACCTATATAGCTACCCTTCTAGGGTTAGCCCAATTAAAATAGAGAATCACAAGTTTAACATGGTATCAAGCTAGGTTTCCCTTTCCTCCCCACCCTCCCCTGCTCAGCCGCCGGCTGGAGGCAGCACCAGCCGCCGCCGGACATGGCCGGCCGGCCTCTCTCCCCTCCTCCCTCCATCTTTTCCCACTTCCCCCCTCTCCCCTCTCCTTCGTCCCGCTTCAACTGGTCGACCCGCCCCTCCTGCTCCAGCGGCGTCGGAAGCAGCACCGCCGCCGCCGTCTGCTCCAGCGGCGTCGGAACCAGCGTCGCGCTACGCCCGACGGGGACGCGCCCTCCCACGCCGGCGCGGCCAACAGCAGCGGCTCTTTCCCTGGAGGCGGCCGGGGCAGCGCCCGCACGGACGACTGCGACCCACTCGGTGAAGGAGGCCGCGCCTTCGGACACCGACGCAGCACCCGCAAGGATGGCTGCGACCGTGGCTCCTTCCCTGGAGGCGGCCGGTCCCTCTGGTCCCGCCCCTCATGCTCCTGCGGCCCCTCCAGCCTCTGCCCCCGCCCTTCCCGCTCAGTGCCTGCCCCCGCCCTTCCCGCTCAGTGCCGGCAACTTCACCACCATCGCCGCGCAGTGCCTGCAGAAGCTCCCCGCCAGCAACAACACCGGCAACTTCAACTTCCACCTCCACCCGCCCCCTGCTGCTGGACTGGCCTCCATGGACTGGACTGGACCTCCGCCTCGCCAGATCCCGATCTCGCCGCGATCCATGGCGTCGTCGCAGCAGGGCCCGGTCCAGGGGCCGCCAGGCTCGGGAGCGGGGGCTCTCCCCGTGGGGCGCCGGGCGCAGCAGGCACCGCCCAACCCGCCTTCCCTGGCAGTCCGCCCGCCCCCCTTTGGCGGACAACCGGGCTTCATGTCCCAGCCACTGCCACCGTTCAGGGGGCCTCCTGGTGCGGCATCTCAGCCACCACCGTCGTTTGGTGTTCCTCCCGGGGTGGTGTCCCAGGCGCCGCCTTCCCTGTTCGCTGTGGTGTCGCAGGCACCTTTGCCCTTTGTTGGACACACTGTTGCTGCGTCTCCGGCGGCACCGTTCGGTAGCCCCCCTGTAGCGGGGACGCCTTTCCCTGGCCAGTCTGGGCCAATGGCGGCAGCTTCCCCGTGGGCTACACATTCCGGTGACTCTCCAGGGCTTGTCGGTTGGGTTCCGGCTCCCTTGGCCTCCTCCTTCAGCACTACCGCCAGCCCTCCACCTGTTAGTCCTGATTGGATCGCCGACTCGGGCGCCACTTCCCACACCACGCCCGATGCGAGTCTCCTTTCTTCTCTCCGTCCTCCTCACCCTTCCTGTCCCTCTTCCATCATGGTCGCCAATGGCACCTGCATTCCTGTCTCCTCCGTGGGCACTGCCAGTTCCCACGGCTCCTTTCATATCCCTGATGTTCTTGTGGCTCCCGGGATGGTTCACAACCTTCTCTCTATTCGCCGTTTCACCACTAATAACTCTTGTTCGGTTGAGTTTGATCCCTCTGGCCTCACCGTGCGGGATTTGGCCTCCCGGGCTCCTCTGCTCCGGTGTAACAGCACTGGGCCTCTCTACACCCTTCGGTTTCCGGCGTCTGCTTCTCCTTCTTCGCCTTCCTCAGCCGCTTTCGCCGCCACTCCTTCCTCCACCACTTGGCACCGTCGCCTCGGCCATCCTGGCCGGGATACACTGATGCAGCTCAGTCGTAGTTCCGACATTCGGTGCCCTCAGGCTCACGATGATCACTTGTGCCATGCGTGCCAGCTGGGACGTCACGTTCGCCTTCCCTTCCAGTCCTCATCCTCACATGCCACTCGTGCATTTGATCTTATTCATTGCGACTTGTGGACTTCTCCTGTTCTCAGCATGTCTGGCTACAAGTACTACTTGGTGGTGGTCGATGATTTCTCCCATTATTCCTGGACTTTTCCCCTGCGGGCCAAGTCCGAGGCGTTCACCACTCTTAGCCACCTCTTTGCTTGGGTTTCCACTCAGTTCGGCCTCACCATCAAGGCTGTCCAGTGCGACAATGGCCGTGAGTTCGATAACTCAACATCACGTGCCTTCTTCCTTTCTTCCGGTGTCCATCTGCGCATGTCTTGTCCGTATACCTCCTCTCAAAACGGCAAGGCAGAGCGCATGATCCGCACAACCAATGACATCATGCGCACTCTTCTGCTCCAGGCATCTCTACCCGCTCGTTTCTGGGCTGAGTGTCTGCACACCTCCACCTATCTCCTTAACCGCCTTCCTTCTACTGCTTGCCCAGCTCCCACGCCTCACCACGCTCTTTTCGGTACCCCTCCTCGGTACGACCACCTTCGAGTTTTTGGGTGTGCGTGTTACCCTAACACCGCCGCCACCGCTCCCCATAAGCTGGCTCCCCGGTCTACCCTCTGTGTCTTTCTCGGATACTCTCCGGATCACAAGGGCTACCGATGCTTTGACCTTACCTCTCGCCGTGTCCTCATCTCTCGTCATGTCGTGTTTGATGAGTCGGCATTCCCTTACTCCACCACCTCTCCACCCACACCTCCCGCTGACCCTGCGGAGGCCTCCTTCTTCCCCACTGACCCGGCGATTCCGCCACCCTTCTCCCTCTACCCTGCAGGTACTGCTCCGACGCACTCTCCTGGTGGTCCCGCCCCGCCGCCCCAGGACCTTCCGGTGCCTGACACGGTCGAGGCAGCCCCGGAGCTTCCACCCTCGCTCCCTGTGGCTTCGCTGCCTCCCGTTGTGCCCGATGCTGCCGTTCCGATCGCGGGACCAAGCACCCCGAACCCACCTCCTCCCGGGCGCTTCGGACTCGTCTACCAGCGCCGGCGGGAGCCGCGTCCGCCCTCACCTCCTCCCGGACGTTTCGGCATCGTCTACGAGCGCCGGCGTGAACCGCCTTCGCCGCGCTCGTCCCCAGCGCCGTCGTCACCGGAGCATGCTACGCCAGCATCGCCACGCTCTCGCGCCGACCCGCCGGTGTACCACCCGCCTCTTCTTCACCGAGACCCTCGTCACACTCATCCGATGGTGACGAGGCAGGCGTCTCGCCCGCAGGCCCTCACCGCCGCCGCCTGCGAGCCGGGGATCTCTCCGGTACCCTCTTCCGTCCGCGCGGCCTTGGCGGATCCTCACTGGCGCCGCGCGATGGACGAGGAGTACGCGGCCCTCCTCGCCAACCAGACGTGGGACCTAGTGCCTCGTCCGCCGGGCTCCAACATTGTCACCGGCAAGTGGATCTGGATGCACAAGAGGCGGGCTGATGGTTCCTTGGAGCGCTACAAGGCTCGCTGGGTCCTACGCGGCTTCACTCAGCGGCCCGGCATTGACTATGCTGAGACGTTCAGTCCCATGGTGAAGCCAGCTACAGTCCGCACCGTCCTCTCCCTGGCTCTCGAGCGCTCCTGGCCTGTGCATCAGCTGGATGTCAAGAATGCCTTCCTTCATAGCACTCTGACTGAGACGGTCTACTGCAGTCAGCCGGCAGGTTTTGTGGATGCTTCTCGTCCTGAGTTCGTCTGCCGGCTCAACAAATCTCTCTACGGGCTCAAGCAGGCACCCCGGGCGTGGTACTCTCGATTCGCTACCTTCCTGCAGACTCTTGGGTTCACGGAGGCCAAGTCTGACACCTCCCTGTTCATATACCACTATGGGGGTGAGACTGCTTACCTGATCCTCTATGTGGATGACATTGTTCTCACTGCCTCCAGCGAATCTCTGCTCCACCGCATCATTGCCTCCCTCCAGAAGGAATTTGCTATGAAGGATCTTGGGGTGCTCCACCACTTCCTCGGCGTCACTGTTGAGCCCCGACCTTCCGGCCTGTTCCTCCACCAGCGGCAGTTCACTTGTGACATTCTGGAGCGAGCAGGGATGACCGCCTGCCAGTCCTGCTCTACACCGGTGGACACCCAGGGAAAGCTGTCAGAGGCTGGGGGTCCGATGCCTGGGCCAGCGGACTCCACCGCCTACCGGAGTCTTGCTGGCGCGCTTCAGTACCTCACTTTTACACGGCCGGACATCACTTATGCCGTCCAGCAGCTCTGCCTCTACATGCATGCTCCGCGGGAGCCCCACCTGGCTGCTATGAAGCGGCTTCTCCGATACCTTCGTGGCACACTTGGCTACGGGCTGCTCCTCGGCCGGTCCTCCACTGCCGAGCTGGTTGTCTACACCGACGCTGACTGGGCGGGATGCCCGGACACTCGGAGGTCCACCTCTGGCTACGCTGTCTTCCTCGGCGGCAACCTGGTCTCTTGGTCGTCCAAGCGCCAGCCGGTGGTTTCACGCTCTAGTGCCGAGGCGGAGTACCGTGCCGTGGCCAACGGCGTGGCCGAGGCCGCCTGGCTCCGCCAGCTCCTGGCTGAGCTTCACCGCCCACTCGCCAGGAGCACGCTCGTCTACTGCGACAACGTCAGCGCGGTCTACCTCTCCACCAACCCCATGCAGCACCAGAGGACCAAGCATGTGGAGATCGATCTTCACTTCGTCCGCGACCGGGTGGCCATCGGCGACGTCCGGGTTCTTCACGTCCCGACCACCTCCCAGTTTGCGGACATCTTCACCAAAGGCCTCCCTTCCTCGACCTTCTCCGAGTTTCGCTCCAGCCTCAACGTCACCAGTGGCTAGTTGTGGCTGCGGGGGGTCCTGTGTGTGTGGTGCTCTTACTTGTTTTCTTTCTTGTTCAGCCTTGAACTCCGCTGCGCCGGTAGTTCAGACTGCGGGGGGGTGTTGGAGTGTGATTATATTCAGCCCATGAGGCTAGGCCCATGTGGCCCATGTATGGTACCTATATAGCTACCCTTCTAGGGTTAGCCCAATTAAAATAGAGAATCACAAGTTTAACAGTAATGTTCCTTCAGATTCCTTTTAACCAACTCTTATCTTTATGGCAAATCACAGTAATTGCTTAATGCCACATGCTGGTATGTAAAACTTAATGAAAAGTGGGGTACCAAACTTGAAAGCACCTACTAGTTCTTAAGTTGCAAGCTCTTCTGCTTATGCAGAACATAAAACTAAGTCTGAGGTTCTGAACCCTGAAGAAAACTAACAAATTTAGGTTATAATCAGCAAGCGGAACTGAATGCTGTTAATAAACTATAAATACAATGAGTTGTGCTATTTCAACAACTGAATGGCAAGAAAAGTTGTTATACGATAAAAGAACCAAAAAAGGCAGATACCCCCAATCTGTAAGACCCAAAAGTAAAAAGGACTGCATTTGCTTGTTCAACCAATTGATCAGCATATCCTTTCTTACTAGTCAACTGCTTCACCCATTCCTTGACTATCTGTAAATTCAAAAGAAAGTATATGTGCATGTTAATGTATTATTATGCAACACTTCAAGGCTCAAGCAAAGATAGATTAAGAAATAAAAAAAGACAGAAAAAAATAGGTCTATTATTTCTGCAAAGTAGCAATGGAAAATAAAACTATATAGGTACTAAAGAATATACCAGCAATGGACAGATAAATACAGTGGTAACCATTCAACATTCTTTTCTATTCAAAAATGCTGAAACAAAAACCATACAAGTACACCACTGACTTAGCAAAATGCAACAAGGCAGTACACACCATACAAAGCTCAATTAGGAAGTACTACTGCCATTTCAAATTGTAAGTCGTTTAGTTCGGCTAGGCGCCGACTAGGCGGCGCCTAGGCGCGCCTAATCGGTAGTCGATGGGCTGCCACGTAGCCTAGGGGGTTGGGCGGAGTCTAGGCGGGCGCATCGCCTAGGCGGCACTCAGCGGCGCCTCGGCGGCGATTCTGCGGCGCGCAGGCGCCCAAGGCGGGCGCGTAGACGCTCGCAGACGCTGCTCGGACCGCGCTCCCGCTCGTCCTCCTCCGCGGCTCCGCCTGCGACGCGCGCCAGAGGGGAAGTTCAGCTGCCGGCCTCGCTCCTCCCCGCCGGCCCTGCTCCCCGACGGCCTCGCTCCTCCCCGACGGCACTGCTCCCCGACGGCCACCCCACTCCCCAAGGTGAGTTCCCTCCACCGCCGGCTGCTCCCCTCCCTGCTCATCCCCCTCCACCGCCAGCAGCTCCCCTCGGGCCTCCCCTGTTGATGTTCCGCCCTGGTTGCTGCTCTCCCCTCCCTGCTCTCCCTCTCTGCTCATCTATTTTCCCCTGCTCTTAATTTACCTATATTGGCAAAACGCCTAGAAAAACGCCTAGGACCGCCTAGGCGCGATTACTCCTGCCTAGGCGCTAGGCAGTGGGTCACCGCCTAGAATCCGACTAGCGCCTAGCCGAACTTTTTTGTTCTAAGTCAAATGTAACTTTAACCAAGTATAGAAAAATATATTAACATCTACTATATATAAAAAAAATACACTATCAAAATATATTTAATGGTGTATCTAAATGAATATTGTTTGAGGTTGTAGATGTTTGTGCATTTTCCTATAAACTTAGTCAAAGGTAAAGAAGTTTGACTTAGGATACAATTTCGAAACAGGGTGTAGTATATTACACATGTTTCCTTCTAATAAAGTTCAACCCCAAACTTCAATCATGTATGAGATGTCAACTTGTTGGGTAGGGTAAACAAACAACATATAAACGGCGGGTAAAACAAGAAGCTAGGGATTACCTGACCAATCTCGGATAGCACATCTTCCCGCTTCGCAGACTCCTCTTTCCCCTCATAGAGGCCCGCTTCAACCAAGAACTGAAACCAAGTTTTTCAGCAAAACAGAAGGAACGTCATCACAATGGAAGCCAAGTGAAGCCGAGGGCTGCAAAACGCAAGCAGAGACACCGAATAACCTTCTCCAGCTCGGCCGTCCTCTGCAGATCCGCCAACGTCGGCCCCGCCAGAGACAACGGCGGGTCCGTGCCGCTGTACCGCTTCGGGGACGCCCGCAGCGCCGCCCTGCCCTTGCCCACAGATCCCGCCATTGACACTAGTCAGCCAAGCACCTAAGCCTCCGCGCGCCGCCTAACCCAAGCAGCTAGCAGCTAGCAGATCCCTAGACACCAGTAATCCGCGCCTAGGACCCAAAAATTTCCACGAAAAGGACGCTAAATCGAGCCTACCCTGTCACCCAGCCACCCCCGGATTCAAATCGACCGGTCCGCTACCAAACCAAGCGACGCTGACTGGAATTTGACGTCCTGGCTAGCCTACCAAATTCCGCCCGCAGAGTTCCCCGCGATGCGGCAGAGGAGGAACCCTAGCCCCTAGGCCCTAGGAATGAACGCGGAGTTGGAGAAGTGGATGCAAGATGGATTCGTGGGCGCAGTCAGCGTGGGTGTTTGCGGCGGAGGTGGGGAGGAGGCGCGTGAGCGTGACTGCGTGAGAAGATTCGCCGTGCGTAAGTAGGAAGATTCGCCGGCGCCCGGCTGCTGTGCGCGAGGGTTCCGCCCGCTGACAGGTGGGCCATGCTTCTGCTATAAAGTCTTTTCCTTTCTTGGACTTCGAATTTAGAGACACTACTTTATTAGTTTATCATTGAAAAACTTAAAAAGGAATTATAGGCATTGAAATTTCTTCCAAAAATTATTAGAGACACTAAATTTCCCAATAAAATTGGTTGGAGATGGAAACAAAAAGTTGGTGAAACAAATTTTCCTCCGTTGGAACGGGCTTGCTAGTTCCTCGCGCCGCCCCAAACATCACCAGCATCGAAAAAGAGAGGGAGGGGGCGACAAATGCTTAGCCGGCACTGGGAAGAGACACCGATACAACACCTGATCTACTTTTAAAATATTCAGATGCAACAATTGCAACATATGTCTGAAGACAGATAAAACACTTGAAACATATATTTGAAACACTTGCAAAAACACTTGAAAAACAATATAAAACATACGCAACAATCCAGATAAAACAGTTGCAACAAATGCGTGAAACATATGCAACATCTAGATAAACATACTTATCTAAAAAAACATATGAAACATTGGGAACAAAAGTTTGCAACGTACGTGCACAACCATTGCAACATATGCAACATCTCAATCTACATTTGCAATATCCATATGAAACACTTGTAACATATCTCTGAAACATCTAAAACACTTGAAACAGACGTTTACAACATGCGCTTTCAAGCGCAACATCTACTCGTTGCTTGGACGAAAATGGAGGCTCATCGATGCGGAGCTTGACGCCAGCTGGAACTCAGTGCCATGGAGTAGCGTGGAGGTCGCCGGTGTGGAGCTTGTCGGCGGCACAGACCTCAGCAGGGGCCGCGACAGACGGATGGAGCGTGGCTGCGACAGATGGGAGGCACGAGTCCGGGCGGGGGCACACGACACGCACGGGTAGCGGGGGCTGTTGGGCATTCTTAACGTCACTACCAAAAGTAGACTTAGTTTTCTAATTCTGATAACGGCGCCAAAAATGCCAAACCTATCCCTCATGCCACTTAAGCCAAGTTGTCATCCCCAGCATGACATGAGAGACGCGGTATTGAAATATGCATTTGCTCATCAAGATGAATAATAAAAGGGATCTGCAAGCGCACAGATTAATACCGATGTAGCATTTTAACCGGGAAGTATTCCAGGTATCGTTATTTATATTTTTACCACTGGGAAGGGATTTCTAAGTATCATGGTTGATAATGGAATGAGAATATGGAACTGAGTACACATCATTGCATGTATAACCGAGAGTATTTATCAATCTCTTTATACAGGTATAAATGTCACATTAAGTAAAGGTAAAGTGATAATGGTGACAAAGATAATTAATCTGATCAGCTAGCCACATATAATAATGATAAGCACCTCAACAGATATTCTAGCAAGTCATTAGTATGGAATTAGGATGAACTACAAAGATATTCCCTAAGTTATTATTAACTATAAAGTCTAGCATATCATAGTTAGTGCAATTATACTTGGCAATCATGGTGAGAAAAGACTATATCCATGCATAGTGAATATTAGCAAGGAAGATGAAGAACATAGCAATCACTCCCCTGTAATAGTGTTGCTCTGCCTGCCCTATACACGAGAGGGGGACTATATAAGAATCAACGAAGCTGTCACTATCGCAAACTACCCCACAATCCGGCATATAGGGTGCAATCGCAGATAAATACGGTATAGACACCACGTCTACACAATAATTATCATTCACCACTGTACACATGGATAAACGCTATACGATCCTAGGCATGTATATAATTCCAATCTAACTAAGCCAAGCATATAACTATGATAAACTAAGAACAATATAATTGCAAATATAATCAAGTAGAGCAAAGTCATAATCAATATATTGAAATAGAACAAAGTCATATTCATAATATTGAAGAACAATGATGAACAATTGAAGAACAATAGAGGAATTACCAAGAATCCTCTTGACAGATCCGGAAACCAATCGAAGATTGACTCCTTCTAGTTCTAATCCTATGTAGCTATGCTAACTAGAGATCTAGTTGATGTGGTGGCTCTAGGGCTTGATCAGAGGCTCTCCTCCTGAATTAGGGTTTGAAGTATGAGACGAGGGCCTCTCCTCCAGGGGCAGGGGCCTTGCTTATATAGCCCTTTCGGATGAATCTGGGCCGTTGGATCAAACCGACATTGATCGTGCGGTTTTCCTTGATCCTCTAGGTCGGTGGAGCATAATCCTCGAGGCGGAGCCTGATTGGCTCCGGGGCCAGGGCGGGCGCCCTAAGGACCAGGGCGGGCGCCCTGTGTCCGGCTCCGTTACGCCTCCCGTTCGTTCTCGTGGCTTCTGGACTCTTCTAGATGTAAGATAATTACGTGTTCGGTTAATATCCCGTCATTAATCCGACATGTGGGACTTTCTTCCGTATTTCCTGATAACCCCCTGCAGAAATAGATAAACGGCAAAACTCATGGAATTCTGTCAGATAAAACCCTAAGTCTAGGTGTTGGTTTCATTTGGATCCTTTTCTCTATTTATTTGATAGTTATAATTGATACTTAAGGACCGTCAACAAACTCCCCCAAGCTTACCTCTTGCTCGTCCCTGAGCAAGGAGAGACTCAGTAGTTGCTGAAATGCCTTTGAATTTTGACGGTACACATGCTTTCAAATAGAGTCTCATCTCTGAGTTAAAGTAAACTGTCAAGACTTAAAACTTACTCATTATACCTTTCACCATGGGGCTTGCAACCGTCACCTTTGTCTTGAGCGGTTAAAAGATAGAACAGTCTAGTCAAGCGCCATCTCTCTTATTCTTGATTAGCTATAGCTCTTGGAGTTTTTTTGCAGATTTTCAAATAAAACTCAGAGATTCCTTGTATGACTCTCTCAGGTCTCTCTTTTGTGGTATTTCTGGATCCTCACCAAGGCAGTAATGGTGTCTGCCTTCTCTCAAAGCAAAGTATGTAGTATTTGTGGTATAAGGCAGAGTGACATTGCCTTCTCTCTCATCCTATTCTAATAAGGCTTTTGATATCTGGAGCTCATCGGTGAGAGATAAAGTATACATACTTACAAGACATTTATTGCATAGTCAAACCATGGATCCAGAGAAACAAGCCAATAAGTCAAATCAAGATGTGCATGTGTGGCGAGTAAATGGTGTATGGTGGTAGTGATGATAACAATGATGAAAGTCTAATTCTACTTTTGCTCTTTTTGAGGAGATACGTACCTTTTTTGCTTTTAAAGCTCTTGAGGAGAATGAGGTGCTCTATATATTTTTTTATTTTTTTTTCTCTCAGGTGGGTATCTTGTACCCCTAATTCTACTGTCGGACACTTGTCCATTTTTACCTCTCTTCTCATATTTTTTTTCTCTTTTCTTCGAGGTTTCGAGCACTTGCTCCTTTTTATTTCCTCGTATCTTTTTCTTTTCGAGGTTCCGGGCACTTGCCCCTTTTTATTTCCTCGTATAGAGCACTCATCTCCTTAGAACAATATAGCAAGTGGTAGTAACCAAAATAGCTTGAGCATTTATTTCACAGGGGATAACAAGAATGGGAAAATATTTTTGGCTATTCTCTCCCGGATTAGGAGTAGAATAATTTTATGTGGATCTGGAGATGAGAATGAGTGGATATATGTGGATGCGTACTTCTGGAGTAGAAGCAGCATGTATGAGTGATCGTGCAAGTGAATCTTGATTTTAACCGCATGACAAGCTCCTAAGGGTCTACATAGCTTGACTACACTCAATGCTCATAAGCAGTAAAAAGTAAATGTATGGCTTAAAGTCTAGCAAGCATGTATGTATGGTTGTGGTAGGAACTTAAACTCTCATCATACAGGAACTCATCATGTAGCATTTTAAGATTTTCAAAGATAAAATTCTCCAGAATTCTAGCATCTCTAGGAATAGATAAACAGCAGCTCAACCTTCCCATATCATATCCGTTAACAACTTAGACTTTAGATCAAGTTCTCTTCCCACAAGTTCAGGTTTAGAGCAAGCTTTAAATGATAACAGTTATGTCTAAACTTAGAGAGAGGACTTCAAATTTGAAAGTTAGGCAAAGCAACTATTCATCATATCCATGCTAGAGTTTTATTATTATCTAGATTCAGTTTAGCATAGCCACTTTATTTATTTATTAAAACACACTAAGCAAAAGATATAGGTATATATATATAAGCACAAATTCTTTATTTGGTTTTTTTTTCATAGTTATGTATATTTTTATTTTTATAGGGTAGAAGTATATATAAATATAAAGATAAAGATAGAAATACTTAGCAAGATAATGGAGGTGCTCTCCCCCAAGCTGGATCTTGACATAATCTCTTCTGATGTAGCTAGCAGATGGTGGAGGTGTATTTGAAAGTCGGCAGCACCCTGACAGCGATTAGAATGTCCTCCGTCTGCTAGTCTCCTTGAATTCTGTGAAGCTCAAATAGACAACAAAGCTTTGTGGAACTGATTAAGTGTTAGCATAAATATCTAGCCTTTATCATGTTGAGCCTCCTTGATTTTTTTATGTTGTTTTTTTTCTTTTATAAAGCAGAAGAAAATATTTATGTATTTATTATATATATATATTTTTTATGCCACCACAGTGAATGTACTTATGGGTTTTATGCCACTCGCATACTCACATGGGGCTTTAGGGTTTTTAACATTTTTATTTTCTTTTTAAGATAGTATGAATATGATTAACTAAGCAAACTATTTAAGATAAATTAAATAATTAAAAAGGAAAGGATAACTACCAAGTTATCTCTTGGCAAGGCGTTCGGTGTTTTTAAGTCCTCCGAACGGGACTCTTATTCGTTCAGTCGTCCTGGGACTCGGTGGATGGCGTAGTCGGTGTTTTCGGCGGCGCCTCTTCTTCATGTACAACTGTCTTTTCTTTCCATACCTGTCTCGGTGCTTCGGTCTCCTCAGGACAGTGTTGGTTGAGTGGTATGTCTTCAGATCTTACCACTTCTCCTTCATAATCTGCCCATCCGTCCTTGATGACCTGTTGCTTCTGATTATGGTTACGCCGCCTTCTTCTTGTCCTGACCTGCTTGGATTCTTCAAATACATAGTTAGGGTTAGTAAAGTAAAGACGTACCTTCTCAGAGGGGAAGTGCATGTGGACTTCTCCAGTTCCAATGTAAATGATTGCTTTGACAGTACTAAGGAATGGTCTTCCAAGGATGATGGGTGGATCGTATCATCTTCTCCCATGTCAATAACCTGAAAGTCTGTATGGACAAAGTGATCGTCTATCTTGACAGGGACGTCAGTTACTGTACCTTCGACCTGTCGGAATGTCTGATCTGCCATCTGGAGCTGAATATATGTTGGGTTTAAGGGCATGGTTCCGAACAGAAGTTCATAGGTGACCTTGGCCATTATGTTGACGCCCGACCCAGTGTCGCAAAGTGTCTTGTAGAAGTGGGACCCATTAATGGAGCAATAAATGCTTGGCATACCTGGGTCGTCCTTCTTAGGCAAGAACGGTGACTTGAGTTGGCGATCTTGACCTTTGTGCACGGCAGTGACCATCTTAGCTGTCTCGGTCCATACTTGCTTCTTGCTCTTGTTCCTCCTGTTGGTCCTCTTCCTTGGTTCATATTGGGGTTGCTCTGGGATTTGTGCGGTCTTGTTCTTGAAGGAAAACGTTTCCTTCCTCCCCATGATGTAGAAACTGATCTTGGCAGCACTAGCATAGATGACAGCTCCCGCGGTGTTCAGGAATGGTCTCCCTAGGATGACGGGAGCCCTCTCATCAGAACCGGTCTCTATCACTACGAAGTCTGCTGGAGCGTACGAGGAACCCACTCGGACACAGATGTTCTTCAATATTCCTCTCGGAAAACTCAGTGTCCTATCTGCAAGCTGCAAACACATGGTTGTTTCTAATAATGGTTGTGAAAAGAGTTTTTCATAGAGTACCCTGGGCATGATGTTGACGCTGGAGCCAAAGTCACAGAGTGCTTCTGGAAAGTCTCGCATGCCGATGGAGATCGGGATGACGGGGCGTCCTGGATCGCCTCTCTTGACCGGCAGACGGTCAGTACTTACTTCCACGATAGGGTTACTCCAGTAATCTCCTGCATCAAACATGTCTACAAGATTTGCAGATTCTAGTCCTTCCGGTTGTGATGGTATACCGGGGTTAGTAGCAGGAATAGCAGCAGCTATTTGATTCAACTGAGATTCAATCATTTTATTAAAGCTAATCTGGTTCTTGATGGCAGTAGAGAAATTATCCATTCTATTATTTATATTTTCTAGTATTTTATCATTAGATGCCAATTTCTTAGACAGGTTATCCATTAGCTTTCCTTGGTTGGATACTAACTCTCTCAAAGGTGGATAATTGTTATTATTATTGAAAGAATTGTTACCTTGGTAATTACCTGAGTAGTTAGGCCTCTGTTGATTCCAACCTTGATTCTGCTGAGGACGGTTGTAGTAGTTGTTGTTGTTATTGTTGATGTAGTTCACGTCCTCCAGCAACTCAGGACAGTGATTGCCCGAGTGTCCAGTACCTCCACACTCCTCACAAGTCATGTGGGAGTCGTAGACGTGCATGACTTCTTTCTTTTCTCCAGCTCGATCATCGAGCTTCTTCATGAGTAGGTCTAGCTTGGCAGACAGCATGTCTACCTCCTTGAGCTGGTGCATACCTCCACCTCTCTTGCGTGTCTGAGTTCTTTCTTCATTCCAACCTTGGTTGGATGCCATCTTCTCCACAAGAGCTGTGGCTTGAGGTATGGTGAGTGATAGGAATGCTCCTCCAGCTGCAGCATCCATGGTTTCACGGGCACTGTTAATGAGCCCATGATAAAATGTCTGCATCAACAGCCAGCTTTCCATTCCATGATGGGGACATTCTAGGATGTAGTCTTGGAAGCGCTCCCATGCTTCTGGAACGGATTCATCATGTTGTTGCTGAAAACTTGTAATCTTCCCACGGAGAGCATTGGTCTTGCCCATGGGAAAGAATTTGGCCAGAAAATTCGTGGAGCAGAGTGCCCACGTAGTGTTCTTCTCCTTTGTAGCGTAGAACCACTGCTTCGCTCTCCCCAACAGTGAGAATGGGAAAAGGCGAAGTAGTATGGCGTCTCTGGGGACATCAGCCATGGTGAAAGTGCTGCAGATCTCCAGGAAGTGTTGAAGATGAGCACTAGCATCTTCGTGTGGCTTCCCACAGAACTGGTTAGCTTGCACCATGTGTGATGAGCCCTGGCTTGAGCTCAAAGTTCTTGTCGATGGCCGCGGCAGGTCCAGTGCGGATGTTGTCCGTAGTGGGAGCTGAGAACTCGCGGATCGTCTTGTTCGCCATGGCTTCGAATTCAGTCGACAAATTCCGGATGAAACTTCGGCGGTCTTCGGATTTGGATGAAGCTTTGTGCTGAAGTGTTGACGATGTCTTCTTAAGCTTGGCTCTTGTTCTTCTGAATAAGGCTTCGGGATCGTCAACAAAGTTGTCTGAAAGATGTCTTCTATTCATGCATCACCCTGCAATAAATAATCAAAATGGAAAATACAGGGGTAAAACTGTATAGGAGAATTGATAAGCTCGATCAGATTAGTGATGCAAATGATGACTCAAAGTTCCGTATTCATTCCTACTTAGTAATCAACCTTCCCCGGCAACGGCGCCAAAAATGCTTGTTGGGCATTCTTAACGTCACTACCAAAAGTAGACTTAGTTTTCTAATTCTGATAATGGCGCCAAAAATGCCAAACCTATCCCTCATGCCACTTAAGCCAAGTTGTCATCCCCAGCATGACATGAGAGACGCGGTATTGAAATATGCATTTGCTCATCAAGATGAATAATAAAAGGGATCTGCAAGCGCACAGATTAATACCGATGTAGCATTTTAACCGGGAAGTATTCCAGGTATCGTTATTTATATTTTTACCACTGGGAAGGGATTTCTAAGTATCATGGTTGATAATGGAATGAGAATATGGAACTGAGTACACATCATTGCATGTATAACCGAGAGTATTTATCAATCTCTTTATACAGGTATAAATGTCACATTAAGTAAAGGTAAAGTGATAATGGTGACAAAGATAATTAATCTGATCAGCTAGCCACATATAATAATGATAAGCACCTCAACAGATATTCTAGCAAGTCATTAGCATGGAATTAGGATGAACTACAAAGATATTCCCTAAGTTATTATTAACTATAAAGTCTAGCATATCATAGTTAGTGCAATTATACTTGGCAATCATGGTGAGAAAAGACTATATCCATGCATAGTGAATATTAGCAAGGAAGATGAAGAACATAGCAATCACTCCCCTGTAATAGTATTGCTCTGCCTGCCCTATACACGAGAGGGGGACTATATAAGAATCAACGAAGCTGTCACTATCGCGAACTACCCCACAATCCGGCATATAGGGTGCAATCGCAGATAAATACGGTATAGACACCACGTCTACACAATAATTATCATTCACCCACTGTACACATGGATAAACGCTATACGATCCTAGGCACGTATATAATTCCAATCTAACTAAGCCAAGCATATAACTATGATAAACTAAGAACAATATAATTGCAAATATAATCAAGTAGAGCAAAGTCATAATCAATATATTGAAATAGAACAAAGTCATATTCATAATATTGAAGAACAATGATGAACAATTGAAGAACAATAGAGGAATTACCAAGAATCCTCTTGACAGATCCGGGAACCAATCGAAGATTGACTCCTTCTAGTTCTAATCCTATGTAGCTATGCTAACTAGAGATCTAGTTGATGTGGTGGCTCTAGGGCTTGATCAGAGGCTCTCCTCCTGAATTAGGGTTTGAAGTATGAGACGAGGGCCTCTCCTCCAGGGGCAGGGGCCTTGCTTATATAGCCCTTTCGGATGAATCTGGGCCGTTGGATCAAACCGACATTGATCGTGCGGTTTTCCTTGATCCTCTAGGTCGGTGGAGCATAATCCTCGAGGCGGAGCCTGATTGGCTCCGGGGCCAGGGCGGGCGCCCTAAGGACCAGGGCGGGCGCCCTGTGTCCGGCTCCGTTACGCCTCCCGTTCGTTCTCGTGGCTTCTGGACTCTTCTAGATGTAAGATAATTACGTGTTCGGTTAATATCCCGTCATTAATCCGACATGTGGGCCTTTCTTCCGTATTTCCTGATAACCCCCTGCAGAAATAGATAAACAGCAAAACTCGTGGAATTCTGTCAGATAAAATCCTAAGTCTAGGTGTTGGTTTCATTTGGATCATTTTCTCTATTTATTTGATAGTTATAATTGATACTTAAGGACCGTCAACAGGGGCGCGCAATATGAGGGGAGCGGCGCGGGTGAGGGTGGGGTTCGTCCCGCGAGCAAGGGCGCAGAACGAGAATAGCGAGCAGGCAGCGCGGGTGAGGTCCGTCCTGCAAGCGGGGCACGTAGCGTGCAGAGCGAGCAGGCGATGTTGGCCGGGCTCGGACGAACGCCTTATAAAGGAGCATTACCATTATTCAAAACATGAATTTCAAATGTTAACCTACATGACAATCACGTTAAAGCATGCCTTGTGATAATAACCATTTGTGGCGATGATATGGTTGAAACCTTATAAAACTTTTTCCAATAGAATAGGGACCCTTAAAGTCATCAAGAAATCACAGCTCTTTTTAAACTAGGAGCACACAAAATTTTGTTTTTGTTTGTTTTTCTCTAAAAAATACTCTTCAAAGCTATTTTTCTAAACATTTTTACATATTGCTTTAGCTTTACTAGAGTCGTTCTATCATATCATAGGAGTTAAATTCGGGGCCATTTTAGGAGCCGAAGTTTAGCTAAACATACCCTAGGTTTGATTGTTTACTAAGTTCACATTGAAAAGCAAAGTAATATAGTCTCACTCATATAGAAGGCAAGTGCATCTTCGTCTCTTGCCAAGTGGAAGCAATAAAAGGGTAAATACTCATGTTCGATCCATTCTCATCTCCAATCAATAGGATCTATGGCAGCGGCACTCACCAACTCACCTTCTAGAACCTCTCTCCAAGCTCCAGCTTAGGGTTTTTTATCGCCGCCATCACTGCCCCCTCCTCCTCTTCCTCCGATGACCTTGTTAACGGCGAGCATTAGTGGGAACCCATTCTCTATTTAGATCCACTAGTAGTTTTCTAGTTTTGTTAAGAATTTGGCTTGGACGGCTTGTTCCTTTTGCGGTGCTAGTGTTAGGTCTAGGCCTCTGTCGTTCTCGTCATCGTTCGTGTTAGTGCAGGCCTCGGTATCATCGATTCTGGCTCTGACTACTGCAGAGGCGTCAATAAAGTAAAGTCACTCACCGTCCTTCGCCCCTTTCCACCACTCGTGGCTACTTGCCTGGCCGTTGGCATGAAGGATTTGGCTAGAACTTTTCTCCCGGTTCTCTTCTACTACTATTGTTATGTGCTAGCCACTGCTCGGATCTATTCATCCTCCACACCTTGACTCGAGCCAGTTCGTCCGTCCTAGCCTCAGATCTGGTAACCACCACCTCCATATTGTCTGTGTCGAGTAGGTGCACTCCCTCACCAGGTACAAGTCAAGCTTCAACCTCATCGGCATCAAGTTCAACCACCTTAACTAGATCTCTGTCGACCTCTATCAAGTGCCACCACCGACCATCTTCTGCAATCTTATGTGATAATGATGTTCCTTTACTAAAGGTGGTGGATGATCATCGTTACCTTTGCTTATGGTAGCGAGGCCTTTCCACCCCAGCGTCTCGTAGCCACTTAGCTAGCTAGGCCACCACCTGAGCTCTTTGCCAGCATTGATGGTGTTGTCGTCATTGAGTTTGTCTTCTTCTCTGAATCTGTATTGCTTCTCTAATCTTGGATATATGTTGTGTTTTTATAAAAAAACTACAATAAATGGCATCATAGCCCTTTAATCCCAATGGGAAATGGGGTTTAATACAATCATCGTTCCAATGAGATTAGGATTGAATTTAACAAGTGATTTTGAATGTGGGAAAAGATGACACATATCGGTGGCAAGAATCGAGGCACGCTCTTCATCTATCAATGTAAAACGTGCCTATTTCACAAAAAGAAAATGTAAAGCATGTTTATGATTTGGAAAAACATCAAAAACTTTGCAGGTTTTGAACATCAAACTATGCGAAAAAGGTTGCAACAATAAATTGAACAAGTGTTTTCATGATAATGACTTGTAACATAAGAGAAATTAAATGACATGACCAATGTTTTCTGATCGTCCGATTAATCGTCCTTATTGGTACTTAGCACTCAATTAGGCCCTCTGATTAGATCAGAGCGATCAGAAATCTAATCGTTCGATTAATTGTTGATTAATCATGAATCGTCAGATTAGGACTCTAGGTCGATCAGAACTAAATAGGCAGATGGGCTACTTCAGTTACTAGGCTATATTTATTTAGGCCAGGCCTATTAGAGTTTCTCTTATATACCTCACCTCCATTCTTTCTCTCCTCAGTCCTCAGTCCTCACTCCAGCCGTCACCTGTGCAGCTGCTGAGCTCTCTTCCCTGCTGCCCGCGTGCATCTCACTCCCTCCTCCCTCCCTTCCAGCTCCAATCCAAGCAGCTCATCCATGGATCTTCCCTATTGCTTGCTGCTTCCTCCTCCCTTCTGCTGCAAGGTCGCCTATTCTCTTCCCCATCTGCATGCTGTAGGTCCAAGGGAGCATGAAGATGAGCTCCTCCTCTGAAGGTAAATCGGCTTTGTTCTTTCATCTCTGTCATCTCCTCTCCTCTGTACTATGCTCAAATTTTGATACTTTGTTTCTTTGGCTCTTTGCTGAACTTGCGTAGATAAAATCAAAGGCGACAGCGTGCAGTGGAAGTCATCATGCATAAGTCTAATCCTGAGGGAGGTGTGGGTGCAACAAGCTCATCAGTTGCATCAGCTAGTGCTGGTTCAGCATCCTCAGCTGCTCCAGATGTTTTATCCCTTATAGAAAAGGCTATAGCAGCACTGCCTCCAGAACTTGCTGAGCAGGCTAAAGATCCTAAGAGGAAGGCTCGATCTCAAGATCCAGGATGGAAGTATGGTTGGTGGCCAGATCCTACGAAGAAAAAATTTATTCGGTGCATTTTCTATAAGAAGGTACTGCCTACAGGAATCGGTCGGTTCAAGATGCACCTTGCTGGGGGTTATGGAGATGCAGTCAAGTGCCCAAAACCACCTCCAATAGTCCAGCGAGAGATGGGTGTTTACTTGAAGAAGAATATAAGGACTACAATTGTGGCACTTTATGAAGATGGTGAACAAGAACAAGAAGCAAATGAAGAGGATGAAGTTATTGAAGTTAAACCGGTGAAAGCACCAAGTTCTGGGACAAGACTCAAGCAAGCACAATCACAAACAAAGAAGAAAATAGCTCAAGCTGACATCACTTCCTTTGTGGTTGCAGGTCATACTAAAGCAGCAACTCAAAAGAACACTAACACCAAGTCAGTTAGTGCCATGCTTCACAGGACACCAGAAGAGGTAGTTGCAGAAAGGCATAAATCCAAGACTTCTCAGGCCACTATAGAGCAGTGCACAAAGAAAGATAAGGAGGCTAAACAAATTGTTAATGATCATGTTGCTGATTTCTTCTATGAAAATGGTATACCATTCAATGTCATTAATTCGAGAAGTTGGGAGATAGTGCTTGAGTCCATTAGGCAGTATGGACCTAGGTACCGCTCACCATCCATGCATGACATTAGGGAACCATTGCTTGAAAGGGCTGTCAATAGGACAACAGAACTAAGAAAAAAGCATGAGGAGAGTTGGAAAGAATATGGCTGCACTCTCATGTTCGATGGTTGGACAGATACGAGTCACTGCCATATAATCAATTTTCTTGCCAACAGTCTAGCAGGGACCTTCTTCCTAGGTTCAGTGGATGCTTCAAGTGAGGTAGCAAATGCACAATTATTAGCTGATTTGTTGGAGCAGCAAGTTGACAAGATTGGAAAGGAATATGTGGTGTAGGTTGTCACAGACAATGGGGCCAACTTTAAGGCAACAAGAAGGATTCTAATGGGGCCAACTATAAGGCAGAGGATCTCACATTTGTTTTGGACACCTTGTGTTGCCCATTGTCTGAATTTGTTGCTGCAAGACATTGGTGAGATAAAGGAATTCAACACTGCCATCAATTTGGGCAAGAAAGTGTGCAGATTTTTGTACAAGTATGGGAGGATACTTGATCTAACGAGATAGAAGATAGGTGGAGATCTTGTGAGACCAGCTGTGACTCGATTTGCTATTTCTTACCTAACATTGGCAAGTATGTACAAGCACAAGAATGGCTTGAGAGCTTTAGTTGGTAGTGAAGAATGGCACGCTAATAGTCTGTCCAACACTAGTGAAAGCAAACAAGTTGAGGATATTATCCTTTCCATGCCTTTTTGGAATAAAGTGGAGTGTTGCTTGAGAGCTTCACAACCCCTTCTCGTCGCTCTAAGGATTGCAGATGGGGATGAGACACCCGCAACTCCTGAGATCATGGCAACCATGGATCATGCAAAGACCACCGTCAAAGAATCTTTAAAAGCTAAAACTGACTTGCTTAAAGAAGTAATGAGGTGCTATGATAATAGGTGGGAAAACCAAATGCAGCAAAAGTTGTATGGGGCAGCCCTATTCTTGAATCCAGGCAAGTTCTTTGCCTTAAGGGAGAAAGACAGGAGACAAACTGCAAAGTTAAGGATCATGTTCAATGAAATTTTATACAAAATGGTAGCGGATGACAATGAACAATCCAAGATTTCTCTTCAAGCTGATGATTATGAACAGTTTGAAGGTGAAGGCTTCTCAATGCCATTAGCAATAAGAGACAGAGACAAAAAAAAGAACCCTAGTAAGTTTTGGTATTTTAAAACCTTGAATCCTTCTTAATATTTGTTTTGTTATGACCTAATTATAATTGTGTTTCAGTTCACTGGCGGAATTCCTATGGTGGCTACTCATTTGAGCTTCAAAGTCTAGCAAAGAAAGTTATTAGTCTGTGCTGCTCTGCATCAGGTTGTGAGCATAATTGCAGTGTTTTTCACATGTAAGTACCACTGCTAGTTCAAAGTAAAATCAATTATGTATTTGCGATATTGCTTGCAAACCAATGTGTTGTACTGTTGTTCATTAATTTTTATGTAGTTCCACACAAAAAAAAGAAATAGATTAGAGCACAAGAGGTCAAATAGGTTTCAAAAAATCTGAGAGCTGGGTTGCAAAGGACAGAAGAGCAACCCTCTCATGCTAGATGAATTTCAGTGGGATAATGAATGAGTGGATGAGAATTGTAAGGAAACGACTTGGGCTGCTGTTGATGAAGCTATTGGTGCATCTAAGAATCTATAGGGCCGCAACTTGCCTAGGGTTGCTGCTACTCGTGCAACAGCCTCTGTCAGCCAGATGTATACCAGGAAGTGCCCAAGGACTGCTGCAGCTGCAACTCTAGATACCATTGGCCCTGTTCGGCAGGCTGTTTTTTTGACTTATAAGCCGGCTGTGGCTGATTTGCTGTGAGAGAAAAATATTGTTCCACGGTTGATAAGCCGTGCTGATAAGCTCAGCCGAACATGGGGATTAATGATGAAGATGATGACCATGAAGCACAAGTTTAGCTAGATGCATCTAATGCTGAAGTAGGAATGAAGGTGGATGGAAACTCAGGTGGAGATGGAGGAGGCTTCAATTTGGATGATGATTTGCTTATTTAGATTTAGATGGCTGCTGAATGCTGATTGAATGGCAGCTAATGTTATCTTAAAAACTCTGAATGTTGTTTGCAGTGTTTAATTAAGTTTCTAGTATGTACACATACTATATTAAATCAGCTGTGGACTATGCTAGTTTTCTTAATTCCTACTTTTCTGGATCTAGATTGAGTATATGTTGCTTAGCTGCTGTAATGTTGTCAGTCTGTCATGCTATTCTTTGACATCTACTTACTCAAGTTATCTATTATTTATGCAGAAAATTAGCAAACATATGGAGGCTGGGACAAGAATATGGAGTCAGATCTCACAGGTAAGTAACCAACTAACTAGAAATATAATTTTGATGGTCGATATCTACTATATAAATATATAGTATATGGTATATATATCATACATATAAGATATAGAGTCCTGCTATATGCTGGACGATTATATGAACGATTAGACCGATCAGAGGTCGATTAATCATCCTGACTGGTACCAGACCGATAAGGGACGATAAGCCGATCAGAAAATATTGGACATGACATACTTTTCAAGACCTTGTAGTGGAAACTAAAATGTATGACTTCAATTTAGAAGTAAATCTTGTTAGACTATAATCATCATAAGTTTTAAGTTCTGTCATTTTCATAAACTTATGAGTTGTTCAATCCATAGGGCATGGACAGTGTATAAAGACCAATTAATTTTTATAGGTGGAGTTGGTCTAATATTTGTGCCCGAGAATTCCTTTTTGCCTTTTGCCACTATCATAACGTAACATGTGGCGGCTAAGGCTGAGTGGGCCCGTGCCGTCGTTTAGTCCTCATCGAGAGCTGAACTGTGCAAGTTCGATCCGACCGTGCCCGACCTTCCCACTCGCCCATTTGACCCACAAGTAGAAACAAATTCTTCTAGCTCTCGCTCGCTCGCACACTCGCCATCATCCCCTGCGCTCGACGAAACGACGGCCAGAACCCCAACAGTGGAGGAAGCTAGAAGAGTCCCGAGAGAGAGAGAGCATGGCCGGCAAGAGCTTCCTGATCCGGTCCCCCAAGGAGGAGGAGTCCGACGCCGCCGTCAGAGGTAGAATGCGTCCAACTCTCCCTCATCGATTCCCGTTTCCCACCGCGTGATATCCGATTCCCGGTCCATTATCGGCACGAATTCAGGATAGATGATAGATTTGTTGTGCTTGGGCAAGAGGTTTTGGCAATGGGGGCCGTGCAAATCTAGAAGCCCCAGCGTGGGCGGGTGGGTGGTTGGCGTCTGACTCTGGGGATTGTCGCGGAGCCAAAGACGGGCTTTTGGTCTGGTTTCGATCCCCATTCCCCCCGCGGGGCTACATTTTTGTTCCGCTTTGTCTTGACGGTCTTAAGTTAGCGGGTGTGCTTTAGTGATTATTATTAGTATATACATCTGGGCAACATATCGGGTGGAAACCACACCCTTCGTGAAAACCCATGCAAACCACGGCAAAAAAGTCGTCTAAATTCAAAAAAATCACATATGTAGATGATATGATGATATACAACCTTTTAAAATATCTTGTCCAGATTCGACTTCGTTTGTGAGATATAAAAATAACAAATTTTAAGCCAGAAAGTTGTCCGGACGATTTGTTAGAAATTTGTTATTTTTATATCTCACAAACGAAGTCGAGTTTGGACAAGATATTTTACAAGGTTGTGTATCATCATATCATCTACATATGTGATTTTTTTGGTGAATTTAGACGACTTTTTTACCATGGTTTGCATGGGTTTTCATAAAGGGTGTGGTTTCCACCTGATACGTTGCCATACATCTGCACGTCTCTTGATCAGCTGTTCCTTGTGAATTAAACTATTCAATTTCTCTCTGATATCTTAGCAGACCTGCAGTTGAACGAACACAGTGGCAGTGTGTGTGTTTGGGAGGGGGGTAGTGGGTTATTGGCATTGCGGAATCAGTGACTGAGTTCTGGCTGTGAGTTTTGTTTTGTGTGCTGTGATGTTAATTTCTAGAGTTTTCCTGTTACAGAGGCTGTACTACTGGGAGCAAAGAACGCCGCAATAGCTGGTACTGTGGTGGCGGTTCCCACGGTGTGTAATTGTTTCACTGTTCTTACTAGTATATAGTTTATGTGCACTTCCTCCCAATATATTAATGAACATGCTTAAGATATCATCATTTCGTTTTGTTTATATGTCATCATTTTGGTATCCTTGCTTTTTTGAGCATTCATTCCATCAGCCTGTTATGACTCTTCTTATAATTTAATATGAACGTTGAAATTTGGAATGGCTGAAAAAAAAAACTAGATACCTTCTATAGCATTCTTTTCCCCTTATGTTTAAGTATGGTGTGTTTGGATCGTTTCCTGCTTATGGTTCTGATCTACATGATTTTCTTTTTCTGGTGCAGTTGGTTGGCTGCCGTGTCCTTCCTTGGGCTAAGACGAATCTCAACTACACTGCACAAGCACTCATCATATCTGCAGGTACCGTTCTACTTAAAACTAGTTGTTCAGCTAATGTAGCTGGCTGAAGGCAATTGTCATATAGTTGAATTTGTTTATATGGTAGCTTTAATATTGGGCCTAAGAAATGGAATTCTGTGAATATTTTAGTGAGTCGCTTTGCTACAGCTCCTGTTTGATGGATTCTCACATTGTTTTGTGATATAATGTAACCATATGAAGGTACATAGATAACCAAATCGAACATGGTGCCTGTTTCTTGCATATACTGAAAGACTATTTGATGTCTGAATCTGTATGTCGGTTCAGGTTTTCAACTTCTCACGCTAAGAAATTCGTAAACTCAGTCATTAGATGCTTTTCCCCTATTTACAGTTTGCATTATAACAACCATCTTATTCTCTCCTTTTTCGAGCATGAATCAGATTTTCTCATACTTACGTGGCCCCTATTTCAAAGAACATCCCTAGAGCTTTTTACTTATAAGGATCCAATCCTCTATGATTCACGAGCCCTTTTTTGTTTGTTCAATTTCTTAGCAATGTGTCATTTCAGTTCTCTGTCTATAATTGAAATTTGATCTATTTTGGTTTACAAGTTACATGAACTTACATTTGGTTTGCATTGCATGCCAATGTTAGAAGAGTCAAGGGCCTATTGGGAACGCCGGCCGCGGGGCTTCGCCCACGGCCGGCAAGAGAGAAGGTTTTTCCTTCTAATCTCTTGCTTGATTAGATTGATACATCTGCTTTCCTTATATAGAGAGGATTTCTTGACTTACAAGCAAGGCTTACTTGACCCCTAAGCAAGTGACTAATTAACCCTAACGGGCTAAGGCCCAATAGGCCCTTGACTCTTCTAACAGCCAAACCTTGAGAAATGACATGTGTCATGCATGAGTGAAGTTTGGCATTATTGATTAGAAGGAAAGCATTCGGCTTCCAGCTTACATTAATGAATGATTCTTCATTCTTCAATGCTCATATCAGAAAAGGTAGGACATCCTTCTTTCTCTGATGTTGTTAGGAGGGAACACTGGTGATGAATTACTGGCACAAACACATTTGTGTGACTAGTAAGACAGATGAAATATCACTATTTGGAAAAGAATGCATGTGATGGTGTAGACCGTTGCTTGAAGATATGTGCACTCCTCTCTTTTCCATAGCTCCCAAGAAACGAGTAGGGTCTGGTGCACTGGTGTGTGAAAAAACATTACTTAGAAACTCTGGTAAAATTATAGACGAGGCTAGGCTCTGGTGCACTGCTGGCGGAAAATGTTTAAGTGAGATCTTGCCCATGAGCTGATTTCGTTCTCCTTTGTGGTTTCTGAGATATCTTTCTGGTTAGCCAAGCCCTCCTTGGATAGGCTTCTTTTCTATGTAACTTAAGTACTTTAACTTAAAACAATGGATGTGAAATGAGGTTTTGTTTCACTTTCTTTCTCAAGTCAGTGGCTTTAACATCTCTTAGATTGCTGATTGTATCATATGCCACATAAGACACAGAAGTCACATCACCAGTCCTGCGTGATTAAAATGCAAATCAGAGCTTTAGCATAGCATCAACAATAAATGAAATAAGTTGGATTGTTTGTTCTGTCTGTCGGGAGGTTATTGGTTTATAGGGCTTCTCTTATAATGTATTCAAATTATGCTGCTCAATTGAAGTATTTGCACAATTACAGATTGGCATGTAACCTGGGGTTTGCCCCCCCCCCCCCCCCCCTCCTTTCTTTTGTTTTATTCCTCTTAAGTTCTAGCGAGTCTGGATGACCATATATGTCCCAATGAGGTTAGGCAACTTTCTTGTTTTCAGAGTGGGCTTGGACAACAGAAAGTGTTATTTGTAGCTTAAATTAACAAATTCACTGGTCTAATGGTAGCTTGGCATCATGGATTTTTTATTTTCTGAAGTGTTAGCAGTTTTACCATATTTTGATATGCTATTGGCAACACACTAAGGCCTTGTTTGTTTTGTGCTTCTGCATCTCAGAAGCCAACAGCAGAAACAAACAGCCTACTTCTTGTAAAAGCACACCCAGACTTGCATCTGGTTTACCAGGCTTCTGTAATCTGTAGTAGTAAAGGTTGCTTTTGCTTCTCCAGAAATGATGGTGTGCTTTTACTAGAAGCTTGCTTTTGGAGACGCCATAGTTCGCAGAAGCCCCAACAAACCATTGAAAACATTCTGAAATTTTACTGGTTCGTTTGACAGCCTGTATCGCCGGCTTCTTCATCACTGCTGACAAAACCATTTTACGGAACGCACGACAAAACACCATCGGGAAGCTTGACAAGTCAACCTGATGCAGAGATGTAGCTGAAAAGGTTCTCTGGTTGCAGCGGCGGTTGATAGGGTATCTTTTTGCCCCATATGCAGTGTCATCATTTCCCTTTGTGGACAAGCAAATTTTCGGTGTTTAGCTACTCAAACCAAAGGTTGTGCTGTAAATACTTGCTACCTGATGGACCCAACTATTGTATCCAGTTTACTCCCAATTTGAATCAGAATAAAAGATGGTGCTATGGGTTGCATATGCTTGTGTAGACATGGCTTAGACCCTTGTTCTGAACATTTAAAGTTTCAATAATGTTGACCTGGAACTTGTGATGACTAAGAATGGGGATTAGCGATGTGATTTTCTTTGTAATTACCAAATACAGACTAGACAGCAGGTTCATGTTGGATAAGGTATGACCGTATAAGTTAAAGGTGGCGTAGAGCAAGGTGAGGTAAGAATGAGAATAATATCCACTTGTTAACTTTCGACTTGTCTGTCTATGAGCATTATTGTCTTCGTATTCTCTAATTTTAGATCAGATGTCATTAGTTTGTTTAATTTTGACCTTTTTTTGTGTGGAAATGATGGTCAGTGCCGGGTTGAAGACATTGACCCTGCGGCGAGCGAGTACCATACTCTGGTAGCTGCAAAGTCTAGCCTTGACCTGGTGGCAGTGATATATTTTCATCACTGCCGGGTTTGGAAAGCCGGCAAGTACCATACTCTCACTGCTAGGTAGAGGCTTAGTCAGCAGTGACCCTCATCCTATCACTGCAAAGTCTAGCCTTGACCTGGTAGTGATATCTTTTTTTATCGTTGCCGGGTTTGGGAAGTCCATTACCACTGATTACCCTAGCTCTCCCGGGTCTGATTTCAGTAGTGATGCCGGCCGGTTTGGACACGGTAGTGATCCACAGACTGAGCTTGCGCATGATCCTTACACTTGCCCAAGCACTGTAACGAAGAAGTCAGCGTAGCCGTTATCCATGGCTTAGTGAGTCAGGGTGACGAGAACAAGATAAAAAAAAAATCCAAGAATGCCGGTCGTCAAGCCTAGCTTGTGTATCACTTTCTAGCTAAAGTAGGTGAACCATTCCTTAGAACACAGGAAAATAATTCAAAAAACGGGAAATCACTGTAAATGTTTTTGAAGGACCGAAAACGGCGACTAGAGGGGGTGAATGAGAGCCGAAAATTTCTTTCAAAAATAATTGGCTACTGTCCCAAAATCACCACCAAATGCGCGAACAAAACACTGTAATGTTCACGACCCGACTAGTGGGTGGATGTTTCCTAAGAACACAGCGGGACACCACTAACCAGCACGGAACAAGAAATAAACCGAGGGACGACAAAAAGATATTCAACTTCTATGGAGAGGAAGTGAGTTCTCAACCCAAAGTAACCATGCCAACTGGTGACAAGAATACTTAGAAAAAGATTCTTGAGACGCTAGAAAATCAATGCAAAAAACGAATCTCAAAACGAGCACTTGGAAAGCCCAACTACAAATTTTCAGCAAGCAGGTGCGGAGGCTCCGCAACCTGGTTCCGCGTTTTCGCTCGGAGGTTCTGCGTTTTTCGCGGAGGCTCCGCGCTGTCCAGAAACAGCAGCACGAACCAGGGAAGAACGGGTCAAAACTCGATCAAAACAACTCGGATTGACTTGAAACTTTATAGGAAGGTTCTTGGAAGTGTTGAGAAGATATCTTCAAGGCATCAACACCCAATTTCAAGCCTATCACGAGAAATCGAAGAAGAACGAAAAAATACCGGTTCTTGAGACCTAGACCAAAAAATCGCCCGATCTATGAGCTCGTGAGGAATTGGTTGATTTTCTTTAGTGGAAAGGCTCAACTCACGTCATAGCTCAAATCAAGGCAATAAGAACGAACCAAAATGGTCTAGAAACGAAGAATCAGCTCAAGAACGAGAGGGGGAAGAAGAAGAATACGAAGAACACGTCACAAATCATAAGAACAAAACTTCTTTCAAATTCCAGAGAACACGAGGAGGATTCGGGACCTCCTTTCCCACGTGAATTATAGGTTCTTACACTAAACACATGGATTAGTGGACCTCTCTCGCACAAGCACCTAAGGGGAGGGGAAACCCTAACAAAGGATGAAAGAAAATACAAATGGAGGAGGTGAGGGAGATGGGGGCTCCCTTATCCTATTTAACAGGGTTATTACACAATCCCAGTTTTACCCCTGGATACAATTAAGTCAAACCACTTAGCCCAAGGACGTTATGGTCTAACCCAGTGTCATCTTCATCCGATGGCCACCGCGCCTCCTCATTAGTAGCTTCGCCTCGACGCGAACTCCCCGATGCCGCAACGTGCCATCCGTTCCTCATCGGAACCTCCGTCCGGGTTTTGAGGCCCAAACCCATAAACCCGCCACCGATGGTTTTGAGGTCTAAACCACCAAATCCTCACCGATGGTTTTGAGGACGAAACCACCAAACCCCGCCGATGGTTTTGAGGATGAAACCACCAAACCTCCGATGTTGACGTGTGTCCGACCTCCACCAAGCTTGACGCCTTCGCCTTCTTTTTTTGACTTGACCCTCCAGCCTCCGCCAAGTGCCACGACGCCATCGTCCTCCATCTTGACTTGATCGACGCCGTCTTCATCACCCATGTACACTTGCGCTTGTCAATGTCCCAGATGTCAGCCACCGCGGCTGGTCACCCGGCCTCCTGGTCTCTCGGTCCAAGCCTCACGTCCACCTTTCACAGCTCCCGGTCCATCGGCACGACACGTCTCTACTTGACCTTCTCCTCGCCGTCGACCACCGTCTCCAAGCTCCACACCTGCACAACACAAGCTAAGAGACATGTCGCACACATAGCTTTTAGCATGGTAGGGTTAGTCACTACTCAACCTACTTAATGGATCACATTGACAATCACTCATTATAAAACAAACACACAAGAGTACTTGTCAACCTTGTGTTCGCAGTTTTGGGCCTGCTTGATGCTTTGTCCAACCTTGCCTAACCTTGCTGGGTAAGAATATTTGTTTTGTAGCTCCTTTAGAAAGTAGATTTGCTGGACGAGCTTGCTTGTCTGAGCGAGAAAAAGCTTGCTGATCTAGTCGAGCCAAATTGGCTCTCTCCTCTCTGGGCCTGGGCAAGGATAGCGCAAGAATCGATGGGAGAGCATGTGCTTCGACACTGAATATGTTTCGTGAGCTAACCAGCTACTTGCATCGATGCACTTGGATGTCTCCATGGGTAGTAGCAAGTGTCTCAAAAGTATATGTTTCCTGCTGCTCTTGTAAAAGCACCGAACAAGCTTGCTTTTCTCGAAAAACAGCCAAACAGCTTCACTGAAGCTTGCCTAACCTTTGCTCGGTTAGGCTAGGTTAGCCTTGCTCCGCTAGCGATACTTGGCAAAAGAACCAAGCAAACCCAAATGTTGCTAGCTAGGCAACCTTGCCTGGGAAATAGAATAAAATTAACCACTACGGCACTACTAAGAGATCATTTGGAAAATCGTAACCTAATTAGAATGAAACTTACATCATGCTAATTATATATTGTTTGTAATGCTTTAATTTTCTCTATATCCATTGTAACGTACGAGTATATTTGGTAGTAATTTAAAAAAGAAGGATGACGAGAGAAAAATGCTGCTAGCTAGATAGCGTTGCCTAAAAAATAGAAGGGGATTAACCACTACTAAGAAATCATTTGAAAACTCATAACCTAATTAGCATGAAATTAACTTACATAGTTTCAGTTTCTGTTGAATTCAATACCTTCTTTTTTTTTGTGAACTGAATTTAATACCTTCTAGCTATATACATTGTTTGTAACGTTTTTTCCCTATATATATTGTGACGAGCTGAACATTCCGATCCGCACAATCTCCCAAGGGCACGAAGCATTGCACTGCTTCAAACATGGAGAAGCACACCAAGCAAATGGCTGCCATCATGCTATTATCCCTGCTGCTTCTTGGATGCTTTGCAATTCATGCGCAATGTAAGTGAAATATGTATGAAAAGATCATATATATATATATATTTCAATCTAAAGAAGTCAAGTACTTGCGCTTTTATCCATGATGAGACAAGTTCTTCGTACTTATATTGTGCGTGGCTTTATTCTGAATCTTTGACAAACACAGGCCGAGACATGGATGAACAAGGTGAAGAGAAAAGACTTATCGAACATCAATGCTACCATGCTGGATACGTAACGTGCAGAGAAAATCTCTGTTGGTGCTGCGCTTGGGGTGAACAGTGTTATAAAACAAAGGATGAGTGCACAAAAGTATGCTAGCTAGTGAGAATAATGTAATACTAATAAGAGAAAATTGATGATGAACAATACACAATAATAGAATGCAGAATGTTGAGCTACATATTTTTGAGCACTTTGAGAGGTTGGTCTTCTATTTTTTTTTTGGGGGGGGGGGGGGGGGGGGGGAAGATCTCCCTGCTTTATTATGCATAAAGCGAACACTAATTTCAGGACCTGAAAGAGCTCAAAGTGTATTCTATACAAGTATACATCATCTGCTCCTCCTGCAAACAGAGAAAAAGAAGAAACCAAACGGGAGAGGAATAAAAAAAAAACCAACGCTCGTCTCGTCATTGCAGTGTGCAGCATGATCTGTTTTTCACCACACCCATGACTTCTGCCTTCGTGCGATGCCACCTCCATCTCACGAACGGAGTTGCCTCTTCTCCCACCGTCTGCACAGAGCCGAAGCTGGCCTATGGAATGCGATCTCCTATCGTTCCAACATTGCACATAAGGGACTGGCCGCTGGCATTGTTGAGCCTACGTTGCGCATGGAAGACTCGCTCGCCACGATGAGCATGTGTATCACATTGTCACTATTGCGTGTTGACAACCAAAATTGTCCAAGCGAGGCTGGTCCCATGTTTTCTCGAAAAACTATCTAGGTCAGGTTGTACAACTGTCCAGTTTGGGTTTGGTATAAAATTGTGAAAATATAGGATGGATCTCTCCATTGCTTTCCTATTATCGAGACTGGAAGAAGCATATGTAGAACACACCTGATTTTGAGTCCAGACGAGGAAATTACGACTTCAATTCGACCTGCAGAGACCAGGTAGGTTAGGTTTCTAGGCCAGCTAGACCTGTTTCTGCAGACTATTCCGAGTTTAGAGTCGTATTTTGATATGATGTGTAACGAGTTTGATTTGGTGTAACTTAATATTAAAATCATGTGGTTTTGAAATAAGATCTACCAAGACCTATGCACCTACTGGTGTAGTGTCTTACAATTGATGTATTTTTTCAGATAATTTTACTTTTATTTTTATTTTAGTTCTCTTCTGTACATGTGTTCCACCTCTGATACCCCAAAGACTAATATTGTTATGTACAAGTCTGTTCAACCATGTTGTGTACCATGCTGTTTACTATGAGGCTGGTTTCCGCCACGGCCACTTCGTTGGCAATATTAAACTTATCAGCCATACCGTTTCAGTGAAATAACAATATTTTTCTCTTACAACAAATCAACATCAGCATTAGCATCAGCCGTTTTTTCAGCCAGCCGAACAGGGCAATATACATTGGCAACTCTAGCATGAACCATTCTACAACATCTATGTATGCATTTTATTATTAATTATTACCTGTATCTTTTACTGTATATGCAATAAATAATAGAAATAGTTTAACTTGTTAATTATGGTTTCATGTATATTCAGGTGCGCTTTCGTGGCAGTACTAACCCAGATGTTAGTGTGCGCATGTCTGGGAACAACACCACGATTTCTGAACCACCTAGGCGTGTTTATGATAATGATAGATTTTGTAAGTTATTATTTACATACATACAGTTCAGTTTGTTTTGCACATAATGTTGATGCTTGTGCAGACGGCTGCTTTTTTTGGTAATGGGCACTGGCTGGACAGTTTTCAGGATCACTGTCATGGATATGGTTGAGCAAGCGTGTCCTCGGGGCTGTTTAGATGGTATAAAAGTTGGTGTAAAGTTTCTGTAGTATTTTTTGTTGTTATTTGGTAAAATTTATTCAATCATGGACTAATTAGGCTTAAAAGATTCGTCTCGACATTTACAGACAAATTGTGCAATTAATTATTTTTTACCTATATTTAATACTCTATACATGCGTCCAAAGATTCGATGTGACGAAAACTCTTGTAAAATTTTTGGAATTTTGAAGCAACTAAACACCGCCCTCATCAGGCAACCTGTCCATCGTGTACGGATCTCTAGAGTGGTTGGCAGGCACGACAGATGGCGTTGCAGCATACTGCCACATGGTAGTTGTTGCGCTTTGTTTAGTTTCAGTTATAAAGTGGCACGTGGTGTCACACGAGGATGTCGTATAGGGTGTTTGATACTAATAAAAAAAAAATTACAGAATTCATCAGTAAACCACGAGATGAATTTATTAAGCCTAACTAATCCGTTATTAGCACATGTGTTACTGTAACACTTTATTGTCAAATCATGGACTAATTAGGCTTAAAAGATTCGTCTCGTAAATTACATGCAATCTATGTAATTAGTTATTTTTTAGTTTATATTTAATACTTCATGCATGTGTCCAAACATCCGATATGATAGTGTAAAGTTTTGAGGTGGAAACTAAAGAAGGCCAAATTGCATCACCGGCATCATGCGGAAATCTAAGGGCCTGTTTGGTTAGAGATGTTAAAGTTTAACAAACACTGTAGCACTTTCGTCTTATTTGACAAAAAGTTTTCAATTTTGGACTAATTAGGCTTAATAGATTCGTCTCGTAAATTACTCATAATCTGTGCCAACATGCATATAATTAATCTACATTTAGTACTCCATGTATTTACCATAGCATTGATGTGATGGGAGTTAAACTTTAACATCCCAGGGCCTAAATGTATTGGCGGCAGAAGTCAGCGTATACGTAGCCAGGGCAGATCCAGCGTGGGGGCTCATGCCCCCTGCACATCCCTTTCTGTTAACTCTAAAGAGCTTCAAAAGACTTTTATTCCGACGGACAGAGATGCCAACGGTCTAACGTAAAGTTCGATGTACAGTTCGTCTTGCTACATGACTTTTGAGCTCTTTCCTTACACCTATAAATAAAAAACCTCGATGATACTTTGAGCCTATTTGAACACCTGCGAACCAAACTCACCCATGTGCAACTTCATAGCCCGGCATATTCCGCTGCCATCTCTTTTCTTCGGCGTTGGTCTATTGGTGAGGAGCTTCCCTGCTGTAATTTCCCTCAATTGGATTACCCTGATCTCTCTCCTTAGTTCACATCGCAGGGCACCGACAGATAGTCCTTATGCTCCATGGAATTGATCAGTGGCCGCATACCTGTCAGGCGAGTCAGTGGCAAAGCTAGAGCAAATTAGAAGAGGGTGCTATTACCTTGTCGGTACATATACATGTGATGTAGGGGTGCATATATGATGAAAAAAAAAGACAAAATCACTGTTTTTACATTTTTTGGGTGTTGCATTTGCATCCCCTACTATCAAAGCAGCTTCGCCCCTCGAGTTCCAGTAAGGTGTAAGGCACATGTGGCCCTCGTCGTCGTTGACTTGCTGATTCTACCTGCAGTTCGCCATCATCTCTCTCTCCATTGCTGACCGTCGTGAGCAGGTGAGAAAGATCTCAAAACGCTTCTATTTTTGTACAAAGATGCTATTATTGCAGAAGCCATTCAGTGAGGTGCTCCTGTTCTCAGTAGCAGTTGCATGCACCCTTCATTTTCTAGCTTTTAAAACGCATCCTTTTTATTTCCTTTTATTTCATTTTGTGGAGTAGGCCTCTGTTATATCCCAAGATTGTTCTGGTACCCCAAAAGTAGTTCAGTTAATCAGTTTCAATCCCAACTAATTTTGCTTGGACGCCTGATTTTGCAGTCTAGTCTCTCTTGTGATTCATACGTTTCTTCTCTTGCTTCAGTTGCTTACAGGCTGCTGTTATTTTTTCTTATGTAGCATTGAAGGCCCCAAAGCAATTAAGGTGCAAAGATCAGGAAAGACGGATGGAGATTATTACTCTTAAGATTCTCAGCCATACTGGATTACATGTTTTAGGTTCTGTATATGTGGGTTGCGGAATACTTGCAATGCATTAATTGTGAAGATCAGTGTCCTAGGACGTTCTGTGTGTTTACTATAAATATTCCACCGTTCCTTTGCATCGACTAAAATCTTAAGTACTATGATAGCATAAAAACTGTCATTTAAACATACAACACATCCCTAAAGCCACCCTCAATGAGGCCAGCGACGTCGCTAGTAAGCTGGAATGAGAGAAACCAAAGAAAACTATTTTACTCTTTCTTTCTTATTACCTGATCCGGCCCTGTTCTCTCAAATCATCGAGGTGTGTGAAATCGTCCGACGATTTGTTTGTCGCTAGCTAGCTGTCTCTCTCCTTGCTCCGTCTTCCACATGACGAAGACTGCAGACGCTGCCTGCCGTTGCGGGCGCCCTAAACAATGGTGGTAGTGTTTGAAGTGATCTCAAGGACCAAAAAGGTCATAGCTATCATTGGTCTGCACTAACCCTTCAACTTCTTAAGATGGTTATTTTTATATCAATTTTCCAGTTCAGAAGAATTGGGAGTGCAGCAGCAGGTCGTGTGCACATATAGTCACACATCTACACAAGATTAAGATTTCCTTTTTGATAAAAAACAGAGGGGTTTGACCCCTACTGTGCTTTATTGCAAACATAAGGTTACAAAAAAGGTTCCTAAAATAAATTTCAAGAAACAAAAAAGCTGATGGTTATGCTCATTATTAAATCAAAGAGCCTGAACTTTCACTGCTTGTAGTTAAACAAGTGATGTACAGTAGTAAAAGAAGAACATGCCGATTCTAGGCTTGAGATTTTTTTTTTGGATCAAATTCTAGGCTTGAGAATTTGCGGGATATAACCACTAACACTAGTGGTCAGATTCTTTGGTTACTGATGATGGTGAGATCTCATGGCAATAAGAGCATGCATTCTGGTGTGCTAGAAAATTCGATCATGAATAATGATGCCTTGAAGTTGAGACAGGAACTGGCAGAAGCGGTTTCAGCAAGAGAAATGATGGTGAAGATCCTAAAACTCGACCAAAGACAGCAGCTTACTACTGTGATATTGCTATGGCTATGGTGGGGGGGGAGAGGAACAAGTGGAGGGAAGAAGGAAGGCGGAGAACAGCCGGGGAAGTGGCGTACCTGACAGGTGACAGCATTTCTGACGGGACAGGGTTCCAGACGAAAGGAGCTGAGGCCATGTTTAGTTGGCAAATTGTTTGAAAAAACACTGTAGCATTTTTCGTTTGTATTTGACAAACTTTGTCCAATCATGAATTAACTAGCTCAAAAGATTCGTTTCGACATTTACAGACAAAACTGTATAATTAATTATTTTTTTACCTACATTTAATACTCCATATATGTGTCGGCATATGTGATGTGACAAAGAATCTTGAAAACTTTTTGTATTTTGAAGCAATATAAACATGGGCCCTGTTCGGCAGGCTGTTTTTTTTTGCTTATAAGCCGGCTGTGGCTGATTTGCTGTGAGAGAAAAACACTGTTCCACGGCTGATAAGCCGTGCTGATAAGCTCAGCCGAACAGGGGGATGACCTCATTGTCTATTGTTGGAGACCCGTCAAGCTCAGAAGTGGCAGAAGCCCCAAAGCAGTCAACGCCTTGTTTAGATGCACCCCAAAACTTAAAATTTTTTTACTCTCTCTCCATCACATCAATCTTTGGACCCATGTATAAAGTAATAAATGTAGGTAAAAAAATAACTAATTACATAGTTTAGTTGGAAATCACGAGATGAATCTTTTAAGCCTAGTTGGTCAACGATTAGACAATATTTACCAAATAAGACGAAAGTGATACTATTCATCGGGTTCATTTTTTTTCAAACTAAACGAGGCCTAATTTAAAGTGAACACAGATGGAGCCTATGACAGTCCCCCTGTTCGGCTGAGCTTATCAGCACGGCTTATCAGCCGTGGAACAGTATTTTTCTCTCACAGCAAATCAGCCACAGCCGGCTTATAAGCAAAAAAAAAAAAAAAAAAAAAAAAAAAAAAAATTAGCCTACCGAACAGGGCCAGTGATACCGCGTCGGGAGGCTGGGGATTCATTATAAGAGATGATCACGGCATGATGGTGAAAGCTGGCGCGGGACGAGAAGTGTTCCTGCAGAATGCCTTCCATGCCGAGCTGTTGGGGTATGTAGCAGGCCTGAGGGAAGCGGCAAAATTGGGACTGAACCGAGTATGTTTGGAGATCGATGCAACAGCAGTGAAGACAACAATAGATGGTGATTATAGGTTGTCAGCTCTGGGGGAAATTATTACCGAGCTCAAACTTCTGCCGTTTTCGGAGTTTGCTTCATGGAGTGTGTGTGTCTGTCCTCGTTCATGTAATAAAACTGCTGATGCTATAGCAGCTTATGGGTGTAGGAGTTCTAGTGGATCCCGAGTCTTGTGGGATGTTGTGCCTCAGTTCAGAGAGGCTTTGGTGATCAGCGATTTAGCTGAATCAAATGAGCAATAAAATCTGCATCATCGGAAAAAAAGAATAAAACCTAGTTAATCAAGACATGACGTACAGCTTCATTAGCCAAGTTTGGCACACCAAAAACGCAGTAAAGAATTTCTTTTGAAATTTCTGCGTACGGCCTGACAAACTGTACCAGCAATATGGATTTTGATAGATGCAAATTACAGGCCCAAGCATATGTATGTAAAGACTTCAGCAAGCGAAGAAATTGGATAGCACTGAACACGTTGCTGTACTTGAGTATCGTCAGACTGCCAAAGGGCCTCTACTCCAGTTGGTTAGAGGAACCCGGCGGCACTCCTCAGTTCCTGGGTTCAACTCAATGTGGGAGCGAATTTCAGGCTGAGGTTAAAAAATCCCCTCGTCTGTCACATGCCAAAGTTCAGGCCTAAGGCCCGGTGCCGGTCGTGGTCCTTCTCAGATGGGCTATGATGCCGCTGTGTATGAGTGGGACATGGGTTTGAGGGTTTTCTCGACCTGCGTGAGGTCTTCTTAAATGCAATGCCTAGAGGCTGTCTTACCCTCTGTAGGTCGAGTTTTTTTAGTATTGTCAGACTTTCAGTAATGCTAATGCAAGGGAAAGAAAGGCTCGGAGCTGTATTGGATGCGAAAAACACTACTTGAAGCCCCTCAAATTAAAAGCTCAGTACAGCCAGCATGCAAGAGCTTGCTTTCAGTAGGTGATTAAGCTTCACTTGCTTTATGAAGACCGCCTGTACATGAGAAGGCATGGCATCAAAACGTGAAGTAATATAAGAAAATAGCAGAATGTTGCAAAGTGGAAAGTGAATCCCTTTGATTCTCATGCTGAACCTCTGGACGTTTGGAGGAGACGGCACACTTGCAATCTAAGAACATTTACATTACACCAAAAATCACACGAGATGGATGGCATGTATGGCAAGTCAGATAGACTGTATTTATATCACAAATGTGCCGAGCCTATGATTTGCTATGACTTCCCCCTCGGCAATCTCATATTGGTCAGCTCCTTGTGTTAAGTTAATTAGCAAGTCTATCTCATCTCAGTTAATTAGCAAGCTGATCTCAATTGATTATGCACACCTGCTGTTGAATTTTTGGCGATGGCAACTTGATTGAGTTTCTGTCACCTCCGCATGTCAGTGTGTTGTGGTGAAGTCATGATCAATGCCTAGGCTGATGAGGCTAGGAAATATTGTTACTAACTCAATACGTGACCCACGGGACCGCAGATGTTATTCCTAACCAACGAGGAAGGACATTTATTTGTTTGCGACCGACGACACTGAACATCTTTCATTCGCAGACTTCACTATGAACTCCGTGACTGACAAGGCCAGACATTGTAAGTCAATGGACAATGAGGCTTTGGCCCTGTTCTGCTGGTTATATTTCAGCTTGTTTCAGCTTGTTTCAGCTTATTCTCTCTCACAGAATACTATTGAATCAGCCGAAACCAGCTGGCTTTTCCACCAGCCGAACCAGCCCTTTGGCATAATAAGAATATTATATTATTATTCTTTCACATGCACATTTGGAGATTACAAAACAGACGGCCATCTCAGCAGCTTAATTGGAGATTTTCTGCAGTCCAACACGATGACGCCTATCCGATTCCACACCCAGAGAATAGGTAGAGTATGACCAGGAGCGCCTGGAACGAGCCAGGGCCCATGAAGTCGATCAAGCCAAGTGGCCAACGAACACCTTGACGACGGATGCCTAGCTCACCTCGACACCGAGGGCGCGTGGGCGCGGGCGCACCGTGTATATGATCAAATCCAACAAGGCAAGAGGGAGACACCCATCTTCCCTTGAGCCAGCCAGAATGTCGCGACGACCGCCTTGATCATGCGAACGGCCTTGAACCCTCGACCGATGAGGGAAAGCGTGTTCACCAGGAGCTACGAGACCTGCTGGAAACTACAGTAGTACATAAAGCTCAAAGCTCTGTGGAGAGGCGACATCCCGAGGCTAGTCTCGTGCACATCTTCTCAGCGCGTGGCGCCCCTAGGGGCCCCACACACCGAGCACGCTCTGGCCAGGCGACGGCGGCACGGTGCGCAGGCAGGAACCCTCCCAGCACGCAGCTGCTACGCCAGGAACCACAATTCCCATCCAGCTCAAGGCGATAGATCATCTATCGGTAAAAGTACTGTCATTTTTAGCGACATGACTTACACCGTCTGGCTATAACTTTTTAGCGACAGATCATCTGCCGCTGTATCTGCTTTTAGCGTCAGATCGTTCATCGCTAATCTTGGTGTTGTGGTGTAGTGCACCAGCAGACTCATGGCACCTTCAACAGGAACGTTTCTCCACCCGTCGATGACATCGTACCACCATCTATGACAGTGTGTCCACCACCTATGACGTCGTCTCTCGTTACAGTCTAAAGGTACACACCTCGTGACCCAATGTCTCGATTGGTGTTGTTTTATCTGACTAGTGTATGAGCTATGATTATACTAGTTCTTGTGTTCATGTTATTAAATCATACTAGTATACGAGCTATGCTTATACTAGTATCTAAGATCGTCATGATTTATATTCTGGTTTTAATCTAGAAATTGCCTAATTATTCAACATATATAGCTCATTTCATGGTTTAGAAATAGAGAAATTTAAGGTTTTTTAATTAGGAATAATGGTGGATTTTTTGATTTAATAGCCATTTTAGCTCAAACTGAATTGATACTTTGCATATGTAGAAGAAGAAAGCTTATAGTAGTTGATCAAAATAAGTATTCACCTTTCATCGCTAGTATATAGCTCATTTCATGGTTTAGAAACGAAGAAATTTAGAGTAGTTGATCAAAATGAGTATAGAGTAGATGGTGACTACTTCTGGGTCCTCAGCCTCTCACATCGAGTTTGTAAGCGACTAAGGCCGGACCTCTCTCTCACTGTGTGCGGCAAATGTAAGTAGAAGACTGTGTTAGAGTACATGTTGAAGGAGGGTCCCAACCATGGCTGCACCTTCTACATGTGTCTAGATCACAATGTGAGTTCTTTTGGCCGCGTTTTTTATGGTTTGTAGCCATTTTTCGTGATGATTTTGATTTGGTATTCTAATTTCAGTGGGATGACACTAGATGTGAAGGTTGGTACTGGGAGAAATTGTATGTTAAGCACGTGCAAAAATCGGCTGAGGCGGCTGATGAGAGTGCACCTGTGCATGAAAAGGTAAACCAGCATCAAAAGCCCGTCGATGAAGGACTAACGAAGAATTTGCCTGTTTTAGTTGTAATTGGTCGCGAAATCCTTATTCTCTTGAAGTGCGTTGTAGGTTTAGTTTGTTAAGTGCTATTTGAGATTGTCTACGTTGTATCAAGGCTTTAACAAATTAATATTCAGGTCAAACAACTATGGTAGAATAATAATATTAATTAAAGTAATAGATATTTTAGATCTTTTAATTAATTAATTAATTAATCATGCATGTTGTGTAATATATGGCATATTCAAGTTTTTTGATATGCTCATATAATGCAGATGAACTGGCAAGGGATGTACAACACTGACTGATGCATGATTTCCTCCGTGTGGCCAATGCAAGCAAGCGGAAGGGTTTCGTGAGCTGCCCATGTGTTCTCTGCTATAAGTAGAGTAAAAAAATTCAATTAGCTCCTTCCGTAGATAAGAAAATACCTGCAAAGAGAAGAAGATCATGTGGTTAAAGAGACGTCAGAAAGTGCCAAGTTATCCACCATCTCAGTACACATTCAGCCATGAACCCTCACATGAGAAATATTTGATAGTTCTCCTAGCTTCTTCAATATTACTTTGTAGTATTCTTTTTATCAAGAAGAAAATATATTTGTAGTATTATGCAAACTGAGGAAGCATACACACAATTGAGCTAACTGTCAATTTTCAGAACCATTGCTCCAAACTACAAGCCATGAGAGGGGATCACTCTTGGCACTTTGACATACTTGACATCCTTATGAGCCTAAGCAAACACCTTCCACTCATCTCCATCATTGATTCATCATCATAGTGAGATTGGGAGTGATTCCTAGTGCATATGTTTGAGTGATTACATTTAGTGACACTTGGGGATCGTTGTGGCTGTGGAGTTCTTGTTACTCTTGGTGATTGCCACCACCTAGACGGCTTGGAGCAGCGGAGGAGTTGTGGCAAGAGTCGCTGATTGTTCTTGGTGTAACACCCGCATTTTTTTTGCATCATCTTAAAAACCACTAAAAATTTAAACTTTTTAAAACTTTACAACAAACTAAAACTTGATTAGCATAATTAGGCAAAACCACCTTTTCAAAATAGAATATTTTCAAAAACCCTGCATCGAAACTCACCATATAGAATTAGGAATGGTTTGCTTGCATGCTTGCTTGTTTTGCTTGTTTGAATGCTTGATTGTTTGCTTTCTAGAATTTATTTTGCGGCACCAAAATAACCCCCTTAATTTCCAATTGCATCCTCAAATTATTTCTTTATATTATAGTAGTTGAAAATGCATCATAGGTATAAACAGTATTTAGTTACCTTCTCTGCTTAGTTATATTAGCCAACGCATTAGTAGATTATAAGTTTACGTGCATATGAAATCCTTGCCTTTAATTAGAATATATATAGGATTGCATTCCTTAAGTAGTAGTACGTCACAATGCATATATACATATGCATGGTTAATTTATCATCCTTTGCCTTCTCAATTATACATGCTAGTTGGTTCCTTTGCATTAAAATACTTAGGAAATACATCACATATATCTTGAATTAATAAATAGTATAAGAATATTAGTAATTAGAAAATACATCGTCATATATACGTATGGGTATACACGTACACGCATTGCCCATTTGTTTACAAAAAGAATAGGAACATATCTACTGTGCGCACCCCAAGCCTTGCCGATTGGGCCCAGGACGGCCACCTCTCGGCCCAGCCCGCGCAGCCATCCTCCTCTTCCCTCCCCTCCTCTTCTGCAGTGGGCCGGCATCGCCGGCACGGCCCAGCAGCGAACCAGCAGCCCACCTCATCTCCATTCCCCTCTTCCCTGACTTACAGACGGGACCCGGTCGTCATTTCCTTCTTCCCCAACCGGTCAGGACCGAATGACGGAAATCCCGCGTCGTTTTCGACACCTCGACCTCGCTGCTGCCATGGCAGGGGCGGAGACAAGGGGGCGCGCAGGGGCCTGCCCCCCTAATGGTCCACCGGGTCCATTAACATGAGTCCTTAATCACCTGTAATTAGACCCGACGAAATTAGGAGTCACGTTTACTAATTACTTCGTTCCGTAAATGCGAATCCACCTGAGGACTCCTCCGCGGCTCCGCGCGGCTGCTGGCGTGCTGCACTCGTCTCCCATCTCGCCATGCAAACAGGAGAGCTCAGTAGAGCTGTAGAGCAGCAGAGGGCATCGCGGCGGTCCTGCAGGCAAAGCGCAAGGCAAGCAAACTGCAGAAGCAAGCCTGCAACTCTGCAAGCCATTGCGGCAAGGTGAAGGTACGATACTGTGTAGTAGTTTATTTGTTTATTCCTTAATACCTTTCACTGTTTTTTTTCAGTAATCACAAACGCCTGTCAATTCTATGGTTGATTTTCGTCTCAATAAAAATTCTATGGTTGATTTCCTTTTTAATTTTTATCTTCAATTTAGGCATTAGCATTTGATCTAACAAAGGGACTACCGAGACTAGGAAAAAATTCTATTTATCCCATGGTCGATAGATTGCTAAGATTAGTCATAACTCTTCTTGTATCAACAGCAAGTACTGAGAGAGGCTTTTTAGCGGTGAAACTTACGAAGACACGTATGCTACATTATCTTATCATATGCGTTATGATTGAATCTATACGACAATATATATGAGATGTATGATTATACATGTGTATACTTAATTTTGCCGACACATAGCGTCCACGGCCCATGAGGCCATGATGGTGCCTTGGCAGGTCACCCCCTATGTTTGAATCCTGGCTCCGCCCCTGCGCCATGGGAGATAAGAATGAAGGTGCACCCTTCGAGAACGTGAATCATGTCGACGCCGCCGAGATATTTCTCGCAACCGCCCTTGTTCCGCGTCGTCATTTACGAACCGCCTCTCTGCACCGTCGTTTTCCCCCGGCCAAAAATATCGGCAGCATACTGTGCTCAAACCGCCTTCATTCATCGTCGTCTTCCCCGTGAAGTCCGGCGACACGCGGCCGCTGCCGTACGAGCGCCACCTCCATTGCCGGAGATATTTTCTCCGCGAACCGCCTTACCTCCGGCTATAAAAAGCCAGCCATGGTTGCCGTCGAGCTCGCCCCATCCTCCGCCCTGCTCCCCGCTTCTCATCCTCCTCTCTGCTCTGCTCCCCGCGCCATGGACGGGCGCGGTCAAGGCTGCCGCGCCTCTGCCTCCGCCGCACCGAAGCCCCGCCGCCGAGGTCGCCGGAGCCCGAAGCCGCAACTGCCGTCGTCGTGCCCTGCTCCACGCGCCCCCTGCTCTCCCCTTCTTCCATGCCGCAGTCGCGCTGCACGCTGCCGCAGCGCCACGCCACCCGCTTGCCGCAAGCCACGCCGCCGGGGCCAAATCCCGTCGCCGCCCAGCATCACCTCCACTCACCGCCGCTCGCCGCGCACCTCCAGGAGCTCGCCCTTCCTCCTCCCCTGCCTCTGCTCCCTCCCTCTATTCTCCCCTCTCTCTTTTCTCTCTTGCTCTGTTCGCGGGACAGGAATGGACGAGGACGACGACCGAGGCCGCGGCATCTAAGGCCGCTGGCCACTTCGCCCACTCAGCCTGGGCAATCGGTTTAAACTGATAATTCGGTTCGGTTGTTCGGTTGACGAAAACTTCGGTTCTGGCAAAGATCGCAACCGATCGGTTATAGAGAAAAGCAGGAACCGATGACTTCGGTTTCGATGTATTCGGTTCGGGGTTCGGTTTCAACCGAGATTTCCTTGTACCTGCGTCACTGCGTGGGATCTCGTCGCCGTGGCTAGGCTGGAGACGCATCGCTCGCACCGTCCCCCGGCTGCCGGTGGCGGCTTGGCCCTTGCGCACCGCGGCCTGTGGTCGTGGTCACGTGGTGGGCTTCAATACCGTGGTGTGAATTGGAGGGTTCACGTGGGCGAGGGTTCACGTGGGCTACTCCTGCCGCTGGGCTTTATTGGATTCTTGGGCCACGGTGGGAGACGCATAGGCACAGGGATTGTCAGACTGATGGAGAACTGCTGTTGTTCGGTTGAACAGTTCTTCGGATCGGTTTGAGGGCAAAGCCGAACACCGAGCCGAACACCGAAACTCCCAGATGCCAAACCGAAATCAAACCGAAAAACCGAAAAACTAACATTTCGGTTCAGTTTGGTTTTCGGTTTTCGGTAAAAATTTGCCCGCTGATCGCCCACACTCCGTGGCCAGACCCCACATGGCAGTGCCCTACCCCTTCCCCTTTTCTGGATGGACTGGGTGCACGTGAAATACAGGGACACAGCAGGCTGGTTCACTGATCGGTGTTTGGGAGCACAAGCTCAATGATCGGTCAGCTCCACTGCTGATTGGACCCCACGCGTCAGCCATAGGAGGAAATTGCTAAGCGCACACAGGAAATGTACACAGTAGATTAAAAGGTAAGCTTAATAATTACATAAAAATTCCTAGAAAATTTCTAAATAAACTAGAATAGCTCTAGATCATATTTATATAATTTACACTCATATTGCATAGACAAAATTTGTAGAATTATTTTGCATGCTTTATATCATTCGCGATTAGTCAGTAAACTTTAATAATTTATAACTCGTCCTTTTTAAATCCAAATCACGTAATTCTTTAACCATAAATCATATAAAATAAAACTCTAGATAATCATACCCTTAACCCCAATTAATGGTGTCCATTTAAATTCTAGATATGATTGCTTTAAATATTAATTGGTAGCTGCATTAAGTAATTAGTAACCCGTAAAGGTAGCCCATCACCGTAGTAGTTAGTACCCTCTGCCGTAGTAGTAGTAGCCGTCACTGTTGAAGTAAATAACCCATATATTCACGTATGTGCACCTACCGTGCCACGTACTCGAATATATCCGCACCCAATCACATAAAATAAGTAGATATCTATAAATACATAGCTATGCCCGATACCCGGGTGTACGCCCATGTATGGCTAACCTTAACCTAACCCAATCCAGCTAACTCTAGGCACATACATATGCATGTGCGTACGTGTCGCTAACCCGGTGGACCTGTAGAGACCAGCCAGGTCATCTATGATGACTTGGTCAGGATTTCTCTCTCAGGTTCACATAATAGTGAAACCCTAATGTGGTCTAGTTTTCCGCCAACCCGACCAGCCGCTCTAACCCAGCCCGTAGGAGCCCCTTGCTGGATGGAATACCTCCATGCAACCTAGCGTTAGATTGACATAGTAATGATAGGCTAGTTAACAACCCGCCATTCGTTAGGACCAACCTGTTTAGGATTGCTTATTGCTTGCCTTGTTTGCCCATGTTTGTTTTGCCCGCCTTGCTTGTTATCTTTCTTGTTTGTGTTTTGTCGACGTTAGACCGCGAAGAATAGAAGGCATAAGAAGACCCCGAATGACCACATGAGCACGACTATACCACAATGCAGGAACAAGAAGACCGAAGGATCGAAAGCCTTGGATATACTCGTCAGTAGCCTGCGCCTAACCCTTCCCTCTATATTTCATGCCATCCCTTAAACCACCTCCTATCCACCAACCCATAAATCCTCACCATTCGCCTATCCATGAACCCTCCACTATCCACCAACCCATAAAGCCTCCACTACCCACCAACCCATAAACCCTCCATTATCCCTCAACCCATAAACCCAACCCACACCACCTAAACCCCCTCTATAAACTAAACATGATAATGAGACTACTGATGATAAAGTAATGGTTACATTGATGTGTTATGAGCTTAATAAACCTGACTATAATGACTATGGAACTTAAGCTATTAAAACTGGACTAACCCCGACAGGGGGCGAGTAGGGGGTAATTTATGTGGGATAGATTACCTTTGGCAGGACTCTTGGAGGGAGTTGCTGCGGGAGATACTCGCCTCGGTCACATAAGGACCGCTTCATAGCCTATTTAACCTAGTGCGATATTACGTACAGCCACATGTCTATATGGGTAGACTTGATCTCACACCCCATTGGATTGGCGTGGTTGCTTTGTGATTCTCCACGTTAAGCCCCTTGATTTTTGGCCGCGTTCGAGCCCATGATTATTGTTTGAGGTTAAGTTTACCTTGGTATTTTGAGGATTTGGTATCCTCGGCACTAACTCGGGATGGGAAGATTTGGTATCTTCCTAGGGGTTAGTGTGTTTCCAACCCCTGAGAAGCCGTGGTAAAGTTATATGAAAATCTAGGGTAGCACCCAAGCGGGTACGGGATCTCGTTAGGCCCGTCTAAGCCAAAGAGCTCTGGTGTCGGACTGTGCCTATCAAGTGAGGAAATTTATACACCTCTATAGAGTTTTCTTGAATCTATTCGAATAGCCACGTCCTTAGAATGGATAGACACTAGGACGGGATGTTATGATTAGACTACCACAACAACAATAATCTGGTAAGATGTGTTTATGCTTTGGTAACCATAATTGACTCAGGAACCGGTGAGGATGCGGATACCCTACGAGGGCCAAACCTATAATTATAACTACATTAACCCTCCACCTATACCACTAACCCTTCCACCATAAATCCCTCCCTATCCACCTTCCCTCCACCCAAAGTTTAGGGCTTGCTGAGTACGTATGTACTTAACCCCCTCCACTCTATGTTTTAGATAGGAAGCTGTAGAAGTATATCCGAGGATAAGGCTACCAAGGACTACACAAAGATCGGACATCTGGAGAGCACTCGAAGATGGAGCTAGACGACCACTTGAAGGAGCTACGCTAGGAATATGACGTTGCGATATAAGAACGCGCTATAGGAATACGCTTTAGGAATAGTTCAGAGTTATGTCCGCACTCCAAGTCACCTGTAGGAATGACGCCATGTTAGCATAGGACCGTTGTCGTAGATCTTTGATGAGCGATATAGGGCCAGTGGCCAAGCTCAGTATCCCGAACCCTGTAGATGTTTTCCCATTAGCAATAAAAGTATGGCCTGTTTTATATCAATTTTGTTCGAATTGTGCGTATCAACTACTGATCTAGGGACTAATACATGATGCACAGTGGACCCTAAAATTAGAGGCCGACACTTGGCCACCTCCCGGTGATTGTGAGGGGTTCTTGTGCCTTCCTCGGCGGAGCGCCAAAGGCAACTCTAGTGGATTGCGTATGTCATTGAGCTACCACACTTGTGGGTAGGTTGTTGTGGTGTCCAAGTGTTGGATAAGGTTTGTGCAACACCTCTTAGCCGCCGAACCACCAAGTAGTGGTCAACACAACAAGGACGTAGTGTGCCGGCAAGCACGTGAACCTCGGGAGAAATATCTTGTGTCTCCATTGTGATTGATTCTTTGGATTTCTCCCGGTGATCAGTCTTCATCTTATTATGATTGGTTCACTCCTCGAGACGGCGGTATAAATCACCTTGCTCTTCCATTTACATTCTTGCAAAGTAGTTGCCAAGCTCTTTAGTGTAGCTAGTTGTGAGAGCTTGTTAGTTTAGTTAGTGTGGCTCATTTAGCTAGCCCATCATGAGCACACTAATTTAGTGAGTAGCAACTTAGCAATTGTGTGTCTAGAGATCATAACTACTAGAATTGTTGGACAGGTAGTTTGCAGCCCTTGTAGAGCTAGAGCAAAATTACATTTCGCCAATTGTTGTACTAACCGGTTTGCTCTAGTGAGTTTGTAGATTTTAAATAGGCTATTCACCCCCGTCTAGCCATTTTAGGACCTTTCAGCGTGGAAGACCACACCGCTCAGATTCGTTTCCCGTGGATGTGTAGACCGTGCCACTTAGATTCAAAAACCACCGGCACCGTCTCCTATTTTGTGAAACCGCTGCACGCGTGGCGAGCCATGAGTGGCCACTAGCCCCGCTTCTGGATCGTTGACGTGGTGTACCACACGGATCACCCCAATGCGCAGCACATTTGTGCTTTCTCATTGCGAGTGACACACGGGCCCCACTCGTACTCCCACTCCTATTCTTGTGCGCCCACGCCTCGAAGTCTGCACGCGGCACTGAATAACCGAGGCGGGTGACTTCTAGTAGTCTGACTCGGTTAATGATTTGTGAGCCAAGGCGGTTATTTAGAAGGGACCACCTCGGTTGATAGGCATTAACCGAGGCAATTCTTTTACATTGCCTGCCTCGATTAAGCATTAACCGAGGCGGTTGCTGGACCGTCTGCCCTGCCACGAAGAACCGAGGTGGGCAACCGGCCCAACAGCCTCTGAGCCCATTTTTGAAACGCCTTGTTAAAGTTTTTGTGTAGTAGTGTTCTTTGGTTCATTACGGTCATGTTACTCGATCTATTGTATACATTGTTTCTATTAGAAGTAACTGGAAACTCTATTGGAGTAATGTCCACTTACAAAGCACTGGCTAATTCTAAAAGTTCATGAGGTATTCCCCACTTCCAAACTAGCACTAACTAACTTCATGGCCCTAGTATTCATCTTGATGATTGTGATAAGTATCCACAATACTTACCCGCCATTCCTTTGAATCTAGGTTGGAGCGTAGCAATCATCAACCAGTTCTTGAATGGCTATTTGTCTGTTGAGGGGCAAATAAACAAGAATTGATGTTGTCACAACAATAGTATGAAATTAATCAGTACTAGAAAAGTAAATCATTTATGAATCTACTCCAAAAATTACAGCTTCACACTTAGATCGCTACAGAAAGTTCACTTAGCTTGGAAACTCATTACATGCATGGAAAATATGCATGCACTTTTAATTTATTGACCCCTATAGAAAGAGCATTTATTTGAAACCTGATTGCTAATAATTTCCACTTATAACATTTCGTTTTCTGCTATATATATGTGAGCAACTGAGTGTTGAGATCAAAACCATTTCATCATGGTTTCCTAGGATTCTACGAGCACACAAACTCACCGGCCCACCAGCACCAAGCATCGAATTGCATTCCAACATGGAGAAGTACACCAAAGCACATGGCTGTCCCATTGCTGCTAGCATTTTTTTCTCAGCAACCTTGCAGGAACAGTGCAATGTAAGTGAACATTACTCCATATATATTATATTATTACTAATGGCCTCTTTTTAGATTGTGAAAAGAATAATGGTGATGGCCTTTTTTCTCTTTGATAAACCGGCAGAGGCAGCATGGTTGAATTAAGTGATCTGAAAATCTATATCCCCCCCCCCCTGATGGTGCGTCCATTCCAAATTTCCAGCATGCATAGGACCTAAGTGCTGGTGCTGTTATCAGCATCCTGGCTGTTATCATACGGAGGATATGAGCGCCATAAGAATTACCAAAAATAACTTTTAGTTATTATCACTGTTCGCCTAAACGGCCGTTTAGTCCGTTTAAACACCGTTTAAACGGTAAACAGAAGTCAGCCGTGTTGTTTAGGCCCTAAACGGTGAATTAAACGGTTGGGCCGTTTAAACCCGTTTAAACCATTCAATCCCGTCTAAACGATCTAAACAAAATCAGATTAAACGTGATTAAATGAGCTAAACAACCATTTAATCTATAATTAAGTGAATTAAAGGATTACGTCTATCACAATCAACATGAAACTAATTAACATTGTAATTATATGAAGTGTTGTGGGATTTAGATTTCTTCCAACAAGATTATTTGGTAGAATATTTGATTTTTACATGTGTAAATATGTATGAGTTCTAGCAAATTTTATTTTTACCTACATAAATATGTATATTTTATTGATATTGTACAAAACCGTTTAGGCCATTTAACTCCGTTTAAACACCGTTTAAACGGTCTAAACGCTAAACGAAGGGTGACCGACTGTTTACCGTTTAGCGTTTAGGAAAACATTGGTTATTATTGGAGCACTGTAAGAATCTGAGTGAAGCGATGCGATGAACAATAATGAAACTTGAATAGAATGGAAAGCATGAATATTGAATACTTTTTTTAAGTTTCATTTCCTAGCCATCACATAGGCTAGATGGTGAATGTGGACAACGTACTAGTATTAACCCAGACAAGCGCGCCCTGCTCCTCGGCCAGGAGCGCCGTCCACGTCATCTGAAATTGTCTCCTCCATTGGATCTCCACATCCGATGGCTGGGATTGGTTCCGCCAGATTTCTCTAGAATCGAATTCTCCTTCTTCTTCGCAGCTTCTCTGGCTCCTCCTCTGATTCCCTTTTTGTAGGTCGGCTTCTCCTCAGAATCGTTTGAGGACAAATATATACTGGGCTTCTGCTTCTCCTCCCCGAAGCTTCCCTTCTCTTCCCGACGCGAACGGCAGCCTAGGCTTTCGCCTCTCCTTCGTTGGCCGTCCCCATGGGCGCCTCCACCCCTGGCGGCAGCGCTGGCCGTCACCATGGGCTCCCCACCAGCGGCGGCGCCCCCGGCACGGCCGATCCCAGCGCAGGGGCCCTCGCCGGCGGCCGGAGCGGCGGCCCTCGGTGGCTTCCTCTTCCCGCCGGACTGCGTGTGCTCGAGCAAACCCTAGCGTCCCTCGCGGTGCTCGGCGTGCACGGTGGCCGCCGCCTTAGTTCGCCAGGCGGCGGTACCCGCCCTAGGCACTTGCAGCGGCGGAGGTTGCCGCGCGGCTGCAGGGGCGTGAGGGCCAGGCCTCCTACGAGATCCGGCGGTGCCACCCCAATGACACGTCCTGCTCAGCGTACGACAGGCCGACACCGCCGTTTCCTCCGAGGATGGCGCAATCAGGTACGCCCTTCATCTTCGCTCGTCAGTGCTCCGTAGGTCCTCGGATCCCCTCGTCTTGTCATCTGTCATGCAGGATGCGTCCTCTTGGTTCTGGAGAGATCAAGATATGCATAAGGTATTTGCTTTGTGCTCTCTACTTCGACTTCCTTTCACTTGACTGCCATGATTTTAACTGTGCTACAGCCTAGGCGCGTCTAGCAGTTCATGTGTTCCTTCTCATGAAAACTACATGTCCTAGGTTTCTTTGCAAGGATCCATTTGAAGGTCATCATTTTTACCTGCGCTACATCCTACATACATCCAGCAATTTCTCTCCCTACACCTGTTCAGGCTACATGTCCGAGGGTTTCCTTGCAAGGATCCTTTTTCAGGGTTCAAGGTATGTCAATACAATTTCTATTTCTTTTGTGCTGCTCCATGTTACAGAGATTGCCTAATTTCTAGAAACGTTAGGGTCGCCGGACTATTTAGCTTAAAAAATGCCTCAGTGCTTCCTTAATAAATACAATGTCACCTTATGTTCATTTTTTAGATTGAGATACTATGCACTTCCATCTCATTGATATCGTTACTGACCTATATCCATGCCAATATAGTTTTGAATGGATTTCAGCCCACAAAAAAAATCCTATCAGCATGTCATCTCAAAAAAAATGAATCAGTTCCCGCAAACACAGATCAGTTCCAGCAGAATGCCTTCTGCAAAATGGATGATACAGGCTTCAGGTTTGGCCTTAGCTATTATTTGGAAGCAACTTCTACATTTTTTCACAAAATATTTATTATTTTGGTAGATCCTATCCCTGAAATATCTGAAATATGGACAACATAAAAATCTTCGACCTCATATTTAATATTTAGTATTAGGGCCTCCTTTCTTTATGCATGAATTGTAGTGCCAGTTGCATTATTAACAAGTCATTTACTTAATTGTATACGTAATCCACTAATTTATTTCACTTCAAGTTCAGCTATGGTTGTATTATATATCAGTCCCTGTTCATTATGTTCATAGCAAAGTTAATCATACCAGATCTCAGTTATGATCTAAATATAAGATATCATCTACCCTGTGAGTTTGTCAACTATCTGAGTCCCTTATTTTTCTCAATTATCTTTTTGTTTGATTTTCAGCCAACAAGAGGCAAAACAAAGCCTTCTGTTTCCTATCCCTGGCTACATATATCAGCAGTTCTTCACGGGGATCGGTCTGAAGCCATTAACAACACACTGATTATGTTGCCGAAGTTAAGATCAGATTTCAAGCTTTCTTCTAGCTGCAATTTATTTTTGTTAACACATCTGATGCTCTCTTTCTACCAAGGCATCCATTGTCTAAACTGAAAGCAAAATGCACTGGTATTTAACACTGATGATTTTGTGGTCAATTGTAAATCTGATACCCCTGTTTAAATAATAAATAGGACATTAAATATTTGCGGGACGTTTTAGTCTTCATATATGGTAAATATGCAGACTGTAGTATGCATGCCTCACATATCTGAGTCATGTTATCTAATATATAGGTGCTTTCTCAAACATATTTAATTTCCATCTGAACGGTGAAGGTGAGTCCTCCTTCTCCACCTCCCAATCTCGGCCAGCCGGTGGCCATCTGCCTAACTTTGTGTATACATATACCTTCAGATAATCTACTTCATTTCTATGCAACTTTGGAACTTGCTACTGTGCATTCTCTGCTCTTTTCAGTTTGCCTTGCCATTTTAATAATCTGTATCTAAACTTCCTCAGGACATATTTACTTGAGGATAGCAGTTCCATTAATTACTTTATCTTAAGGTGTCCATATAGAATTGCATGTCGTAGTTTGTGTACATTGAAGTCAGCAAGATATTTATGTGTGTGCTTTTCCCCTTTTTCTTTGAATTACCTACCAATGAATTTTATTGTCACCACAATTCCTATGCATGGTTCACAGCTTGGTAAACTGATATGTGATGATGGCTGCTGTTAATATTGAAAGGAAAGGGTTGGAACATGCAGGGGGTGAGGGAAATTCCATTTTTCCATGCTCTTGACCCTTGCTCAGTTTTAGTCCATATATACCCATGCTGAGGGTTACACAAATGTGCACTGCCCCTTTTCTGCTATATTTTACTTTATTTTTGCTTAAATTTGGTTGATCCGTTTTTTGCTGTTTCTGCTTGCTAAATGCAGGATACAGTACTTCCATGGTAGCCTCGAACCTTTTGTTCTATTTTTTACCTCTACGAAACAATTCCTAAGGTACAAGCAAGCTACGATATGATACTCTCCACTAGCAGCAACTAATTTGACGATGGACATTGTTTTTTTAGATTCTTGATTGAGGTAATGTGTTGCCTGATCAATCTACAATTTGTACATGCCAAAGACAGCCACCAGCACCAGACCTTCCAATATGCACGACAAGCACCAGATGTATAACAAGGCAAGCATGGAAGCAAAGGTAGTTTGCTCACAGTTACTATGAATTAATCTTGCCAGTTCCCAATTTGCATTCTAGCTATCTTAGCTGCCTTCTGAATTTTACCTCTGGGAACTGCATTTTAAGATTTTATCATATTCTTTAGAGGTAATAACGCAGGATCTTTACTATTGTATGCTATTCTTTAGAGGTAATAATGCAGGATCTTTACTATTGTATGCAATTTCCAAGCAGATTGTAGCTAAGAATCCCTCTTTGCACAATTTTCCCTTTACTCTGCGGTGTATTTCAGTTTGCTCCTAATTAATCTAAGATTGCATTTAAAGGCTTTTATTTCATTTTTGCCACAAAAAAACGTTATAAAATAGATCCCTAACTCAATAGTCTCAGTTTGAAATTTGCTGGTTGTAAGGACTATTATGTTGTAAATAACATACCGTTCACCCTATTTCAATATGCTTGTCATGTAAATTTGCTAACATAGTGTTTTGGAAATGAGTACCACACTGCTATGTACAGGAAGGAAACTGGAATGGTGTTCTAGTGTCAGCTACATCATGTTGGTCTCTCAGACTATTTTTATTTATTTGTCTCTAGGCACGACCTCCATCTCTGAATGTGCTGTAGGCGTGTGGTGCTGGAGCTTGTCATGAAACTTCTTGGCATCATTTACATGTGCGTGTGATAATATTTTTGCGGAAATGCCTGATAGCTTGGATTGCTATCCATTTTTCGGAGTTCATGGCCAGTGGTAACGAATACAGGGTAATGGCCTCTGTTCCCATGATCTCAGAAAAAACTTAAGAACCCCTCCATAATGCTACATGGCTTATTTTGTTGTATTCTGTCTCTTCGTTTCCTACTTAATTTTAGATTTTTCTTCGTTATTTCGATATTGTCTGAATATTATGTGTAAATTCCTACAATTCTTTTTTAACTGTCAGGAACATATTATGTGTAAATTTGTAGAAACATTTGGAAATGCCAGGAACATATTGTCCCAGTTTTATGATTTCTAGCACCTACCATGGGTCCTTAAAAATTCATATAAATTGACAAGTTATACATGGTCAATACATCGCTGAAGATGGCTGCATTGTTTATTTCAACAGAAATCATCTGCACAATGATTTCTGACAAAGAAAAACATGAGGAGAACAAAGATCGAGATCAAAATGATCTAAATGCTGGAGAAAGCACATGTTTCTTGGTACTCTTTGCCATAACCTTGTTCGGAAAATTTCTTTTTTACAGTTATACATATTTACAGTTCTTTCGACTTGATTGAATAATACATCATATATTGATGGTGCATATAACTGTAGGCCTGAAACATGGGCTGAGCATGAGCGTGGACCTATATTTATTAGCAGGTCCATTTATTTGAAATATTTCGTGGTTGCACCCAAGATTGAGGAACCTGACAACGGTTCTAATGTGCTTTACGGAGTCATGTTCTAATGGTGCCTTTTTAAAAAGCGATGACAATAGCGACTTAAGTTTCCGCCTTACTGCTATGGTACCTTCTAAAAAATGGCAACTTTATTGCTTTAGGCTTGCGCCTACTGCCTCTATTATACAGCAAAAAAAAAAACCTTCTTTCTAAACCTAATCTGCCTCCAAACCATTAGACGCAGGACATCCGTAATGAGCGTCTTTGCTATAGGCACATGTGATTTGGGTGCCTGTATATTCACCGACAAAATTTGGTAACTGAATATCCATGTTGAGGGTTCATGTTACATGTGATCGTGTCTGCCGATCTGTTGTCTATATATTTCCTCTTAAAAATTAATTTGGATCTATGCTATTCAATGTCGGTTTCCCTGCTTTCGTGAATTTTCTTTCTTTCCTCTTGCTAGCTGTACTTCTCATTTTCCTGTTGCTATGCAGGGTATGATGCTGATAAATGGAGCCACCTTCCTCTCTACGGATATGCCTGAGCTCCAACACCAATCTTGGTTGCCCAGTTGGTCTACTTCCAGCGTGCTATCTTCGAGGACAAAGAAAAGGTACTGCACCATTCCTGCCCTGTTTGCCTCCTTCATGAACTTATAATTCAAAATTTATTGCATTGCGTTTCAGTAATTATAGACCGTTTTATCCTCCCACAAAATCCTACACCACTATATTATTAACTGATAACCTAAAATTGCAGTCCCTGATACCTTCAACTCAAAATGGCCACCGTGAAGCAATATGGGATCGTTTACTCTCGCGCGCAAGGGCGCGCGCCATCCACTAGTTAATCTCAATTCCACAGCAGATCGGATATTTACAGCTGGCTACAAAGTTTTGTTCTACCAGTAATAATCAATCAAAATCCTGTTGCAGTTCACACTCTTGTCAATTAAGTACACTTGTGGTCAACCCTTAAGTTGCCCAGGCTAGCTAGAGTTTGATTAAGTGATATGTATTGGTTTCAAAATATATATTTCTTGTCTATTCAACTTATATCTTATATCATCAGATTCTAAAATAAAGACTCTGCCACATTATCCTTTTATTAACAAACGATGCATGTAGTTCAATAGAACTTATTAGGATAAAATCATTTGGAGATAAATTAATCTCCCAAAATGAGAGCTCCTACGTATGCTTCATCCATCATCATTTTGAATTTGTCTTTTCCCTCTCCTCTCTGTCTCCATCTTCCGTGCATTTATATTCCCACCAT
>CM039591.1:17912436-17934224 GCA_022457205.1 Saccharum spontaneum | reverse complement strand
CCTCGTACGAGCTGGGCCTGTCGCGTGTTTTTGAAGCGGGTCGTGCTTTGTCGTGACTGGGTTACTTTAGTTTATATTATCGTTGAATATGGGTACCCCTATGGCACTGATACCGACATCTCTGCACCGTCGTTTTCCCCCGGCCAAAAATATCGGCAGCATACTGTGCTCAAACCGCCTTCATTCATCGTCGTCTTCCCCGTGAAGTCCGGCGACACGCGGCCGCTGCCGTACGAGCGCCACCTCCATTGCCGGAGATATTTTCTCCGCGAACCGCCTTACCTCCGGCTATAAAAAGCCAGCCATGGTTGCCGTCGAGCTCGCCCCATCCTCCGCCCTGCTCCCCGCTTCTCATCCTCCTCTCTGCTCTGCTCCCCGCGCCATGGACGGGCGCGGTCAAGGCTGCCGCACCTCTGCCTCCGCCGCACCGAAGCCCCGCCGCCGAGGTCGCCGGAGCCCGAAGCCGCAACTGCCGTCGTCGTGCCCTGCTCCACGCGCCCCCTGCTCTCCCCTTCTTCCATGCCGCAGTCGCGCTGCACGCTGCCGCAGCGCCACGCCACCCGCTTGCCGCAAGCCACGCCGCCGGGGCCAAATCCCGTCGCCACCCAGCATCACCTCCACTCACCGCCGCTCGCCGCGCACCTCCAGGAGCTCGCCCTTCCTCCTCCCCTGCCTCTGCTCCCTCCCTCTATTCTCCCCTCTCTCTTTTCTCTCTTGCTCTGTTCGCGGGACAGGAATGGACGAGGACGACGACCGAGGCCGCGGCATCTAAGGCCGCTGGCCACTTCGCCCACTCAGCCTGGGCAATCGGTTTTAAACTGATAATTCGGTTCGGTTGTTCGGTTGACGAAAACTTCGGTTCTGGCAAAGATCGCAACCGATCGGTTATAGAGAAAAGCAGGAACCGACGACTTCGGTTTCGATGTATTCGGTTCGGGGTTCGGTTTCAACCGAGATTTCCTTGTACCTGCGTCACTGCGTGGGATCTCGTCGCCGTGGCTAGGCTGGAGACGCATCGCTCGCACCGTCCCCCGGCTGCCGGTGGCGGCTTGGCCCTTGCGCACCGCGGCCTGTGGTCGTGGTCACGTGGTGGGCTTCAATACCGTGGTGTGAATTGGAGGGTTCACGTGGGCGAGGGTTCACGTGGGCTACTCCTGCCGCTGGGCTTTATTGGATTCTTGGGCCACGGTGGGAGACGCATAGGCACAGGGATTGTCAGACTGATGGAGAACTGCTGTTGTTCGGTTGAACAGTTCTTCGGATGGGTTTGAGGGCAAAGCCGAACACCGAGCCGAACACCGAAACTCCCAGATGCCAAACCGAAATCAAACCGAAAAACCGAAAAACTAACATTTCGGTTCGGTTTGGTTTTCGGTTTTCGGTAAAAATTTGCCCGCTGATCGCCCACACTCCGTGGCCAGACCCCACATGGCAGTGCCCTACCCCTTCCACTTTTCTGGATGGACTGGGTGCACGTGAAATACAGGGACACAGCAGGCTGGTTCACTGATCGGTGTTTGGGAGCACAAGCTCAGTGATCGGTCAGCTCCACTGCTGATTGGACCCCACGCGTCAGCCATAGGAGGAAATTGCTAAGCGCACACAGGAAATGTACACAGTAGATTAAAAGGTAAGCTTAATAATTACATAAAAATTCCTAGAAAATTTCTAAATAAACTAGAATAGCTCTAGATCATATTTATATAATTTACACTCATATTGCATAGACAAAATTTGTAGAATTATTTTGCATGCTTTATATCATTCGCGATTAGTCAGTAAACTTTAATAATTTATAACTCGTCCTTTTTAAATCCAAATCACGTAATTCTTTAACCATAAATCATATAAAATAAAACTCTAGATAATCATACCCTTAACCCCAATTAATGGTGTCCATTTAAATTCTAGATATGATTGCTTTAAATATTAATTGGTAGCTGCATTAAGTAATTAGTAACCCGTAAAGGTAGCCCATCACCGTAGTAGTTAGTACCCTCTGCCGTAGTAGTAGTAGTAGCCGTCACTGTTGAAGTAAATAACCCATATATTCACGTATGTGCACCTACCGTGCCACGTACTCGAATATATCCGCACCCAATCACATAAAATAAGTAGATATCTATAAATACATAGCTATGCCCGATACCAGGGTGTACGCCCATGTATGGCTAACCTTAACCTAACCCAATCCAGCTAACTCTAGGCACATACATATGCATGTGCGTACGTGTCGCTAACCCGGTGGACCTGTAGAGACCAGCCAGGTCATCTATGATGACTTGGTCAGGATTTCTCTCTCAGGTTCACATAATAGTGAAACCCTAATGTGGTCTAGTTTTCCGCCAACCCGACCAGCCGCTCTAACCCAGCCCGTAGGAGCCCCTTGCTGGATGGAATACCTCCATGCAACCTAGCGTTAGATTGACATAGTAATGATAGGCTAGTTAACAACCTGCCATTCGTTAGGACCAACCTGTTTAGGATTGCTTATTGCTTGCCTTGTTTGCCCATGTTTGTTTTGCCCGCCTTGCTTGTTATCTTTCTTGTTTGTGTTTTGTCGACGTTAGACCGCGAAGAATAGAAGGCATAAGAAGACCCCGAATGACCACATGAGCACGACTATACCACAATGCAGGAACAAGAAGACCGAAGGATCGAAAGCCTTGGATATACTCGTCAGTAGCCTGCGCCTAACCCTTCCCTCTATATTTCATGCCATCCCTTAAACCACCTCCTATCCACCAACCCATAAATCCTCACCATTCGCCTATCCATGAACCCTCCACTATCCACCAACCCATAAAGCCTCCACTACCCACCAACCCATAAACCCTCCATTATCCCTCAACCCATAAACCCAACCCACACCACCTAAACCCCCTCTATAAACTAAACATGATAATGAGACTACTGATGATAAAGTAATGGTTACATTGATGTGTTATGAGCTTAATAAACCTGACTATAATGACTATGGAACTTAAGCTATTAAAACTGGACTAACCCCGACAGGGGGCGAGTAGGGGGTAATTTATGTGGGATAGATTACCTTTGGCAGGACTCTTGGAGGGAGTTGCTGCGGGAGATACTCGCCTCGGTCACATAAGGACCGCTTCATAGCCTATTTAACCTAGTGCGATATTACGTACAGCCACATGTCTATATGGGTAGACTTGATCTCACACCCCATTGGATTGGCGTGGTTGCTTTGTGATTCTCCACGTTAAGCCCCTTGATTTTTGGCCGCGTTCGAGCCCATGATTATTGTTTGAGGTTAAGTTTACCTTGGTATTTTGAGGATTTGGTATCCTCGGCACTAACTCGGGATGGGAAGATTTGGTATCTTCCTAGGGGTTAGTGTGTTTCCAACCCCTGAGAAGCCGTGGTAAAGTTATATGAAAATCTAGGGTAGCACCCAAGCGGGTACGGGATCTCGTTAGGCCCGTCTAAGCCAAAGAGCTCTGGTGTCGGACTGTGCCTATCAAGTGAGGAAATTTATACACCTCTATAGAGTTTTCTTGAATCTATTCGAATAGCCACGTCCTTGGAATGGATAGACACTAGGACGGGATGTTATGATTAGACTACCACAACAACAATAATCTGGTAAGATGTGTTTATGCTTTGGTAACCATAATTGACTCAGGAACCGGTGAGGATGCGGATACCCTACGAGGGCCAAACCTATAATTATAACTACATTAACCCTCCACCTATACCACTAACCCTTCCACCATAAATCCCTCCCTATCCACCTTCCCTCCACCCAAAGTTTAGGGCTTGCTGAGTACGTATGTACTTAACCCCCTCCACTCTATGTTTTAGATAGGAAGCTGTAGAAGTATATCCGAGGATAAGGCTACCAAGGACTACACAAAGATCGGACATCTGGAGAGCACTCGAAGATGGAGCTAGACGACCACTTGAAGGAGCTACGCTAGGAATATGACGTTGCGATATAAGAACGCGCTATAGGAATACGCTTTAGGAATAGTTCAGAGTTATGTCCGCACTCCAAGTCACCTGTAGGAATGACGCCACGTTAGCATAGGACCGTTGTCGTAGATCTTTGATGAGCGATATAGGGCCAGTGGCCAAGCTCAGTATCCCGAACCCTGTAGATGTTTTCCCATTAGCAATAAAAGTATGGCCTGTTTTATATCAATTTTGTTCGAATTGTGCGTATCAACTACTGATCTAGGGACTAATACATGATGCACAGTGGACCCTAAAATTAGAGGCCGACACTTGGCCACCTCCCGGTGATTGTGAGGGGTTCTTGTGCCTTCCTCGGCGGAGCGCCAAAGACAACTCTAGTGGATTGCGTATGTCATTGAGCTACCACACTTGTGGGTAGGTTGTTGTGGTGTCCAAGTGTTGGATAAGGTTTGTGCAACACCTCTTAGCCGCCGAACCACCAAGTAGTGGTCAACACAACAAGGACATAGTGTGCCGGCAAGCACGTGAACCTCGGGAGAAATATCTTGTGTCTCCATTGTGATTGATTCTTTGGATTTCTCCCGGTGATCAGTCTTCATCTTATTATGATTGGTTCACTCCTCGAGACGGCGGTATAAATCACCTTGCTCTTCCATTTACATTCTTGCAAAGTAGTTGCCAAGCTCTTTAGTGTAGCTAGTTGTGAGAGCTTGTTAGTTTAGTTAGTGTGGCTCATTTAGCTAGCCCATCATGAGCACACTAATTTAGTGAGTAGCAACTTAGCAATTGTGTGTCTAGAGATCATAACTACTAGAATTGTTGGACAGGTAGTTTGCAGCCCTTGTAGAGCTAGAGCAAAATTACATTTCGCCAATTGTTGTACTAACCGGTTTGCTCTAGTGAGTTTGTAGATTTTAAATAGGCTATTCACCCCCGTCTAGCCATTTTAGGACCTTTCAGCGTGGAAGACCACACCGCTCAGATTCGTTTCCCGTGGATGTGTAGACCGTGCCACTTAGATTCAAAAACCACCGGCACCGTCTCCTATTTTGTGAAACCGCTGCACGCGTGGCGAGCCATGAGTGGCCACTAGCCCCGCTTCTGGATCGTTGACGTGGTGTACCACACGGATCACCCCAATGCGCAGCACATTTGTGCTTTCTCATTGCGAGTGACACACGGGCCCCACTCGTACTCCCACTCCTATTCTTGTGCGCCCACGCCTCGAAGTCTGCACGCGGCACTGAATAACCGAGGCGGGTGACTTCTAGTAGTCTGACTCGGTTAATGATTTGTGAGCCAAGGCGGTTATTTAGAAGGGACCACCTCGGTTGATAGGCATTAACCGAGGCAATTCTTTTACATTGCCTGCCTCGATTAAGCATTAACCGAGGCGGTTGCTGGACCGTCTGCCCTGCCACGAAGAACCGAGGTGGGCAACCGGCCCAACAGCCTCTGAGCCCATTTTTGAAACGCCTTGTTAAAGTTTTTGTGTAGTAGTGTTCTTTGGTTCATTACGGTCATGTTACTCGATCTATTGTATACATTGTTTCTATTAGAAGTAACTGGAAACTCTATTGGAGTAATGTCCACTTACAAAGCACTGGCTAATTCTAAAAGTTCATGAGGTATTCCCCACTTCCAAACTAGCACTAACTAACTTCATGGCCCTAGTATTCATCTTGATGATTGTGATAAGTATCCGCAATACTTACCCGCCATTCCTTTGAATCTAGGTTGGAGCGTAGCAATCATCAACCAGTTCTTGAATGGCTATTTGTCTGTTGAGGGGCAAATAAACAAGAATTGATGTTGTCACAACAATAGTATGAAATTAATCAGTACTAGAAAAGTAAATCATTTATGAATCTACTCCAAAAATTACAGCTTCACACTTAGATCGCTACAGAAAGTTCACTTAGCTTGGAAACTCATTACATGCATGGAAAACATGCATGCACTTTTAATTTATTGACCCCTATAGAAAGAGCATTTATTTGAAACCTGATTGCTAATAATTTCCACTTATAACATTTCGTTTTCTGCTATATATATGTGAGCAACTGAGTGTTGAGATCAAAACCATTTCATCATGGTTTCCTAGGATTCTACGAGCACACAAACTCACCGGCCCACCAGCACCAAGCATCGAATTGCATTCCAACATGGAGAAGTACACCAAAGCACATGGCTGTCCCATTGCTGCTAGCATTTTTTTCTCAGCAACCTTGCAGGAACAGTGCAATGTAAGTGAACATTACTCCATATATATTATATTATTACTAATGGCCTCTTTTTAGATTGTGAAAAGAATAATGGTGATGGCCTTTTTTCTCTTTGATAAACCGGCAGAGGCAGCATGGTTGAATTAAGTGATCTGAAAATCTATATCCCCCCCCCCCCTGATGGTGCGTCCATTCCAAATTTCCAGCATGCATAGGACCTAAGTGCTGGTGCTGTTATCAGCATCCTGGCTGTTATCATACGGAGGATATGAGCGCCATAAGAATTACCCAAAATAACTTTTAGTTATTATCACTGTTCGCCTAAACGACCGTTTAGTCCGTTTAAACACCGTTTAAACGGTAAACAGAAGTCAGCCGTGTTGTTTAGGCCCTAAATGGTGAATTAAACGGTTGGGCCGTTTAAACCCGTTTAAACCATTCAATCCCGTCTAAACGATCTAAACAAAATCAGATTAAACGTGATTAAATGAGCTAAACAACCATTTAATCTATAATTAAGTGAATTAAAGGATTACGTCTATCACAATCAACATGAAACTAATTAACATTGTAATTATATGAAGTGTTGTGGGATTTAGATTTCTTCCAACAAGATTATTTGGTAGAATATTTGATTTTTACATGTGTAAATATGTATGAGTTCTAGCAAATTTTATTTTTACCTACATAAATATGTATATTTTATTGATATTGTACAAAACCGTTTAGGCCATTTAACTCCGTTTAAACACCGTTTAAACGGTCTAAACGCTAAACGAAGGGTGACCGACTGTTTACCGTTTAGCGTTTAGGAAAACATTGGTTATTATTGGAGCACTGTAAGAATCTGAGTGAAGCGATGCGATGAACAATAATGAAACTTGAATAGAATGGAAAGCATGAATATTGAATACTTTTTTTAAGTTTCATTTCCTAGCCATCACATAGGCTAGATGGTGAATGTGGACAACGTACTAGTATTAACCCAGACAAGCGCGCCCTGCTCCTCGGCCAGGAGCGCCGTCCACGTCATCTGAAATTGTCTCCTCCATTGGATCTCCACATCCGATGGCTGGGATTGGTTCCGCCAGATTTCTCTAGAATCGAATTCTCCTTCTTCTTCGCAGCTTCTCCGGCTCCTCCTCTGATTCCCTTTTTGTAGGTCGGCTTCTCCTCAGAATCGTTTGAGGACAAATATATACTGGGCTTCTGCTTCTCCTCCCCGAAGCTTCCCTTCTCTTCCCGACGCGAACGGCAGCCTAGGCTTTCGCCTCTCCTTCGTTGGCCGTCCCCACGGGCGCCTCCACCCCTGGCGGCAGCGCTGGCCGTCACCATGGGCTCCCCACCAGCGGCGGCGCCCCCGGCACGGCCGATCCCAGCGCAGGGGCCCTCGCCGGCGGCCGGAGCGGCGGCCCTCGGTGGCTTCCTCTTCCCGCCGGACTGCGTGTGCTCGAGCAAACCCTAGCGTCCCTCGCGGTGCTCGGCGTGCACGGTGGCCGCCGCCTTAGTTCGCCAGGCGGCGGTACCCGCCCTAGGCACTTGCAGCGGCGGAGGTTGCCGCGCGGCTGCAGGGGCGTGAGGGCCAGGCCTCCTACGAGATCCGGCGGTGCCACCCCAATGACACGTCCTGCTCAGCGTACGACAGGCCGACACCGCCGTTTCCTCCGAGGATGGCGCAATCAGGTACGCCCTTCATCTTCGCTCGTCAGTGCTCCGTAGGTCCTCGGATCCCCTCGTCTTGTCATCTGTCATGCAGGATGCGTCCTCTTGGTTCTGGAGAGATCAAGATATGCATAAGGTATTTGCTTTGTGCTCTCTACTTCGACTTCCTTTCACTTGACTGCCATGATTTTAACTGTGCTACAGCCTAGGCGCGTCTAGCAGTTCATGTGTTCCTTCTCATGAAAACTACATGTCCTAGGTTTCTTTGCAAGGATCCATTTGAAGGTCATCATTTTTACCTGCGCTACATCCTACATACATCCAGCAATTTCTCTCCCTACACCTGTTCAGGCTACATGTCCGAGGGTTTCCTTGCAAGGATCCTTTTTCAGGGTTCAAGGTATGTCAATACAATTTCTATTTCTTTTGTGCTGCTCCATGTTACAGAGATTGCCTAATTTCTAGAAACGTTAGGGTCGCCGGACTATTTAGCTTAAAAAATGCCTCAGTGCTTCCTTAATAAATACAATGTCACCTTATGTTCATTTTTTAGATTGAGATACTATGCACTTCCATCTCATTGATATCGTTACTGACCTATATCCATGCCAATATAGTTTTGAATGGATTTCAGCCCACAAAAAAAATCCTATCAGCATGTCATCTCAAAAAAAATGAATCAGTTCCCGCAAACACAGATCAGTTCCAGCAGAATGCCTTCTGCAAAATGGATGATACAGGCTTCAGGTTTGGCCTTAGCTATTATTTGGAAGCAACTTCTACATTTTTTCACAAAATATTTATTATTTTGGTAGATCCTATCCCTGAAATATCTGAAATATGGACAACATAAAAATCTTCGACCTCATATTTAATATTTAGTATTAGGGCCTCCTTTCTTTATGCATGAATTGTAGTGCCAGTTGCATTATTAACAAGTCATTTACTTAATTGTATACGTAATCCACTAATTTATTTCACTTCAAGTTCAGCTATGGTTGTATTATATATCAGTCCCTGTTCATTATGTTCATAGCAAAGTTAATCATACCAGATCTCAGTTATGATCTAAATATAAGATATCATCTACCCTGTGAGTTTGTCAACTATCTGAGTCCCTTATTTTTCTCAATTATCTTTTTGTTTGATTTTCAGCCAACAAGAGGCAAAACAAAGCCTTCTGTTTCCTATCCCTGGCTACATATATCAGCAGTTCTTCACGGGGATCGGTCTGAAGCCATTAACAACACACTGATTATGTTGCCGAAGTTAAGATCAGATTTCAAGCTTTCTTCTAGCTGCAATTTATTTTTGTTAACACATCTGATGCTCTCTTTCTACCAAGGCATCCATTGTCTAAACTGAAAGCAAAATGCACTGGTATTTAACACTGATGATTTTGTGGTCAATTGTAAATCTGATACCCCTGTTTAAATAATAAATAGGACATTAAATATTTGCGGGACGTTTTAGTCTTCATATATGGTAAATATGCAGACTGTAGTATGCATGCCTCACATATCTGAGTCATGTTATCTAATATATAGGTGCTTTCTCAAACATATTTAATTTCCATCTGAACGGTGAAGGTGAGTCCTCCTTCTCCACCTCCCAATCTCGGCCAGCCGGTGGCCATCTGCCTAACTTTGTGTATACATATACCTTCAGATAATCTACTTCATTTCTATGCAACTTTGGAACTTGCTACTGTGCATTCTCTGCTCTTTTCAGTTTGCCTTGCCATTTTAATAATCTGTATCTAAACTTCCTCAGGACATATTTACTTGAGGATAGCAGTTCCATTAATTACTTTATCTTAAGGTGTCCATATAGAATTGCATGTCGTAGTTTGTGTACATTGAAGTCAGCAAGATATTTATGTGTGTGCTTTTCCCCTTTTTCTTTGAATTACCTACCAATGAATTTTATTGTCACCACAATTCCTATGCATGGTTCACAGCTTGGTAAACTGATATGTGATGATGGCTGCTGTTAATATTGAAAGGAAAGGGTTGGAACATGCAGGGGGTGAGGGAAATTCCATTTTTCCATGCTCTTGACCCTTGCTCAGTTTTAGTCCATATATACCCATGCTGAGGGTTACACAAATGTGCACTGCCCCTTTTCTGCTATATTTTACTTTATTTTTGCTTAAATTTGGTTGATCCGTTTTTTGCTGTTTCTGCTTGCTAAATGCAGGATACAGTACTTCCATGGTAGCCTCGAACCTTTTGTTCTATTTTTTACCTCTACGAAACAATTCCTAAGGTACAAGCAAGCTACGATATGATACTCTCCACTAGCAGCAACTAATTTGACGATGGACATTGTTTTTTTAGATTCTTGATTGAGGTAATGTGTTGCCTGATCAATCTACAATTTGTACATGCCAAAGACAGCCACCAGCACCAGACCTTCCAATATGCACGACAAGCACCAGATGTATAACAAGGCAAGCATGGAAGCAAAGGTAGTTTGCTCACAGTTACTATGAATTAATCTTGCCAGTTCCCAATTTGCATTCTAGCTATCTTAGCTGCCTTCTGAATTTTACCTCTGGGAACTGCATTTTAAGATTTTATCATATTCTTTAGAGGTAATAACGCAGGATCTTTACTATTGTATGCTATTCTTTAGAGGTAATAATGCAGGATCTTTACTATTGTATGCAATTTCCAAGCAGATTGTAGCTAAGAATCCCTCTTTGCACAATTTTCCCTTTACTCTGCGGTGTATTTCAGTTTGCTCCTAATTAATCTAAGATTGCATTTAAAGGCTTTTATTTCATTTTTGCCACAAAAAAACGTTATAAAATAGATCCCTAACTCAATAGTCTCAGTTTGAAATTTGCTGGTTGTAAGGACTATTATGTTGTAAATAACATACCGTTCACCCTATTTCAATATGCTTGTCATGTAAATTTGCTAACATAGTGTTTTGGAAATGAGTACCACACTGCTATGTACAGGAAGGAAACTGGAATGGTGTTCTAGTGTCAGCTACATCATGTTGGTCTCTCAGACTATTTTTATTTATTTGTCTCTAGGCACGACCTCCATCTCTGAATGTGCTGTAGGCGTGTGGTGCTGGAGCTTGTCATGAAACTTCTTGGCATCATTTACATGTGCGTGTGATAATATTTTTGCGGAAATGCCTGATAGCTTGGATTGCTATCCATTTTTCGGAGTTCATGGCCAGTGGTAACGAATACAGGGTAATGGCCTCTGTTCCCATGATCTCAGAAAAAACTTAAGAACCCCTCCATAATGCTACATGGCTTATTTTGTTGTATTCTGTCTCTTCGTTTCCTACTTAATTTTAGATTTTTCTTCGTTATTTCGATATTGTCTGAATATTATGTGTAAATTCCTACAATTCTTTTTTAACTGTCAGGAACATATTATGTGTAAATTTGTAGAAACATTTGGAAATGCCAGGAACATATTGTCCCAGTTTTATGATTTCTAGCACCTACCATGGGTCCTTAAAAATTCATATAAATTGACAAGTTATACATGGTCAATACATCGCTGAAGATGGCTGCATTGTTTATTTCAACAGAAATCATCTGCACAATGATTTCTGGACAAAGAAAAACATGAGGAGAACAAAGATCGAGATCAAAATGATCTAAATGCTGGAGAAAGCACATGTTTCTTGGTACTCTTTGCCATAACCTTGTTCGGAAAATTTCTTTTTTACAGTTATACATATTTACAGTTCTTTCGACTTGATTGAATAATACATCATATATTGATGGTGCATATAACTGTAGGCCTGAAACATGGGCTGAGCATGAGCGTGGACCTATATTTATTAGCAGGTCCATTTATTTGAAATATTTCGTGGTTGCACCCAAGATTGAGGAACCTGACAACGGTTCTAATGTGCTTTACGGAGTCATGTTCTAATGGTGCCTTTTTAAAAAGCGATGACAATAGCGACTTAAGTTTCCGCCTTACTGCTATGGTACCTTCTAAAAAATGGCAACTTTATTGCTTTAGGCTTGCGCCTACTGCCTCTATTATACAGCAAAAAAAAAAACCTTCTTTCTAAACCTAATCTGCCTCCAAACCATTAGACGCAGGACATCCGTAATGAGCGTCTTTGCTATAGGCACATGTGATTTGGGTGCCTGTATATTCACCGACAAAATTTGGTAACTGAATATCCATGTTGAGGGTTCATGTTACATGTGATCGTGTCTGCCGATCTGTTGTCTATATATTTCCTCTTAAAAATTAATTTGGATCTATGCTATTCAATGTCGGTTTCCCTGCTTTCGTGAATTTTCTTTCTTTCCTCTTGCTAGCTGTACTTCTCATTTTCCTGTTGCTATGCAGGGTATGATGCTGATAAATGGAGCCACCTTCCTCTCTACGGATATGCCTGAGCTCCAACACCAATCTTGGTTGCCCAGTTGGTCTACTTCCAGCGTGCTATCTTCGAGGACAAAGAAAAGGTACTGCACCATTCCTGCCCTGTTTGCCTCCTTCATGAACTTATAATTCAAAATTTATTGCATTGCGTTTCAGTAATTATAGACCGTTTTATCCTCCCACAAAATCCTACACCACTATATTATTAACTGATAACCTAAAATTGCAGTCCCTGATACCTTCAACTCAAAATGGCCACCGTGAAGCAATATGGGATCGTTTACTCTCGCGCGCAAGGGCGCGCGCCATCCACTAGTTAATCTCAATTCCACAGCAGATCGGATATTTACAGCTGGCTACAAAGTTTTGTTCTACCAGTAATAATCAATCAAAATCCTGTTGCAGTTCACACTCTTGTCAATTAAGTACACTTGTGGTCAACCCTTAAGTTGCCCAGGCTAGCTAGAGTTTGATTAAGTGATATGTATTGGTTTCAAAATATATATTTCTTGTCTATTCAACTTATATCTTATATCATCAGATTCTAAAATAAAGACTCTGCCACATTATCCTTTTATTAACAAACGATGCATGTAGTTCAATAGAACTTATTAGGATAAAATCATTTGGAGATAAATTAATCTCCCAAAATGAGAGCTCCTACGTATGCTTCATCCATCATCATTTTGAATTTGTCTTTTCCCTCTCCTCTCTGTCTCCATCTTCCGTGCATTTATATTCCCACCATGCTACGCCTTAACAAATAAAACTGAATCAATCGTGCATTACAGTGTACCACACATCATCTAGGTCGATTCCACAAGTGTTGTTATAAGCAATTATAACAAATGAGAATCGGTCAGTATAACCCTTTACCGATCGATGGCACTAGACATTTTGAGTGGCGTCAGAAATAAACTTATATTGACTGATAGTTGGATACTAATATTTATGCTATCAGCGATCCATTACAAGTTTTACCGATTTATTGCTGACCAATACTCCATCGCTATGAATTGATACGGTTATATATTTAATTTTGTAGTAATCTGAACCCCGTTCAACATTCATATAAGGTCACATTACACATCAACCATATAATTAGATAAACATATCTCAAGTTTTCATGGAGCCTAACATTTGTAATCTCAACCATAACATCTTTTTTACAAATGAAAAAGAAACAAATATGCAGCAAATGACAGCCATTGGTCTTAAAATGTCTTTCACAGTATAATTAAGTTCACTATGGGGTACGTAAATTAGCCCACACTCATAGCATAACAGGATAAAAACCCATAGGGTTTTGGGTTACCGGTGCCCATTGCCATCCCTAAATGCTTTTTTTTCGAAAACGTGCATTGCACGTGCTTCATTAAGGGAATTTAGAGTACGATACAAGACTCACTATGCCGTATGGCGAGTTACCACGGGCATAGCGGCCAAGACACACATACAAAAGGCACCGGCTCGAACGGTGGAGCTTAGAGAGGCGTACTAGTGGAGTAAATAGTTGTGCGACAGGAAATGCGACCGCCGCACTAAGGGGCAGCCGCAAACAAGGGCGCGAGGCTTCGGAAGCCCGCTGCGATCCAAGAGTTACACTCATCACGGATGAGCTGCAATAGCTGTGATGGGGTGCTGCTGGTCGAGTCGAAAGTCCTTCTATTGCGCTCCTTCCAAACCTCCCACGAGACTAGAAGTAACAGGGAGTCAAAACCCCGCCTGAACGAGTTTGGTACCTGGCTACGAGCGTGCTGCCACCAATGCACCAGGGAGGACGAGTCATTTGGGCAAAGGTGCTGGAAGCCGACCTGGCGAAGGAGGCGGTGCCAAACCTCGCGGGTGTACACACAAGAAGCGAGCAGGTGGTCGGTGGACTCGTCATGCTGGTCGCAGAGCGCACAGTCTGCATGCTGCTAGAGACCATGGCACATCCGGCGTTCCGCCGTCCACAGCCGTCCATGGAGGGCCAGCCAGAAGAAGAACTTGACCTTTGGCGGGGTCGAGGCACGCCAAACGTCCTTCGCTCCCAGCATAGTCGTCCTCCCAAGGAAGAATGCTCGATAGGCCGAGGAACTAGAGTAGTCCCCCCCCGCCAACCACTTCCACATGAAGCGGTTGTGGACGCCCGGTTGTATGTCACACCCGGTTTTAAGGACAAAACCAGACATATACCATATGTGAAATAAAGTAGTCAAATCTCACATATAGCCACAGATAAGTGTAATATCAAGAAACAAATGTTTAATATACATAACACAATGGTATAAAATATACCTTAAAGAGCAACACAGCGGAAAGACAACTCCGAACACCGGGTGCAGACTTCACTCTAGGAACAAACTAACTGGTTGATCACAAGCCTAAAAACTCCAGAGACTATCCTGAAGTGTGGGAAATAGCAAGAGTGAGTCCATGTCGAACTCAGCAAATATATCATGGGGTTCATGAGGCTCAAAAGGTTTGACACGGGTTTACTGCAATAGCTTTTAGTGAATCAACTTTTTAACATTTGAGTAGCAACAAGTTTACCATAAACCCAAATAACCTCATGATCATGTAAACGAGAATAATGTATAGCAAGAAACAATAATCATCAGTGAACATCAATATCATCAGAATTCAACGTTTATTCTGTAAGGGTCCAAGGCCACTCGTGACCGTGAGCACGGCTGTTATAACAGTTTTACACTCTGCAGAGGTTGTACACTTTCACTGTGAGTCATGATTACCCATATGCCCGGGATCGTGACTCCCAAAACACTTCCAAGGTGAGCAGGCAGGGAAACACTATGAAGCCTTTCAAAGGTTCATCTAACAAGTTAGGGCCGCTAGGTTTCAGAAGTCAGTCCGTGTGATACACCACGCAGGGATCCACAGTCTGCTTTACCCCATTTGCGCCACAAGGGTAACCTCTAACCAGCTAGAAAAGATCCTCATACTGAGCTAAAGCCAGAGCCATATAGCCCTCACAGTTGTACTGTAAGTCCCGGATGTTCGCTTACAGATAAGTCCTTAAGGAGAGAAACTAGAGCACCATAAAAACAGCCCAATGCTCTAGCCCTCTTGAGCCATGTTGCTTTAAAGCATCTTTTAAACGTTTATTGCATATACCATTAGTCAAGTTACAGATCATGGTTATTTATCTTGAGCACTAGCGTAAATACTACCCAATGCAATGTCCCATGGGTGTCAAGGTACAAGATACAAAAACTAGGATATCCTTAGTGGTAACAAGGTAGACACATGCACATGAATTAAGTATATTAAAGGTGAATAGGAAACAAGGATGATCCCATGCTATACTTGCCTCAAACTATAATCCTTCTTCAAGTCCAAACCTCAATGAACTGCTTCTTGATCACCACGTAAATCTCACCGACTAGACAAGATCATAAAAGCACCACACAAGCATCCATTCAATCATACACGAAGCAAACAATAAAAATAAATTAGAACAGTACACCAAACATATGAAACAACATGTGAAAAGGTTTCAAAGATGTTCTACGCATTGCTACGAACATACGGGCGCAAAAAGCACGCTAATCGAAACTATGGTTGAAAAGATACATCTACCGAAAGATTTTGTTGTATAAAACGGAAAATTATAGGTCTCATTTGTTTTAACTATATGAAATCATATATATAGGATAAAATACTTTTTATAGATATTCAAAAGTGACTTAGACTAAATTACATTTAAATTTAGAAAACTAAAGGAGAAATCAATAATATTTTATTTATAAATCTAGTTGCACAGTTATTAATTAAGTTAGATCTAAACTATGAAATTCCAGAGATTTTGATAAAGAAAACATTAATACTAATACGTAGTTCATGTTGTTATAAATCCATTGCAATTTGAACGGACTAATTCAGAATTAAAACAAATAAGTTATGAATTAAACGAGATTTTCTTTAGTAAAATAATAGACTAAATCTAACATCGAATCTTAAAGGTAGAAAACCTAATCAACAGTAGCACTAACAGTATAAAAAGTTTATAAAACTCTTCTACACGTTACTACAATCACACAGACGTAAAGATCACGAAATTCGGATTTAAAACGTGAAAGTTATGAATTTTCTAAGATTTCCTATAGATAAATAATTACTTTAATATAAACTCAGAAATTAAATTTTCCAAACCTAATGTAAAGTACTACCAACATGTAGAGCTCGCAAATACGAACCTAACGCAATTTGAACGGGTCAAATCGGAGTTAAAACGTAGAAGATATGACCTAAACAAGATAGTGGCAGTTTTGTAAATACCTAGTTTCGAAAATAAATCAAAATCTGGTTTTTAATGTGATCTAGACGGTGGAATTCAAGTAAATACCTCTTCTTCTTCTTAGAGTAAAACGCCTGGTGGCTTCGTCGAACGGCGACAAGAGAAGGAGGAGAAAATATAATTTACTACACGAGAGATTTCCCAAACTAGGGGCTCCTCTACGGTAGTTTTTGGTGTGCATTGCCCATGGGGTAGGTACGTATATATAGAGAGGAAAACTCTCCACCTCCATGTCAACTAGCGATATGGTGCTAATTGATGTTGCACCATCCACCTCCGCTAATAGGCCTAAGTAATCATTTAAGCCCATTAGTAAATAAATATATGGGCCTTTGAGTTTTATTAGGATTATTGCACAAGGGTTTTGAGTGTTGGAAAACAAATGAGAGATTTATTATTTTCGGAATTAATTATTTTCATGGATAAAATAATTCTAGAAAAGTCCAGAATTATTATTTAAGCCGCGAAAAATACTCCGAAAGCTCCGAAAATTTGGGAAAAATTTCCAGAGACATTATGAAACATGAGGAACCCAAATAAAGTATTTGGAGCTCACTAAAAGGTAATTTTGGAGCATCTAAAAATTAGATTATGCTCACAGACAAGTGGAAATAAGCTACAGAAAAAGTCGGAAAAATTTCCAAGAAGTGAGTAGAGGTTGATTGACAGATGAGAAACAAGGAATTTGATTGTATAAAAATAATATATGTATATCGGAGAAGGAAAATCGACCTAAACGCATTTTAAAAGAACAACTTGAATTCATTTTGATCTTTGTTCAAAACCAAGCAATACAAAAACACAAATGCATCAGCATGAATGCATCAACAAGTTGCTAAACCTTATGATAAATTTCAATTTAGTGAAAAATATTATTTTCCTATGTTTTCATGAGCACAAAAATTCAAAATTAACTCATTTTAGCTCTATTTCCAAAGAAGCAAATTTTAGGGTGTTACAATTCTACCCCCTTAAGATAAATCTCATCCCGAGATTCGGAAGAGGATGATAAAAGAGATAATGACACTTCATCTTTATTCGATCCTCATTTTCCAAATTACTCTTTCGTTCAGAGTCATGAGACAGTTTCTCATATCCCGACTGACTAATCTGCCTAAACATGATCATCTCACCTATTGAGCTCCTCCAAAGTTATTTGTTCCTCTGCTATGACTTCTATAAACTCATGGTCCACTTTGCTATCTTTGGTGTACCTATCTTTTAATTTATCATTTTCGTCTCCCTCAGGTAAAAGTCGACCACCTTGATACTCAATTCTTTTCCCTGTCGGTGTTGTTAAGAGCATTGTGCACCGAGTACCATGAATCACTCCTTTGTGTGCACAGAGCCATCCATTACCAAGAACCACGCGAATTTTAAGTGACTCCAACACAATGAGTGTTGCGGTGAAGTTTCTTTGTTTATGACAAGACTGACATTCGGGCATATCTGATCTGCCTGCATTTCTCCCACTGGGGTTTGAACTAGCAAAGGCCTCCTCATTGGACACTTCACCATCTTGCACGTCTCTACCATGTCGGCGAAAATGAAAAAATGCGAAGCACTAGGGTCAAATAAAGCAAAAACTTGTACTGAGCTTACTTGAATATAACCTCCCACTACTTTGGTAAATGCATGAATTTTATCCATATCCACATTGCTCAATCTTCCATTGACATAGTTTTGCTACGCTTTGCTTCCTTGAACAGGCTTCTTATGGGCTTTCCTTTTTCGCTTTCGTTGTTGTGGATTATGACTTAGTCCACTCCCAACTTGCTCTTCAACATTGTTGTTTTGATAGTGCTTAGCTTCATCATATCCATAACATTCTTCAATGGCAGAAACATCAGTCTTTTTCCACATATTAGTGCGAGACGTCATATAGGGCTCCTGAGTCATGAGACACTACACTTCCTGTCATCAAGTGACCAACATCAGCAACGCGAACAAGTATAGATGATCATGAGCTATCTAAAGGGACAACTCTCGTCTCCATGGATCCAAAATTGTCAACCTTGTACACAGGACATTTTTGCTTGAGAGTGACGACTCAATCATGGAGACTAACCAATACTTCCAAATAAAGAATTCAAACTTAATAAACCTTCTTTACATTGGCTACCCCCTTAAAATAAGAGACACTAAATAGGGTAGCTTGAACCCTTTTCTAGATGAGCTAAAAAGTATTCTGACATCCCAATGATACTCTTGTGTATGGGTAAGAACAAGAAATATGAAATTTCTCGCGAGCAGTAAATCAGCAGTGCAGTAAAACAGCTGTAACTCTCATTCTGTTAATCTAATGAAGCTGTAGTTTACACCGATGGAAAGCTTATAAAATTCTCTACAACTTTCTTATAGAACATACTTCCAGATTCTGTAGTTAACTTGGTCGAAAACAGTACATATCAAAAACTGCTCTAGGTTTATGACATCACAGATACATTGCCTTATGTTTTTTTGTATCTCCCAAACCAAAGCAGCTTTGGAGATGGTTCTTGCATTTAGAGAAAGATATTGAAGTCTACTCTTGTCCAGAATTTTCTCATGATTTTTGGTCTTTCAAGAATAGAGATATAAGTTGATAAAGACAGGCTGCTCCGAAAGACAAGATATAGAAAGCAGGAGATAACCAAAACCCAGCTATTTATTTCATTAATCCTTATACCTTATACATATAAACTAAATGAAATCATGGACAAAACCCATGAGATCATTCCACTCATTCCAAAATTCCAACTCAAGCATAAGCATAAGCACAAAGCAACTAAACACTTTAAAGTTCATAAGCCACACATTAAGACGACTCAACTTGGCTACTAACGGTTTTATTACACGGGACATAACTCCTATTTCTTAAACATGGTATGATTGCAGCAGCATCCGGAGTAGATAGAGTCTCTTACATTCCTGAGTCCTCTATATTGACATCTGAATCTCTGCATCCCTCTTTACCATTCTTATAACTCATACCTTAAGATGGGTCAACCTGGTATCCCTCAGGTATAGATTTAATACCCTCATACTCAATCCTTTCTCCTGAAAGTGTAGTTAGAAACACTGAACGTTGGGCATACTCAATCACTCCTTTACAAGTAGATAACCAGTCTATTCCCAGGATAACATCAATGCCCATTAATTCCAAAACAATGAGGTTTGCCTTAAAATTTACCCCTTTATGTCAAGACTAACTTTTGGGCATACGCGGTCTGCCTTTATTTCACCTCTTGGAGTTTCAACCATAACTGTTTTCCCCCTTGGAAGCATAAGTATGTTATGATCTGTTACATATTGTCTAGATATGAACGAATGTGAGGCACTAAGGTCAAACAAAACCTTGGCGTTTCCTGAACTTACTGGAATTGATCCAAACACGACCTCCTTAGCTCCAGGAATGGCGGAAATATCCACATGTTTCAACCTTCCATGGATGTAATTTCTCTTTAATTTATTTCCCTGCACATGATCCTTTTGGACATCCTGTCCTGGGTCTTGCTGTTGTTGATTCTTCTGCGGACAAGATTTGACATAATGTCCTTCCTGCTGGCAATGATAACACTTTCTCTTAGCTGGATCTTTTGTGATGTCATACTCCACGGAACTGTTGTTTGGTATGCTGCTATCTTGCTGGCCATAAAAGTTCACCTTCGTCCCTTTGGCTTGTTTCCTAGCTTGTTTGGCCTTTCGGGGTTGATACTCCTTATAGGTAATTGTCCACCCATCTATGACTACTTCATGGGGAGTAGTTTTAGCGGGAGGGGCTTCTAACTCTTCAGGGTTTGGATTTGTTTGACAGGGGATCAGGGCTGCATGTGACAATGTAGTATAACTCGATTGCTGATTGCTTTCCACAAGTGGTTCTAATGAGATTGCCTTTCTATTCTTGTCCATGTTGATCGCAAAATTTGGATCCACCTTGACTTTCCCCTTATTAGACTCATTTTGAAGATAGGGAAAACCATAATGCTTACAGCAGTGACATTGTTCCTACTCTCCAAGTGCCTTACTATCAACATCTTTATTGGATTTCATATTCTTCCAAGCTTCTGCTACTTGTATCTTCGCTGGCCCCTTGGATATGTTGGTCTGACCTTGAGATGAGCATTGTTGAGAATTTCCATGTTGAGCCATTTCTTCTGATATTTGATTTTGCATTGCTAATAGCTTATTGTCAAAAGTGAGCAAGAGCGACACAATTCAGTCCTCTTAACCTCTGAAGTCCAAAGTCTTCTCATCACGAGCCATCTAATAGACAAGGAGAAAAGGTTCAAAAATAGAGACAAGGTTTTTATAACAGAACGGGGATAGAATTAAGCATAACTTTGAGAAAATAACAAAGTTAAAGAGAAAGCAAGAAATAGGCAAAATGGAAACATGCTAAACGTCCAATTCTAACTAGGCTTGCGTCCTATAGTCAGCATTGCTTTGATACCACTCTGTCACACCCGGTTTTAAGGACAAAACCAGACATATACCATATGTGAAATAAAGTAGTCAAATCTCACATATAGCCACAGATAAGTGTAATATCAAGAAACAAATGCTTAATATACATAACATAATGGTATAAAATATACCTTAAAGAGCAACACAGCGGAAAGACAACTCCGAACACCGGGTGTAGACTTCACTCCAGGAACAAACTAACTGGTTGATCACAAGCCTAAAAACTCCAGAGACTATCCTGAAGTGTGGGAAATAGCAAGAGTGAGTCCATGTCGAACTCAACAAATATATCATGGGGTTCATGAGGCTCAAAAGGTTTGACACGGGTTTACTGCAATAGCTTTTAGTGAGTCAACTTTTTAACATTTGAGTAGCAACAAGTTTACCATAAACCCAAATAACCTCATGATCATGTAAACGAGAATAATGTATAGCAAGAAACAATAATCATCAGTGGACATCAATATCATCAGAATTCATCGTTTATTCTGTAAGGGTCCAAGGCCACTCGTGACCGTGAGCACGGCTGTTATAACAGTTTTACACTATGCAGAGGTTATACACTTTCACTGTGAGTCATGATTACCCATATGCCCGGGATCGCGACTCCCAAAACACTTCCAAGGTGAGCAGGCAGGGAAACACTATGAAGCCTTTCAAAGGTTCGTCTAACAAGTTAGGGCCGCTAGGTTTTAGAAGTCAGTCCGTGTGATACACCACGCAGGGATCCACAGTCTGCTTTACCCCATTTACGCCACAAGGGTAACCTCTAACAAGCTAGAAAAGGTCCTCATACTGAGCTAAAGCCAGAGCCATATAGCCCTCACAGTTGTA
>CM039591.1:17727397-17912336 GCA_022457205.1 Saccharum spontaneum | reverse complement strand
ACAATTCCTATGCATGGTTCACAGCTTGGTAAACTGATATGTGATGATGGCTGCTGTTAATATTGAAAGGAAAGGGTTGGAACATGCAGGGGGTGAGGGAAATTCCATTTTTCCATGCTCTTGACCCTTGCTCAGTTTTAGTCCATATATACCCATGCTGAGGGTTACACAAATGTGCACTGCCCCTTTTCTGCCTATATTTTACTTTATTTTTGCTTAAATTTGGTTGATCCGTTTTTTGCTGTTTCTGCTTGCTAAATGCAGGATACAGTACTTCCATGGTAGCCTCGAACCTTTTGTTCTATTTTTTACCTCTACGAAACAATTCCTAAGGTACAAGCAAGCTACGATATGATACTCTCCACTAGCAGCAACTAATTTGACGATGGACATTGTTTTTTTAGATTCTTGATTGAGGTAATGTGTTGCCTGATCAATCTACAATTTGTACATGCCAAAGACAGCCACCAGCACCAGACCTTCCAATATGCACGACAAGCACCAGATGTATAACAAGGCAAGCATGGAAGCAAAGGTAGTTTGCTCACAGTTACTATGAATTAATCTTGCCAGTTCCCAATTTGCATTCTAGCTATCTTAGCTGCCTTCTGAATTTTACCTCTGGGAACTGCATTTTAAGATTTTATCATATTCTTTAGAGGTAATAACGCAGGATCTTTACTATTGTATGCTATTCTTTAGAGGTAATAATGCAGGATCTTTACTATTGTATGCAATTTCCAAGCAGATTGTAGCTAAGAATCCCTCTTTGCACAATTTTCCCTTTACTCTGCGGTGTATTTCAGTTTGCTCCTAATTAATCTAAGATTGCATTTAAAGGCTTTTATTTCATTTTTGCCACAAAAAAAACGTTATAAAATAGATCCCTAACTCAATAGTCTCAGTTTGAAATTTGCTGGTTGTAAGGACTATTATGTTGTAAATAACATACCGTTCACCCTATTTCAATATGCTTGTCATGTAAATTTGCTAACATAGTGTTTTGGAAATGAGTACCACACTGCTATGTACAGGAAGGAAACTGGAATGGTGTTCTAGTGTCAGCTACATCATGTTGGTCTCTCAGACTATTTTTATTTATTTGTCTCTAGGCACGACCTCCATCTCTGAATGTGCTGTAGGCGTGTGGTGCTGGAGCTTGTCATGAAACTTCTTGGCATCATTTACATGTGCGTGTGATAATATTTTTGCGGAAATGCCTGATAGCTTGGATTGCTATCCATTTTTCGGAGTTCATGGCCAGTGGTAAACGAATACAGGGTAATGGCCTCTGTTCCCATGATCTCAGAAAAAACTTAAGAACCCCTCCATAATGCTACATGGCTTATTTTGTTGTATTCTGTCTCTTCGTTTCCTACTTAATTTTAGATTTTTCTTCGTTATTTCGATATTGTCTGAATATTATGTGTAAATTTCCTACAATTCTTTTTTAACTGTCAGGAACATATTATGTGTAAATTTGTAGAAACATTTGGAAATGCCAGGAACATATTGTCCCAGTTTTATGATTTCTAGCACCTACCATGGGTCCTTAAAAATTCATATAAATTGACAAGTTATACATGGTCAATACATCGCTGAAGATGGCTGCATTGTTTATTTCAACAGAAATCATCTGCACAATGATTTCTGGACAAAGAAAAACATGAGGAGAACAAAGATCGAGATCAAAATGATCTAAATGCTGGAGAAAGCACATGTTTCTTGGTACTCTTTGCCATAACCTTGTTCGGAAAATTTCTTTTTTACAGTATACATATTTACAGTTCTTTCGACTTGATTGAATAATACATCATATATTGATGGTGCATATAACTGTAGGCCTGAAACATGGGCTGAGCATGAGCGTGGACCTATATTTATTAGCAGGTCCATTTATTTGAAATATTTCGTGGTTGCACCCAAGATTGAGGAACCTGACAACGGTTCTAATGTGCTTTAAACGGAGTCATGTTCTAATGGTGCCTTTTTAAAAAGCGATGACAATAGCGACTTAAGTTTCCGCCTTACTGCTATGGTCCTTCTAAAAAATGGCAACTTTATTGCTTTAGGCTTGCGCCTACTGCCTCTATTATACAGCAAAAAAAAAAAACCTTCTTTCTAAACCTAATCTGCCTCCAAACCATTAGACGCAGGGACATCCGTAATGAGCGTCTTTGCTATAGGCACATGTGATTTGGGTGCCTGTATATTCACCGACAAAATTTGGTAACTGAATATCCATGTTGAGGGTTCATGTTACATGTGATCGTGTCTGCCGATCTGTTGTCTATATATTTCCTCTTAAAAATTAATTTGGATCTATGCTATTCAATGTCGGTTTCCCTGCTTTCGTGAATTTTCTTTCTTTCCTCTTGCTAGCTGTACTTCTCATTTTCCTGTTGCTATGCAGGGTATGATGCTGATAAATGGAGCCACCTTCCTCTCTACGGATATGCCTGAGCTCCAACCACCAATCTTGGTTGCCCAGTTGGTCTACTTCCAGCGTGCTATCTTCGAGGACAAAGAAAAGGTACTGCACCATTCCTGCCTTGTTTGCCTCCTTCATGAACTTATAATTCAAAATTTATTGCATTGCGTTTCAGTAATTATAGACCGTTTTATCCTCCCACAAAATCCTACACCACTATATTATTAACTGATAACCTAAAATTGCAGTCCCTGATACCTTCAACTCAAAATGGCCACCGTGAAGCAATATGGGATCGTTTACCTCTCGCGCGCAAGGGCGCGCGCCATCCACTAGTTAATCTCAATTCCACAGCAGATCGGATATTTACAGCTGGCTACAAAGTTTTGTTCTACCAGTAATAATCAATCAAAATCCTGTTGCAGTTCACACTCTTGTCAATTAAGTACACTTGTGGTCAACCCTTAAGTTGCCCAGGCTAGCTAGAGTTTGATTAAGTGATATGTATTGGTTTCAAAATATATATTTCTTGTCTATTCAACTTATATCTTATATCATCAGATTCTAAAATAAAGACTCTGCCACATTATCCTTTTATTAACAAACGATGCATGTAGTTCAATAGAACTTATTAGGATAAAATCATTTGGAGATAAATTAATCTCCCAAAATGAGAGCTCCTACGTATGCTTCATCCATCATCATTTTGAATTTGTCTTTTCCCTCTCCTCTCTGTCTCCATCTTCCGTGCATTTATATTCCCACCATGCTACGCCTTAACAAATAAAACTGAATCAATCGTGCATTACAGTGTACCACACATCATCTAGGTCGATTCCACAAGTGTTGTTATAAGCAATTATAACAAATGAGAATCGGTCAGTATAACCCTTTACCGATCGATGGCACTAGACATTTTGAGTGGCGTCAGAAATAAACTTATATTGACTGATAGTTGGATACTAATATTTATGCTATCAGCGATCCATTACAAGTTTTAACCGATTTATTGCTGACCAATACTCCATCGCTATGAATTGATACGGTTATATATTTATTTTGTAGTAATCTGAACCCCGTTCAACATTCATATAAGGTCACATTACACATCAACCATATAATTAGATAAACATATCTCAAGTTTTCATGGAGCCTAACATTGTATAATCTCAACCATAACATCTTTTTTACAAATGAAAAAGAAACAAATATGCAGCAAATGACAGCCATTGGTCTTAAAATGTCTTTCACAGTATAATTAAGTTCACTATGGGGTACGTAAATTAGCCCACACTCATAGCATAACAGGATAAAAACCCATAGGGTTTTGGGTTACCGGTGCCCATTGCCATCCCTAAATGCTTTTTTTTCGAAAACGTGCATTGCACGTGCTTCATTAGGGGAATTTAGAGTACGATACAAGGACTCACTATGCCGTATGGCGAGTTACCACGGGCATAGCGGCCAAGACACACATACAAAAGGCACCGGCTCGAACGGTGGAGCTTAGAGAGGCGTACTAGTGGAGTAAATAGTTTGTGCGACAGGAAATGCGACCGCCGCACTAAGGGGCAGCCGCAAACAAGGGCGCGAGGCTTCGGAAGGCCCGCTGCGATCCAAGAGTTACACTCATCACGGATGAGCTGCAATAGCTGTGATGGGGTGCTGCTGGTCGAGTCGAAAGTCCTTCTATTGCGCTCCTTCCAAACCTCCCACGAGACTAGAAGTAACAGGGAGTCAAAACCCCGCCTGAACGAGTTTGGTACCTGGCTACGAGCGTGCTGCCACCAATGCACCAGGGAGGACGAGTCATTTGGGCAAAGGTGCTGGAAGCCGACCTGGCGAAGGAGGCGGTGCCAAACCTCGCGGGTGTACACACAAGAAGCGAGTAGGTGGTCGGTGGACTCGTCATGCTGGTCGCAGAGCGCACAGTCTGCATGCTGCTAGAGACCATGGCACATCCGGCGTTCCGCCGTCCACAGCCGTCCATGGAGGGCCAGCCAGAAGAAGAACTTGACCTTTGGCGGGGTCGAGGCACGCCAAACGTCCTTCGCTCCCAGCATAGTCGTCCTCCCAAGGAAGAATGCTCGATAGGCCGAGGAACTAGAGTAGTCCCCCCCCCGCCAACCACTTCCACACGAAGCGGTCGTGGACGCCCGGTTGTATGTCACACCCGGTTTTAAGGACAAAACCAGACATATACCATATGTGAAATAAAGTAGTCAAATCTCACATATAGCCACAGATAAGTGTAATATCAAGAAACAAATGTTTAATATACATAACACAATGGTATAAAATATACCTTAAAGAGCAACACAGCGGAAAGACAACTCCGAACACCGGGTGTAGACTTCACTCTAGGAACAAACTAACTGGTTGATCACAAGCCTAAAAACTCCAGAGACTATCCTGAAGTGTGGGAAATAGCAAGAGTGAGTCCATGTCGAACTCAGCAAATATATCATGGGGTTCATGAGCTCAAAAGGTTTGACAACGGGTTTACTGCAATAGCTTTTAGTGAATCAACTTTTTAACATTTGAGTAGCAACAAGTTTACCATAAACCCAAATAACCTCATGATCATGTAAACGAGAATAATGTATAGCAAGAAACAATAATCATCAGTGAACATCAATATCATCAGAATTCAACGTTTATTCTGTAAGGGTCCAAGGCCACTCGTGACCGTGAGCACGGCTGTTATAAACAGTTTTACACTCTGCAGAGGTTGTACACTTTCACTGTGAGTCATGATTACCCATATGCCCGGATCGTGACTCCCAAAACACTTCCAAGGTGAGCAGGCAGGGAAACACTATGAAGCCTTTCAAAGGTTCATCTAACAAGTTAGGGCCGCTAGGTTTCAGAAGTCAGTCCGTGTGATACACCACGCAGGGATCCACAGTCTGCTTTACCCCATTTGCGCCACAAGGGTAACCTCTAACCAGCTAGAAAAGATCCTCATACTGAGCTAAAGCCAGAGCCATATAGCCCTCACAGTTGTACTGTAAGTCCCCCGGATGTTCGCTTACAGATAAGTCCTTAAGGAGAGAAACTAGAGCACCATAAAAACAGCCCAATGCTCTAGCCCTCTTGAGCCATGTTGCTTTAAAGCATCTTTTAAACGTTTATTGCATATACCATTAGTCAAGTTACAGATCATGGTTATTTATCTTGAGCACTAGCGTAAATACTACCCAATGCAATGTCCCATGGGTGTCAAGGTACAAGATACAAAAACTAGGATATCCTTAGTGGTAACCAGGTAGACACATGCACATGAATTAAGTATATAAAGGTGAATAGGAAACAAGGATGATCCCATGCTATACTTGCCTCAAACTATAATCCTTCTTCAAGTCCAAACCTCAATGAACTGCTTCTTGATCACCACGTAAATCTCACCGACTAGACAAGATCATAAAAGCACCACACAAGCATCCATTCAATCATACACGAAGCAAACAATAGAAATAAATTAGAACAGTACACCAAACATATGAAACAATATGTGAAAAGGTTTCAAAGATGTTCTACGCATTGCTACGAACATACGGGCGCAAAAAGCACGCTAATCGAAACTATGGTTGAAAAGATACATCTACCGAAAGATTTTGTTGTATAAAACGGAAAATTATAGGTCTCATTTGTTTTAACTATATGAAATCATATATATAGGATAAAATACTTTTTATAGATATTCAAAAGTGACTTAGACTAAATTACATTTAAATTTAGAAAACTAAAGGAGAAATCAATAATATTTTATTTATAAATCTAGTTGCACAGTTATTAATTAAGTTAGATCTAAACTATGAAATTCCAGAGATTTTGATAAAGAAAAACATTAATACTAATACGTAGTTCATGTTGTTATAAATCCATTGCAATTTGAACGGACTAATTCAGAATTAAAACAAATAAGTTATGAATTAAACGAGATTTTCTTTAGTAAAATAATAGACTAAATCTAACATCGAATCTTAAAGGTAGAAAACCTAATCAACAGTAGCACTAACAGTATAAAAAGTTTATAAAACTCTTCTACACGTTACTACAATCACACAGACGTAAAGATCACGAAATTCGGATTTAAAACGTGAAAGTTATGAATTTTCTAAGATTTCCTATAGATAAATAATTACTTTAATATAAACTCAGAAATTAAATTTTCCAAACCTAATGTAAAGTACTACCAACATGTAGAGCTCGCAAATACGAACCTAACGCAATTTGAACGGGTCAAATCGGAGTTAAAACGTAGAAGATATGACCTAAACAAGATAGTGGCAGTTTTGTAAATACCTAGTTTCGAAAATAAATCAAAATCTGGTTTTTAATGTGATCTAGACGGTGGAATTCAAGTAAATACCTCTTCTTCTTCTTAGAGTAAAACGCCTGGTGGCTTCGTCGAACGGCGACAAGAGAAGGAGGAGAAAATATAATTTACTACACGAGAGATTTTCCAAACTAGGGGCTCCTCTACGGTAGTTTTTGGTGTGCATTGCCCATGGGGTAGGTACGTATATATAGAGAGGAAAACTCTCCACCTCCATGTCAACTAGCGATATGGTGCTAATTGATGTTGCACCATCCACCTCCGCTAATAGGCCTAAGTAATCATTTAAGCCCATTAGTAAATAAATATATGAGCCTTTGAGTTTTATTAGGATTATTGCACAAGGGTTTTGAGTGTTGGAAAACAAATGAGAGATTTATTATTTTCGGAATTAATTATTTTCATAGATAAAATAATTCTAGAAAAGTCTAGAATTATTATTTAAGCCGCGAAAAATACTCCGAAAGCTCCGAAAATTTGGGAAAAATTTCCAGAGACATTATGAAACATGAGGAACCCAAATAAAGTATTTGGAGCTCACTAAAAGGTAATTTTGGAGCATCTAAAAATTAGATTATGCTCACAGACAAGTGGAAATAAGCTACAGAAAAAGTCGGAAAAATTTCCAAGAAGTGAGTAGAGGTTGATTGACAGATGAGAAACAAGGAATTTGATTGTATAAAAATAATATATGTATATCGGAGAAGGAAAATCGACCTAAACGCATTTTAAAAGAACAACTTGAATTCATTTTGATCTTTGTTCAAAACCAAGCAATACAAAAACACAAATGCATCAGCATGAATGCATCAACAAGTTGCTAAACCTTATGATAAATTTCAATTTAGTGAAAAATATTATTTTCCTATGTTTTCATGAGCACAAAAATTCAAAATTAACTCATTTTAGCTCTATTTCCAAAGAAGCAAATTTTAGGGTGTTACAATTCTACCCCCTTAAGATAAATCTCATCCCGAGATTCGGAAGAGGATGATAAAAGAGATAATGACACTTCATCTTTATTCGATCCTCATTTTCCAAATTACTCTTTCGTTCAGAGTCATGAGACAGTTTCTCATATCCCGACTGACTAATCTGCCTAAACATGATCATCTCACCTATTGAGCTCCTCCAAAGTTATTTGTTCCTCTGCTATGACTTCTATAAACTCATGGTCCACTTTGCTATCTTTGGTGTACCTATCTTTTAATTTATCATTTTCGTCTCCCTCAGGTAAAAGTCGACCACCTTGATACTCAATTCTTTTCCCTGTCGGTGTTGTTAAGAGCATTGTGCACCGAGTACCATGAATCACTCCTTTGTGTGCACAGAGCCATCCATTACCAAGAACCACGCGAATTTTAAGTGACTCCAACACAATGAGTGTTGCGGTGAAGTTTCTTTGTTTATGACAAGACTGACATTCGGGCATATCTGATCTGCCTGCATTTCTCCCACTGGGGTTTGAACTAGCAAAGGCCTCCTCATTGGACACTTCACCATCTTGCACGTCTCTACCATGTCGGCGAAAATGAAAAAATGCGAAGCACTAGGGTCAAATAAAGCAAAAACTTGTACTGAGCTTACTTGAATATAACCTCCCACTACTTTGGTAAATGCATGAATTTTATCCATATCCACATTGCTCAATCTTCCATTGACATAGTTTTGCTACGCTTTGCTTCCTTGAACAGGCTTCTTATGGGCTTTCCTTTTTCGCTTTCGTTGTTGTGGATTCTGACTTAGTCCACTCCCAACTTGCTCTTCAACATTGTTGTTTTGATAGTGCTTAGCTTCATCATATCCATAACATTCTTCAATGGCAGAAACATCAGTCTTTTTCCACATATTAGTGCGAGACGTCATATAGGGCTCCTGAGTCATGAGACACTACACTTCCTGTCATCAAGTGACCAACATCAGCAACGCGAACAAGTATAGATGATCATGAGCTATCTAAAGGGACAACTCTCGTCTCCATGGATCCAAAATTGTCAACCTTGTACACAGGACATTTTTGCTTGAGAGTGACGACTCAATCATGGAGACTAACCAATACTTCCAAATAAAGAATTCAAACTTAATAAACCTTCTTTACATTGGCTACCCCCTTAAAATAAGAGACACTAAATAGGGTAGCTTGAACCCTTTTCTAGATGAGCTAAAAAGTATTCTGACATCCCAATGATACTCTTGTGTATGGGTAAGAACAAGAAATATGAAATTTCTCGCGAGCAGTAAATCAGCAGTGCAGTAAAACAGCTGTAACTCTCATTCTGTTAATCTAATGAAGCTGTAGTTTACACCGATGGAAAGCTTATAAAATTCTCTACAACTTTCTTATAGAACATACTTCCAGATTCTGTAGTTAACTTGGTCGAAAACAGTACATATCAGAAACTGCTCCAGGTTTATGACATCACAGATACATTGCCTTATGTTTTTTTGTATCTCCCAAACCAAAGCAGCTTTGGAGATGGTTCTTGCATTTAGAGAAAGATATTGAAGTCTACTCTTGTCCAGAATTTTCTCATGATTTTTGGTCTTTCAAGAATAGAGATATAAGTTGATAAAGACAGGCTGCTCCGAAAGACAAGATATAGAAAACAGGAGATAACCAAAACCCAGCTATTTATTTCATTAATCCTTATACCTTATACATATAAACTAAATGAAATCATGGACAAAACCCATGAGATCATTCCACTCATTCCAAAATTCCAACTCAAGCATAAGCATAAGCACAAAGCAACTAAACACTTTAAAGTTCATAAGCCACACATTAAGACGACTCAACTTGGCTACTAACGGTTTTATTACACGGGACATAACTCCTATTTCTTAAACATGGTATGATTGCAGCAGCATCCGGAGTAGATAGAGTCTCTTACATTCCTGAGTCCTCTATATTGACATCTGAATCTCTGCATCCCTCTTTACCATTCTTATAACTCATACCTTAAGATGGGTCAACCTGGTATCCCTCAGGTATAGATTTAATACCCTCATACTCAATCCTTTCTCCTGAAAGTGTAGTTAGAAACACTGAACGTTGGGCATACTCAATCACTCCTTTACAAGTAGATAACCAGTCTATTTCCAGGATAACATCAATGCCCATTAATTCCAAAACAATGAGGTTTGCCTTAAAATTTACCCCTTTATGTCAAGACTAACTTTTGGGCATACGCGGTCTGCCTTTATTTCACCTCTTGGAGTTTCAACCATAACTGTTTTCCCCCTTGGAAGCATAAGTATGTTATGATCTTTTACATATTGTCTAGATATGAACGAATGTGAGGCACTAAGGTCAAACAAAACCTTGGCGTTTCCTGAACTTACTGGAATTGATCCAAACACGACCTCCTTAGCTCCAGGAATGGCGGAAATATCCACATGTTTCAACCTTCCATGGATGTAATTTCTCTTTAATTTATTTCCCTGCACATGATCCTTTTGGACATCCTGTCCTGGGTCTTGCTGTTGTTGATTCTTCTGCGGACAAGATTTGACATAATGTCCTTCCTGCTGGCAATGATAACACTTTCTCTTAGCTGGATCTTTTGTGATGTCATACTCCACGGAACTGTTGTTTGGTATGCTGCTATCTTGCTGGCCATAAAAGTTCACCTTCGTCCCTTTGGCTTGTTTCCTAGCTTGTTTGGCCTTTCGGGGTTGATACTCCTTATAGGTAATTGTCCACCCATCTATGACTACTTCATGGGGAGTAGTTTTAGCGGGAGGGGCTTCTAACTCTTCAGGGTTTGGATTTGTTTGACAGGGGATCAGGGCTGCATGTGACAATGTAGTATAACTCGATTGCTGATTGCTTTCCACAAGTGGTTCTAATGAGATTGCCTTTCTATTCTTGTCCATGTTGATCGCAAAATTTGGATCCACCTTGACTTTCCCCTTATTAGACTCATTTTGAAGATAGGAAAACCATAATGCTTACAGCAGTGACATTGTTCCTACTCTCCAAGTGCCTTACTATCAACATCTTTATTGGATTTCATATTCTTCCAAGCTTCTGCTACTTGTATCTTCGCTGGCCCCTTGGATATGTTGGTCTGACCTTGAGATGAGCATTGTTGAGAATTTCCATGTTGAGCCATTTCTTCTGATATTTTGATTTTGCATTGCTAATAGCTTCTTGTCAAAAGTGAGCAAGAGCGACACAATTCAGTCCTCTTAACCTCTGAAGTCCAAAGTCTTCTCATCACGAGCCATCTAATAGACAAGGAGAAAAGGTTCAAAAATAGAGACAAGGTTTTTATAACAGAACGGGGATAGAATTAAGCATAACTTTGAGAAAATAACAAAGTTAAAGAGAAAGCAAGAAATAGGCAAAATGGAAACATGCTAAACGTCCAATTCTAACTAGGCTTGCGTCCTATAGTCAGCATTGCTTTGATACCACTCTGTCACACCCGGTTTTAAGGACAAAACCAGACATATACCATATGTGAAATAAAGTAGTCAAATCTCACATATAGCCACAGATAAGTGTAATATCAAGAAACAAATGCTTAATATACATAACATAATGGTATAAAATATACCTTAAAGAGCAACACAGCAGAAAGACAACTCCGAACACCGGGTGTAGACTTCACTCCAGGAACAAACTAACTGGTTGATCACAAGCCTAAAAACTCCAGAGACTATCCTGAAGTGTGGGAAATAGCAAGAGTGAGTCCATGTCGAACTCAGCAAATATATCATGGGGTTCATGAGGCTCAAAAGGTTTGACACGGGTTTACTGCAATAGCTTTTAGTGAGTCAACTTTTTAACATTTGAGTAGCAACAAGTTTACCATAAACCCAAATAACCTCATGATCATGTAAACGAGAATAATGTATAGCAAGAAACAATAATCATCAGTGGACATCAATATCATCAGAATTCATCGTTTATTCTGTAAGGGTCCAAGGCCACTCGTGACCGTGAGCACGGCTGTTATAACAGTTTTACACTATGCAGAGGTTATACACTTTCACTGTGAGTCATGATTACCCATATGCCCGGGATCGCGACTCCCAAAACACTTCCAAGGTGAGCAGGCAGGGAAACACTATGAAGCCTTTCAAAGGTTCGTCTAACAAGTTAGGGCCGCTAGGTTTTAGAAGTCAGTCCGTGTGATACACCACGCAGGGATCCACAGTCTGCTTTACTCCATTTACGCCACAAGGGTAACCTCTAACAAGCTAGAAAAGGTCCTCATACTGAGCTAAAGCCAGAGCCATATAGCCCTCACAGTTATACTGTAAGTCCCGGATGTTCGCTTACAGATAAGTCCTTAAGGAGAGAAACTAGAGCACCATAAAAATAGCCCAATGCTCTAGCCCTCTTGAGCCATGTTGCTTTAAAGCATCTTTTAAACGTTTATTGCATATACCATTAGTCAAGTTACAGATCATGGTTATTTATCTTGAGCACTAGCGTAAATACTACCCAATGCAATGTCCCATGGATGTCAAGGTATAAGATACAAAAACTAGGATATCCTTAGTGGTAACAAGGTAGACAGATGCACATGAATTAAGTATATTAAAGGTGAATAGGAAACAAGGATGATCCCATGCTATACTTGCCTCAAACTATGATCCTTCTTCAAGTCCAAACCTCAATGAACTGCTTCTTGATCACCACGTAAATCTCACCGACTAGACAAGATCATAAAAGCACCACACAAGCATCCATTCAATCATACACGAAGCAAACAATAGAAATAAATTAGAACAGTACACCAAATATATGAAACAATATGTGAAAAGGTTTCAAAGATGTTCTACGCATTGCTACGAACATACATGCGTAAAAAGCACGCTAATCGAAACTATGGTTGAAAAGATACATCTACCGAAAGATTTTGTTGTATAAAACGAAAAATTATAGGTCTCATTTGTTTTAACTATATAAAATCATATATATAGGATAAAATACTTTTAATAGATATTCAAAAGTGACTTAGACTAAATTACATTTAAATTTAGAAAACTAAAGGAGAAATCAATAATATTTTATTTATAAATCTAGTTGCACAGTTATTAATCAAGTTAGATCTAAACTATGAAATTTCAGAGATTTTGATAAAGAAAACATTAATACTAATACGTAGTTCATGTTGTTATAAATCCATTGCAATTTGAACAGACTAATTCAGAATTAAAACAAATAAGTTATGAATTAAACGAGATTTTCTTTAGTAAAATAATAGATTAAATCTAACATCGAATCTTAAAGGTAGAAAACCTAACCAACAGTAGAACTAACAGTATAAAAAGTTTGTAAAACTCTTCTACACGTTACTACAATCACACAGACGTAAAGATCACGAAATTCGGATTTAAAACGTGAAAGTTATGAATTTTCTAAGATTTCCTATAGATAAATAATTACTTTAATATAAACTCAAAAATTAAAATTTCCAAACCTAATGTAAAGTACTACCAACATGTAGAGCTCGCAAATACGAACCTAACACAATTTGAACGGGTCAAATCGGAGTTAAAACGTAAAAGATATGGCCTAAACAAGATAGTGGCAGTTTTGTAAATACCTAGTTTCGAAAATAAATCAAAATCTGATTTTTAATGTGATCTAGACGGTTGAATTCAAGTAAATACCTCTCCTTCTTCTTAGAGTAGAACGCCTGGTGGCTTCGTGGAACGGCGATAAGAGAAAGAGGAGAAAATATAATATACTACACGAGAGATTTCCCAAACTAGGGGCTCCTCTACGGTAGTTTTTTTTGTGTGCATTGCCTATGGGGTAGGTACGTATATATAGGGAGGAAAACTCTCTACCTCCATATCAACTAGCGATATGGTGCTAATTGACGTTGCACCATCCACCTCCGCTAATAGGCTTAAGTAATCATTTAAGCCCATTAGTAAATAAATGTATGGGCCTTTGAGTTTTATTAGGATTATTGTACATGGGTTTTGAGTGTTGGAAGACAAATGAGAGATTTATTATTTTCGGAATTAATTATTTTCATGGATAAAATAATTCTAGAAAAGTCCAGAATTATTATTTAAGCCGCGAAAAATACTCCGAAAGCTCCGAAAATTCGGAAAATTTTCCAGAGACAGTATGGAACATGAGGAACCTAAATAAAGTATTTGGAGCTCACTAAAAGGTAATTTTGGAGCATTTAAAAATTAGATTATGCTCACAGACAAGTGGAAATAAGCTACAGAAAAAGTCGGAAAAATTCCCAAGTGAGTAGAGGTTGATTGACAGATGAGAAACAAGGAATTTGATTGTATAAAAATAATATATGTATATCGGAGAAGGAAAATCGACATAAACGCATTTTGAAAGAACAACTTGAATTCATTTTGATCTTTGGTCAAAACCAAGCAATACAAAAACACAAATGCATCAGCATGAATGCATCAACAAGTTGCTAAACCTTATGATAAATTTTAATTTAGTGAAAAATATTATTTCCCTATGTTTTCATGAGCACAAAAATTCAAAATTAACTCATTTTAGCTCTATTTCCAAAGAAGCAAATTTTAGGGTGTTACATTGTAGCTGTATGCTCTCCACCTTCGGCAAAAGGCGCAGGTATTCCGTGATGACGACCGCCATTGGTCCGCCAGAGATGTCTGTGGCCCATTGGTGGTTGGCAACCGCGTCACGAACAGAGCGACCGCGGCCACCCCTTCTCACAGCTCGAAAAAGGTTCGGAGCGATGCGGCAAACGGCACCGTCTGGCAACCATGCGTCCGTCTAGAACTTGGCAGTGGCACCATCGCCAAGGCGGACCGAGACGGAAGCCTGGAGCATGCTGTCCACGACGTGTTGAGGCTTGGAAGGCAGCCGCGCCCATGGCGTGTCCGGCTGTGTACGTCGTAGCCACTCCCAGCGCAGACGGAGCGCGAAACCAAGGAAGGTGAGGTCAGGTAGGCCAAGGCCGCCCAACTCTCTGGGTGAGCAGACGATGGGCCACGCCACGCGACACTGTCCCCCTGCAGCCGATTCGGTACCTGTCCATAGGAAGGCCCGGCGCCGCTTGTCGATCTCACCGATGGCCCAGGGGGAGAGCACACAGCAGATAGACAAGTGGACCGGAATTGCCGAGAGCGTGGTCTGGGTTAGTGTGGCCCTTCCGGCATTCGTCAGCATGCCGGCCTTCCATGTGGGGATCCAAGCAACAACCTTATCGACGAGGGCCTGCTCACTGGCACGCGGAAGTCTAGTGAGCGACAGTGGCGCCCCAAGGTAGGTAGTAGGGAACTCCTGGAGGCGGCAGGAGAAGACCTGACGCACAGCTATGATGTCGTCCTCGGAACAACGGATCGGAGTGATCGTGCATTTGTCCAGATTAGTGGCTAACCCGGACGCCCCCGCGAAGAGCTCCAGGATCTGGCGCATGCAGCTGAAGTCTAGAGCCGTAGGTGCCAGGAAGATGACGAGGTCGTCAGCATAGATGGAAGCGTGGTACTGGATGGAATTCCCGGGTAGCGGTGTCAGTTGCCTGCGCCTGTCGGCCTCGGCAATGAGCACGTTGAGCACCTCCATGACGATGATAAAAAGAAATGGGGACAGCGGGTCGCCTTGGCGGAGACCACGTGCATGGCAGATGCGCCATCCTGGTCGGCCATTCGTCATCACCTTGGTAGTAGCCGTGGCCAGCATTGCAGAAACCCAGTCGCGCCAACGTAGCGGGAATCCGACATGCTCGAGGACCTCTAGAAGGAAGGGCCAGGCAACAGTGTCGAACGCCTCGGCGAGATCGACCTTCAAGAGCATCATGGGGGCAGCGACGGGCAAATAGCCAGCGACAGGCCAACTGTACAGAGCGGAAGTTCTCATGTAATCGTCGGCCACGGATGAAGGCGGTTTGGTTGACCTTGATCAGCTCCGGCATACGGGGGTAAGGCGTAGCGCAAGTCCTTTGGCGAACATTTTCCCAATGGAGTGTATCAAGCTGATCGGACGATAGTCCTTGAGGCCTTCTGGCGCTTGTGTCTTGTGGATGAGCACCATAACTGCCTCATTGAGGTGGTGGAAGCTGCGAAAGTCGAGGTCCCAGAGCGATTGGAACACCCGCAGAACATCGGGTCCAACCACCTCCCACGCCGCCCTGTAGAAGGCTCCACTGAAGCCGTCCGGGTCCAGGAGCACGGTCAGCTGGGGTCTCGCGAACGATCGCTGCCACCTCCTCAGCCGAGAAGGGCGATCAGTTCAGAGAGGTCGAGGCGCGGCAAGTCTAGCTGCTGTAGATCGATGCGGTGCAGTCGTTGGAAGGGCTTGCCCAGTATCTCGTTGTAGTATGAGAAGACGATGTCAGCCTTGGCTTCCTCCTCTGTGAACGTCTGGCCATTGTGGCTAATGGCAAGAAGGTAGTTTTTTCGGCGGCGGTGGCAAGCTTGCAGGTGGAAGTACCTGGTACAAGCGTCGCCCTCCTGCAGGTGTCTAGTCCGCGCACGTTGCCTGGCCATCGAGCGGACGAGCGAGGCGAGGCCAAGTACATGAGCTTTGAGCTCCCGGTGCAGTTCCAGCTCACCCTGTGAAAGAGTTCTGGACTCTTGTGCGACGTCAAACTCATAGATGATGACCCTTGCCGCAGCCAATTGCAACCTGATGTCGCCCACACGAGTAGTACGCCAGCTTCTCAGAGCTCTCGCAAGCAAACGGAGCTTTTGGTCAAGGCTCCTGCATGCATCGACGTTCCAATTTGGCTTCCCCCATGCCGCACGGACGGTGTCTAGGAATCCGTCTAGCTTTGTCCAGAAAGCGTCGAAGCGGAATCGTGGCCTTGCCCATGGCTCGGAGTTGAGTACGAGCAGCAAAGGGGCGTGGTCGGAGCTGTCGGAGGAAAGGCAGCGCAGGTGGTGGTTCTGGTAGAGTTCGAGCCATTCCACGGTGGCAAATGCTCTATCCAGGCGCTCCATCGTCGGGTGGTCACGTCCATTGGACCAAGTGAACAGACGTCCCGATAGGTGTATCTCGTCAAGTTGCAGTTCCCTAAATGCTTGTCATAGTTCAATACCACTATTTTAGTCAACTGTTGCCCGATCAAGTGAGAGAGGAACAAGCAAGAGGGGAATTTCGTGAGGACAACAAGCAAGAGAGGAATTTCGTGAGGACAACAGGAGTGGAGCACACACTTTCAGTTTGCACATGAGAGACTTCGACTTCGTGAATGCTTCGGATGATGCACCCCCCTGGCATTCTTTCCATGTCTGCGGATGATTCACTTGTCACTTTGGTATTCTCGTCGGACTGGCATTCTCACGGTACTTGGCTTTCTGTTGGTACTTTGGGCATTCTCTCGTGATTCTCCTGGATTCTATCTTCAGCACTTGGATCATCCGTGAGAATGCACGAGACTTTAGATTTTGCATTGGTACTTGGCATAGGAGCGGTATTGGTACTTTGGGCATTCTCTCAGAATTCTCCTAAGCACGGAAGTTACAGTCGCCTTCTTTCTCGTGGGAGGCGTTTCGAGAGAAACCGCTTCATGCGTGCTTGAGGGGAATGTTCTTAGATATGACAGTGGCGAGGTAATTCAGTACGTGACAAAAGATCTACAAGACCTTTCACCGGCCGGTACCACTTGCCAGGCCCAATACACACCAAGTCACGGCCCAACGAAACATCTACGTCTAGTTTTGAAGTCTCCAGCGTGAGTTTCGGCGTTTTTGAAACCGTTTGACGGTAGTCTGTGGATTGTGCGCGTCGTAAAAATTGACGAGCTGGGATCTCTGGCCATGGCCGGAATTTTTTAATGAAAAACTCGAGTACCACTATCGCAAGATGCAAGGTGCTGATTTGCACACACGAGCCATCTCAAAAGCATCTCCAAAGGTTCTTCTAGCTAGGAGGGGAGGCCCGTGGCAGCGGTAGCTTTCCTTTCCATGGATTAGGTTTTAATCGGACAGCCGTCTGTGTTGATGTTCCACCATCATGGCCAACCTCTGAACTTCATCAGACGACATGCCCTGATCATATTCTGAAAGAGCAGTTTGGAATGTTCCTTGCCTTATGTTCCTGGCAGTTGTGGAAACGAAGGAATGCTGTCGTCTTTCGTCATGAAGCTCCCCAATTGCGACAGCTCATTGCTGATTGCAAGAAAGAGGCGCAACTCTGGCGCTGTAGGCTCAAACCACAAAGAAGATCGGTCATCGATGCTTGGTGTATGACATTTGATTCAGTAATGCAAGGCTAATCCATGTGTGTATATCCCTTGTAAAGCTGCTATAGCTCTTGTAAAACTATCCTGCCGCTTTGGGCAAATCTCTATAAATATATTCAGGTGGGGGACCAAATCCCCCCGGTGACATTCAAAAAAAAAATCGGTGTTGTACCAACGTCGCCGATCGATATGATGGAGGTGGCAGAGAAGCCGACCTCCGCCGCCGCCGCGATGAACTCCTGCGTCGGGCTCTCTTCCACGACCGTCAACTCCTCTTCTTCCTCCTCCGAATCCTCCAAAACCGTGCCATATTGCCAACTCCGATCCATGAACTTGCGACAGTCTTGAACAAATCTCTGCCACTGAGGGCGGGCACAATTGTAGAGAGATCTGCCCTTGCGCTTGCAGTATCGTGACAGGCCTGATTGATTCATCGGCTGAAGAGACTGGCCGGGGTCTGAACCTTGCTTTTTTTTCTCGATCTCACAAAAGGTTTGCACGTCCTTGTATTAAGACGGAGAAAAATTTTAATACAATATACCTTAGCGGCGCCCTATAAGTCAGCAGAATTGTAAATGGACGCTCAAACCGACCCTTATGAATTAAAATTTATGGTATTACATTAGGAACTAATCAACCCGAAAAGAGACGCCCCGGCTAGGAGGCCCTATGCCCGCGCAGCCGAGCGGTGCACCCAGTCTGAGCCTTGCTTTGGTTTGTTGCAGCTACAGTTAACCGGCGACCACACATCTCCCCAAGACCAAGACCACGATCATCGCTCTCTCCCTGCAAGCTGGACGGACGAACTGATCCAGCAGCGGCCACGAGCATTGACGGTGGGTGGTGAGGGCCGGCCGCCACGAGCAGTCCGGAATGGATCGAGGCCGCCCGCCACACATCGTCCGGCGGGGAGCTAATTACACCAAAACTAGACGTTTTCACGAGTTCATTATCTGACGTTTTTTCATCTGATCTGATGATATAAGTTGAATAGACAAGAAATAACCAAAACATCTCACATATATCACATAATCAAAAACTAGCCTGGGCAACGTAAGGGTCGGCGACAAGTGTACTTGATTGAGAAGAGAAAGCTTCCACGAGAACGTGAGCTGCAACAGGGTTTTGTTTAGAACAAAACTTTGCAGGCAGCTGCAAATATCCGATCTGATGTGGACTTGAAATTAACACTAATGCATTGTCCACATTCACCACGTAGCCCATGTGATGGCTGGGAAATGAAACTTAGAAAACATATTCAATATTCATGCTTTCCATTCAATTCAAGTTACATTATTGTTCATAGCAACACATTACGGCGATTATTACAATTCTCCAATAACTGAAAGTTATGGTGGGCAATGCTGTTGGCACTCCTCCTTCGTAAGATAACAGCCACCATGCTGATAACAGCACCAACACTTAGATCGTCCTACGCATGCCGGAAAACTGGGATGGGCGCATAGTCCCGGTGGAATATGGATTTTCACATCACTCAATTCAACCATGCCTCTACCTGTTTGTCAAAGAGGAAAATAAAGGCCATCCCCATTATTCTTTTCACAATCTAAAAAGAGGCCATCAGTAATACAATATATATAGAGTAATGTTCACTTACATTGCACTGTTCCTGCAAGGTTGCTGAGAAAAAGCACCAATAGCAGCAATGGGAGAGCCATGTGTTTGGTGTACTTCTCCATGTTGGAATGCAATTCGATGCTTGGTTCTTGAGGGCCGGTGAGTTTGTGTGCTAGTAGAATACTAGTAGGCAACGATGAAATGGTTATTTGATCTCAACACTCAGCTGCTCATATATATATATATATATATATATATATATATATATATATATATATATATATATATATATATATATATATATATATATATATATATAGCAGAAACCAAACGTTATAAGTGGAAATTATTAGCAATCAGATTTCAAATAAATGATCTTTCCAAAGGGCTCAATAAAAGTGCATGAATGCTTTCCATGCATGTAATGAGTTTCCAAGCTAAGTGAACTTTCTGTAGCGATCTATTAGTGTGATGAAGCTGTAATTTTTGGAGTAGATTCATAAATGATTTACATTTTATAGTACTGATTAATTCCTTACTATTGTTAGTTGTGACATGTTTCCAGTTCATGTAGTTAATTTAGACGAACGTTTCATACAGTTCACGCATGACATGCAAACCACTCTATAGCTTGCCGTGTGGTGGCGAGAGACAGCTATCTGTCATTATTTCGCTTGAATTTAGACTATAAATGGTTCGAGTTAGTGGATCTCTACCTTAATTAGATATCCTATTAGTGGCGTACAATTGGGCAGAATAGTGATAATATATATTGCAATAGACGATTTTGATCTTCGGTCCCAATTCTCATGGGCAGTATATAAACCTTCACTATAAAAAAACAATTTTTAGAGGTGTTTTGATTCTTTTAGAGGCCGGATGTAACGGACTTCACATGTGCATTGCTAATTTGACATAATTAAGGCTAAGACACTTCTAAAAACATACTTCTATAGGCGTGCAGATTAAGCCAACTATCTCTGGAAGATGGAGAGGTGGAAAACCTAAGCCACTGCCACGGAAATGGATATTTGTAGAAGTTTGTTTATTTTCTTAGGCAGACGCTTACTCGTCTCACCACTAAAAAATGTGCTGGCTATATAATTAGCTTCACTACTTCAGAAACTAGCAAGGTTTTGGATTTCGTTTTGCATTTTTTTTCGGCCAGGGCCGAAAAACCCGAAATTCGCGAATTTCGGCCGAAATTTCGAAAATTTCGTGTAAACCTGCACGTTCAAACTTAGGTGTATTTTGGCCGAAATTACCAAAAATTTTAAAAAATTTCGGGCGAAATTTCGGACGAAATTTCGGGCGAAATTTCGGACGAAATTTCGGGCGAAATTTCGTTGCACAGAATTAGAAAAAATTTAAGTTAGAAATAAAGAAGAGATCCACAAATACAATATTCCACAGTCCACAGGAGGGCATAACACGTACAAGTTCATACAATACAGGCACAGAACATACACATGTCCAGTTCATAGTTTCATAGTCATAACTAGGAACATAGATAAGTGATAAGTCCATAATAATTCATAAAAGGGGGCCTGAAAGAGATCAAAAGTCCATAGTTCAAATTCAGAGACAGTCCATACTTTAAATATAAAGACAAAGACCACACAGCTAATAGAGAAATCCTTCAACCCTCTTCTTCTTCCTAGCATGCTGTCCCCTTCGATTATCGTCCTTTGGTTGCTCTTCAAATTGTTGGTGTGTGCCCAGAGTATCACCTATTGAAATAATTAAACACATTAGTCTCTTTGTCTTTGGTCAAAAAGAAAAGAAGTAAATTCACACATGAGTAATTACCATCCCTATGCTCTGGTTCATTGTCTGTGTCATTTGCTGAGCTACTATCAGCAGATTCTGCATAAGCAGGGCTGCCATGAGGACTGCTATCATCTGTGTCGTTTTCAGTTTCTACAAAGTCTTCTTCTTCATCTTCAACAACCCTCTTACCTTTTCTCCTCCTATTAGCCCTCTGTAAAGCAAGAATTTTCCTCTTCTTTGATCGACCAAGCAATTCTTCAAGAGATAAATCATCATCTACAATTTTTGGCCTGTTCAACCAATCCATGATTGGGTTTGATTCATCAAATAATGTGCAATCCATCAACAGAGCACATGGATCAGCCTCTTTCTCTTCTGTTTGATTTTTCCCTACACCTTGTCTGAGACGTTGCTTTAAATTGTGGCATACATACACAAGCTTCCGCAGCTTCTCATAACCAAGGCGGTTTCTCAGTTTTGTATGAACTAGTGCAAAGGTACTCCAATTCCGCTCACACCCACTAGACGAGACACACTGCGAAACAATACGAATGGCAAACTTCTGCAGCTCTGGTGTATCACCACCAAATAATACCCACCAATCAGCTGAAAATAAGAGGTACATGATATATTCATAAGGAGCATACAAAAAAAATAAGAGGTACATGATGTATTCAGAAGGAGCATACAAAAAATTGAGACAGTTGTGATTAAAAAATTTACCTGCAGGCATTTTGCCTACTGCACCCTTTGCTAATTTTCCATCAAATTTTCTCTCATAGGATATAAAGGTACGGATTTGTCTTATTGCTTCAACCCCATCCTCGACCGATTCAGCTAGCCTTTCAATTGCCTCTTCAAGAGCTCTCAAATACATGTTATTTTCATGAAGCCGGAGTTGATAGTGCCCTACTGGATCAAGGACAGCAGCTGCAAGCATAGAGAACACATTAGTATGCTGTTTTCCAATGAAAACTAGATATGAATAAATTGTTTTTCCTTACCAGCAACAATGAATGTGTCATCATAGAGATATTGAACCCTCTCCTTAATCACTCTCATGTATCTGTTGCATCTATGTGTCCCCTCACCTAAATAGACCTCCATCTCCCTAATGGCACTCAACAATCTTGGCATTATTCCAGCAACCGTCCCCTCATCTCCATCCACATAGCGAAGTATTGAATAGAGTGGGCCAATTGTATCTAAGACAACCTTGACATCATCCCACCACTGAGAACTTGTCATACAGCTATCAACATACTTGAAGCCAGGCTCATTGTTCCAAGCACTGTTCCTCCACTCATCAGAGACCATCCGCTGTCGGAATTTATCTTTCCTATCCCACAAACTCTGGAGGAACATGAAGACAGTTCCAAATCTGGTTGCATTCCATCGAACTATCTCCCCTCCAATCCTTCTTTTCATCTCATTATGCAGCCTATTGTGGCTATGTAGGAAATTGGTACATTTTTTTGGCACTGGACACAATATCATCAACCTCAGAGAATTTACCAATATCCTTCAACATTAGGTTGATTGTATGAGCGGCACATGGCTGCCAAACAATACAGAGGTACTCGTCAATAAGCTTGGCACATGCCTTCTTGTAATTTGCCCCATTGTCACTTGTCAGTGACAAGCTGCACAACATTCTCAGGGCCAATGTCATCTACCACTTTCTTAATGTGTGTATACAAATATTCTGCAGGGCATGCAAAGACACAAAAATTAGAGCACATACGAATCATGAAAGATAATCTGCAAGACATACAAAACGGCATAAATTACCTGCATTTTGGATGTGCTCACTTGCATTGATAGCCTTATGGAAGAATGTGCACCCATGGCAATACACCATGAAGTTGATAATACTCATGCTTGTCGTACCTGTCCATGAGTCACACATGACTGTAACACCATATTTCTTCCAATCCCTTTTAAAGACCTCAACAGCCTCCTCAATGCTTTTATAGTTAGCATCCAAACATGGGCCATCGATGTCACTCCCACTGAACAACCTACTTGTTATTCCTAACTCTTGAGTCAACCTCATTGCTGCTCGAAAATAAGGACAATTAGCTTTTACTCCTGCAATGTCATTTGCATGAAACCATTTGGACCAAGCTTGTGCAAGTTTTTCCACCACTCCTTCCTTCAAGGTGGTGTCAATCCTTGGCTGTACAGTAGGAGGTCTCCTGCATGATCCGCTACTAGCTGCTGGGGCAGATGAACTACCAGATCCATGCTCATACGAGGCCTGCCTCATATTCACTTCTTGCTGCAAATCATTATCTTGTCTTGATAATGCCATTAACAAGCGCGTCTGCTGCTCCTCCTCATCGCTTGCCACATAAATACTTCCTTTTCCACCCATCTCACTCACAAGAGTATTTTCCAACCTCTTTTTGGTCCTCTTTAAATCTTTCTTCCTGTGCTGAGATTCTTTATGCTTTCTCCACATAGCAAGCTTCACATCACTTGGCACCTTCTCGCAAGAAGCGACATCACCTGGCACCCCAGCTAGATGTTGTGTTAGTCTCGTTGCACCTCCAGATCTCTTGGTAGCGCCACAAAACCCACATCTAAATCCTTGTCCAACACTAAAACCATAATTCCACACATTGAATATGTTGTCATCTTTTACTTGACCTGCACAAATGACAATTCAAAAAATTAAAAAACATGAATGACATTGGCTTCAGTAAATAATATGCAACTACTAATACAAGTTTCCAAACAGAATTTTACCTATGGCAGCAGGAGTGGGTGCTGCATCCACATCAATAAGCACTGCTGGAGAAACAGCTCCAGCTCTGCTAGAATTGCTTGTACCCTCTCCACTGAAAATTCACATTTTTGAAGTACACATTAGCTAAATTTGGCATACAATAGGATGACATTTTCCTCAGAGATTGAGCAGAGCATCAGGGATCAAACTGCCACCTTAATAGATTGAACTTATTTTCCTCAGAAATGGAACAGAGCATCAGGGATCAGACTACTACCATGCATTGTGCATACATTACCTAGATCGAGACATGCTTTTGCAATCGAGTGAAAAATGCAACTCCTATCTTACTTGTTTCATGGGAATAGAGTCGAATACACAATCAAAATTAACCAAATCAGACATGGTTCCACAATCCACAATTTCTAATCACTGTTTTGGGGATCTGAGGATGAACGACATTATCTCAGGATGGCATACCTTGTAGGAGGAAGCGATGATGACATCTTGAGCGCCGCCGCCGAACTGAGTGCCGCCTGCTCCCGCCCTCCACCCCTCCCTGCCAAGCGTCGCTGTCTCGCAGTCGCAGCGAGCTCGCACTGCCGCGGCCGCGATTCCTTGCCTTGCCACACACAACGTGCGTGCTCTCTTCTACCCTGTTGAGCCCCACCGGTGCTGGGGATGGGCACCCTGCTGGGGCGCTCGCGCTCACGCGGCGTGGTCGCACGGACCAAGCAGCCGCCGCCAAAGTGAACGAGGAGAAGGAAAAATGAAACCCTAGGCTGCCGATTGCATATTTGGGGGAGTTAGGGTTAGCAGTAGAATGGGCTTGGGCTGCTGTATCGATAGGGACCGGGTCTATTTTAAATGGGCCGAGATTTTCAAATCGAAATGGACTAATTTCGCCCCGGGCCTAAAGAAGCGAATTTCGCGAAATTTCGCCGAAATTTTTTTCTCTGGAAACTAGACGAATTTCATGCGCGTTGCTACTGAAATTTCCTAAATAAATCACTAATATGATATGGTATTTATGTGTGGCATTATAATAGTGGAGGTGTGAATGTGTGATGAGAGTAATACAAACATAAGAATGCATTATTAGTAACGACATACATGTGGGATAAGTCTTTGTATATATAGGAGTACATAGAAAGTTATGTTTTATTTACACCAGAAAGCTAAGCAGTTTTTTTTTGTTCCATACACAGCAAAAGGGTCATAAAAGGAAAATGAAGGAAAAAATAAACACAAAAAAGAGTGTAAACAAAGTTTTCCTTTGTAGATGCATGTATATTAAAAATTCCTTACACTAATCTGAGATCGCGGGCCACATCACCTGCTACTCGGGCGGCCAGGGCCGCATCACGGTTGGGTGCAACACGGTTCCCGACTCTATCCCTTGGCGTGCATGCGCATGCACTGCTAGTGTTACCTGTTGTGAGTAGAAATTGCGAGTAATAGAGAGAACAAAATGTAATAGCAAAAGTAAACTCGGTGTTTATTCCATTGATCATAGGGATATTTATATACAATATCGGGAGAGGTTACGGGGAGGAAACTCTCCCGTCACGCAACCACGACGCACGTCTGCGGTACTGGGGGAACCTCCCGCTAGAGACGCAGTCTTCACGGGGAGGACTTCCTCACGTACGGAAATGCCAGGGTCGTGGAGATATGACCGAAGGGGAATCCGAGGAATCGGTTGAGATCATCCGTTGAGATATTTGTAACACTCCCCTTGATCGAAACCATCCTTGAGATCAATGGATGGTATTGTTCCTCCAAAAATTCCTGTAGGATAAAAACAAGAAAAAAATACGAGTGTATATGCTACTAAAAACTCCTTAAAACCGCTTGGGAAAAGAAGGAGAAAGTTATAGCACATATTGATTATTGCCTCATTGTAAACTAATATGAGAAAAATCTTTTCAGGAGAAAACTCATGTATAGTTTAGAGGACAATTTATGTCTTTGATACCCCTTTAAAAACCCCTGTGGGGAAAACAAGGAATATGACATATACTTATACCAATATTGCCTCATTAAAAACTCTCTATGCGAAACCTTGTGAGGAAAACTCATGAAGAGAAAAGAGTGCAATATGATGATTTGAACAAGCCATATCTAGGGAATTTCTCCCCCTGAACCTTGTGAATCTCTACGTCGTCGCATACCAATTACTTTAACGCATTTTTCAAATGAGGATGTTGGTAGGGACTTAGTGAACAAATCAGTGATATTGTCATATGATTTGGTTTTCAAGATATCTATCTCTCTCTTTTGTTGTAATTCATGAGGATAAAACAACTTATAAGAAATATGCTTGTTGATATTGCTTTTGATATAGCATGTTTCCATCTGTGTAATACAAGCTGCATTATCTTCATAGATAATGGTTAGTGCTTTAATAGCGCCATGGCCACAAGACTGTTGTATGTGGTTGATCATTCTGCGAAGCCAAACGCATTCACGTGAAGCTTCATATAATGCGACAATTTCAGAATAATTCGTGGACGTAGTTACCAAAGTTTGTTTGGAAGATGTCCATGAAATAGCGGTTCCATTGTGTAGGAACACAAAACCTGTTTGTGATCTGCCATTATGGGGATTGGATTGATATCTAGCGTTAGTGTATCCAACCACATCGGAACTTGTGCCTGTTTTGAAGAATAGTCCAAGATCTCTTATGCCATTCACATATCTGAGGATCTGTTTTACTCCTGTCCAATGTCTTTTGGTAGGAGCGGCACTGTATCTTGCTAGCAAGTTCACTACGAATGCAATGTCAGGCCTGGTGCTATTTGCAAGATACATCAATGCTCCAATGGCACTAAGATATGGAACTTTAGGTCCTAGGGTTTCCTCTCCCCTCATCTGGAGGTTTGAATGGATCAGTCTTTATTTCTAAAGACTGAACGACCATAGGGGTTTTGGATGGATATGCATTATCCATATTGAATTTCTCCAATACTTTCTGGACATAGGAAGATTGATGCACAAAAATTCTAGTCGAAAGGTGCTCAAGCTGTAGGCCTAAACAGAATTTGGTTTTACCTAAATCCTTCAACTCAAACTCCGTCTTTAGATGTTTGCATGCCTCCTCAATATCTAGTTGGTTACCAATGATACTCAAATCATCAATATACACAGATATAATGCAAAACCCCGTTTGTGATCTTTTGATGAAGACACATGGGCAATCATCATTGTTAGTGTATCCCTTCTGTAGAAGGTATTCACTTAGTCAGTTGTACCACATTCTTCCCGACTGCTTTAAGCCATAGAGTGACTTTTGAAGCTTTACACATTACATGTTGTGACTTACTTTTTGATTCAGTATAGGGATTCCGTCAGGAACCTTCATATATATATCCGAATCAAGTGACCCATAAAGATATGCAGTCACTATATCCATCAATTGCATAGATAGATGATTTTGTAGGGCCAGTGATATAAGATATCGGAATGTTATTCCACTCATAACTGGAGAATATGTCTCATTGAAATGAATGTTGGGTCTCTGCGTGAACCCTTGTGCTACAAGTCTCGCTTTATATCTCACCACCTCATTGTTCTCATTCCTCTTGCAGATGAAAACCCATTTGAATCCTGCAGGCAATACTTGTGGAGGTGTAGGTATTACTTGAGAGAATACTTCCCTTTTAGAGAGCGAGGATATTTCTACTTGGATTGCATCCTTCCATTGATTCTAGTCCGAGCGCTTTTCGCACTCTGCCATGGTCTTTGGGTCTGGATCATTTTCAAGGATTTCAGCATCATTACGGAGAAATATATGTCGACAATTTTAGTCTTTCGGTCATATGATTCTCCAAATTCAAGATAATTGATGGAAATTTCATATACCCTTTGCGATGCATCTTCATCTCCCAAAATGGTTGCATCAGGGCATTCCGATGTCCCAACATCAATAATTGAGTGCACTGTTGATGTGGGATGTGAAGGTTGAACCTCCATGGGGTGTTCCTCAACTTGGGGTTGAGTTGCATTTGCTGAATTGGAAGATTTGTTCTTCTTTTTCCTTTGCTTGCTAGGAGCTGCATCCGTGGAAATAGTCGTACTTCTCCCCCTCTTTCTTGGGAGTTGAGTAGTTTTCTTTGGTACCTCTACTCTTTTCGGCACATTTCTCGCTAGATTATAGGATTTTGTGACACCCTTATAATCAGTAAATGCATCTGGCGTATTATTTGCAATGTGTTACAAATTGATGATTTTTTGAACTTGGAGTTCAGTCTCTGAAGTACATGGATCAGAGTTGGGGATGTCTGTGGTAGCCCAATTGATTTCCTGGCATTCTTTGTGGTATTGGAAATCTCCCCTAATGCCGGGAAATGATCTTCATTGAAGATACAATCAGCGTACCGGGCCGTGAAAAGGTCCCCAGTGGTGGGTTCCAGATATTTTATGATCGATGAAGATTTATATCCCACATAGATCCCTAATTTTCTGTGAGGGCCCATAGTTGTACGCTGCGGTTGTGAGATCAGTACGTATGTAGCGCAACTGAACTTTCGCAGATGGAAAATATTAGGAGGATTTTTCACATACTAGTTGCAACGGTGAGATTGCATGGTATGCAATTGGACGCAATTGAATTAAGTCAGCAGCGTGTAAGACTGCAAGACCCCAACATGAGGTTGGTAAATTGTAATTCTGTAGTAATGGTCTTGCAATGAGTTTGATCCTCTTGATGAGAGATTCTGCCAACCCATTTTGAGTATGGACATATGGGACCGAGTGCTGAACTTGAATTCCTAAGGCCATACAATAATCATTGAAGGCACGAGACAAAAAATTTAGCAACATTATCCATTCTAATTGACTGGATTTGATGTTCAGGATGCTACACTTTAAGTTTGATAACTTGAGCGATAATTTTAGCAAATGCATGGCTCCATGTCGAAAGGAGAGACACATGAGACCATCGTGTGGATGCGTCTATTAGAACCATGAAGTATTTGAACGGTCTAGACAAAGGTTGAATGGGACCACATATGTCTCCTTAAATGCGTTCAAGGAACTTGAGCGGTTCGGTTTGTATTTTAAGGGAACGGTGCCTCAAAATTAATTTCCCAGTGGCACATGCGGTGCACGTAAAATCTAAAGATTAGGAAAATTTTGCATCACTCAGAGAGTGACCAATAGAATTACATGTAATTTTCCTCATCATCCCTAGGTCAGGGTGACCAAGACGATCATGCCAAGTTTGGAATGCATTGACATTCTGGAAAATTAATTTGTATGCAACATGTTGTATGGGTTTTATATATGTATAGTACAATCTAGACGGGAGTGAGGGAACTCTTTCAAGTGTATCTTTGCCATATCTGTTGTCCTTTGTAATGAGAAGGAACTCCTCATTATTTTCATTATGGGTTTCAATATGGAACCCAGGGTGCGGGTTGAATCGGGGTACAAGAGTGCATCCTCGATTGTTATCGATGTACCCATAGAGAGCATAATAGTGGCTCATCCAGAGCCTACTATTACGGCATCATCCAGTGATTGTTAAAACATTTCCTTTATTCTTAGTAAGAGTTTGGAAATATTTTATTTCCCTAAGTATAGAATTAGTGGTACCACTATCCACTAGGCACATTTCCTCATCCATCGGATTGACTCCCGTACAATCTATATATAAAATGGACAGTAAAAATGAAATTCTCAACGAATGAATATATAGAACATGAACATAGCATAGATATTAAATGTGCATCGTACAAGAAATATCAAATGTGCTAGATGAAGTAAAACAAAGTGCAATAATTATTACAACCCATGGGCATAATGATAATATAGATCTCAAAAGACTAGAAGTCTAAGTGTAGTCGCCTAATAGATCATCAGAAGTGTATTCTATGATCATGTTGTTGGTGTCATTTATGTTGCCATCAAGTGGAGGAGGAGCCTTGGTGTTGCTTGGATCTGCTGGGGTAGAGTTTGAACATCCTAGGGCTGCCAGTTTATTGAAATGCGATTTAGACTATTGTCCACCTTGGTTGGAGCGTCCACGTCCCACGGAATTCAAGTATAAATCCACTAAGTGCTTTGGGGTGCGACATTTCTGAGTCGGGTGATTGTAACAACCACACTTGGCACAAGTGCTAGACTTGTCTTTGTTTGACTTAGAATTGTTGCCCTTTCCCTTAGCACCTTGAGGCTTACGGGTTCTCTTGTGCTTGTTTTTGCCTTTAGAGGTTCCAGGATTGCTATGTTTATTAGCATCCTTTTGTGTTTTCTTCTGAGTGATTGTATATACTTCTGACAAAGGCTTGGCACCGACAGGGCCTTGATTGGAGTTCCAAATTAGGAGCTTATTATGCCTCTCTACCTGAAGCAATGTTTTAACCAACTCAGAATAAACAGTGAAACCCCTTTGACGGTATTGTTGTTGAAGGATCATATGAGTGGGAAGCATGGTAAACAAGGTCTTTTCAATTTTCTCTGCATCAATAGGTTTCTTCTCACAAAACTTCAGTTTAGAACTGAGTTTGTGCATAGCATGGTTGAACTCTCCTACGGATTTAAAATCTTGTATGTGGAGGTGGTTCCACTCATGGGTAGCCTCTGGGACCATTGTTGCAAAGCAAGCCAGAGAGCCGGTGGGTCCTCTTCCATCAGATACTAGCCTTGAGATCTGGATGGATGTGATTCCTTATGATGAATAAGGCATGGCACTTGTTTGGTTCAGGCAATGCACTTGACCCTCTTTGGGAGCTTCAATTGCCTTGAACATTCCGCACAACGATAGACTTACTTTGAGATCCATCGCCCATGTAGGAAAGTTGTGTCCATCGAGAGCGAGCACATCAAATTCTTTCTTTGATGAGACTTGCGCATCATGCTCTCGGGTGGCCATGGTTCCTACATGTGTGTTGCCTTAGATTTAATTAAAAATCAATAGCATGGTTGTAATATTAAATTAATGCAATTGTGTAAAAGCAAGGTAAACTTGAATAAAAATGAAAGGGATTTTATCTCATTTCGTGGAACTTAGGTAGTCACCATGGAGGTGTAGACCTTGTTTATTTTAATTGTTTCACGTCAAGATGTATTCCTTGTATGTTTATAGTCAAATTGGAAGAGTACTTTGAGGAATAAATCCCACAGTAGTATGTGATACTACCTTGTGTTTGCCAATTTGATAATAAATCGAGGTGACATCGAGTGAATCAAGTTCCAATCGGGAGAAAAATCGACCATAGTAATTGCATAGGTACATGTGATAGGGAATTGAAATGAACAAAACACATTGAACATGTACCGAATTTGTATTTACAATGCATAATAAAACGGGAAATATTTACAATGCAGTACATCAGGAGTCTAAATTGCATGTAATTAGATTAACTAAAACTGATGTAATTAGGGAAGTAAATAAAATTCTATGAAATTTAATGAAAATAACTGCAGGAAATTAAAAATGCAAAATAATTGGCCTAGGCTGAAAGCTCGTAGGCCCCAACCTGGGCTTGGGCTGGCCATTTTGGTCCACCTAAGAAGGGGGGCGGTATATAAGCTGGGGGCTTAGGGTTTCAAACCCTAACCCCCAGTCACCCAGCCACCGCCACATGGCTCCAGCAAGCCCGCCACCAGGGGAGGTCGCCCCCTCCCTGCGCCTGCCCATTTGGGGCTGCGTGGGCCCACCTCTTAGGCGCACACCCGTGGGGCTAGTCGCGCAGGGGAGGGCGGTCTGCGCCGGGGAGCCATGCAGCCGCGCCCGCGAAGCCATGTGGGGAGGGCCGCCGCGCCGAGTGCCACCGGACCGCCGTGTAGTGGGTAGCTGCAGCCGGGGGCCATCGTAGCCGCATGGAGAGTCCGCCGCGCCGAGCCTCGCCGAGCTGCTGGGGCGCTGCGTCAAGGCCGCGCAGCCGCGCGTGAGGAGGGCCGCCGCACCGGGCCACCGCATCGCCTGGGGCCTCCATGCCGGGCCACGCGGCTGTGCGCAACGAGGGCCGCCGCTCCTGGAGGACGCGCGCACGCCCACGCCGAGGGGCCGCGCAGCCGCGCCTGAAGGCGCCGTGCCGCGCGTGGAGGTGCCATACCGCCACCCCTCCCCCTTCCCCCTTCCCTACCGTGGCGCTCAGGCCCGAGGTGCACGCCCCTCGTCCTCGCTAGAGGAGAGGTAGCCCGCGCCGCCGCCATGCCCGTTTGGGAGGTGACTGTTGGGGAGGTTGCGAGCCGAAGGCCCGTGGGGGACGTTAATGGGAACTGAGGCCCGATCTTCCGGTAGGCAGATGATAAGTCGAATTGTGGAGATCACGACGTAGATGATCCAAGGGCTCCAACCGAGTAGATCGACTCCCTTGCAATCACAACACCACTGCTCCGATGGTTATCAACCGAGCACGAAACCCGGATGACCTCGCCAAGAAGGCTAGTCCCTGCAAGCGATTCGAGAACACAAGCAAGAACTGGTAAAGGCAATCTGAAATTGCAATTTGGGGAATCACAAACCAAAGTAGCAGCCTAGTCGGTCCGGTACAGTGGCGAAATCTTCACAAACAAAGTGTGCAGATGTAATCTAAGCAAAACCCAAGTTTTGTAGCAGTACATGGTGTTATTTATAATAGAAAACAACTCTCCTAGAAGGCTATGGGTGCAGGTCACCACTTGGGGACATGGAAGGCCAAATGGTTCAGCTTGCATGAAGTCTCTTGGAGTTCTCGCGCGTCTTCTTAGCTTCTGTGCAGCCTTCAGTAAATCAACCATAACTCTTTAGTGGGAAGTCCAAAAGATGCTCCGTTTGTTGGGTTAGAAAGTAGACTTGATAGACTTTCCAATCATGTATATCATGCACCACGAAACTGCAGAGGTTGGTACAGATTTATATGTGAAGTTGGAGTACTTGTCACGTGAACTCAGTCTTGTGCATGTTAATGTTTGTTGCTTGAGCATAAACTTGGCGTAGAGCTTGAAGTTGGCGTAAGTGGTGGTTGGCTCGATGTAAATGGTGTATCAAAACTTGAGGTAGCTCTTGTGCTTTGCATACACCATAGCTTGTTGGATGTAAACTGTACTGAACCCATGTTCCTAAGCAATAAGACATCAGAAGGCTTTAGTAGCATCCCATCCTCATTAATATTAGTATATAACATAAGGAACGAACGCACCTCATAATTCAAATGACGTGTACGAGCCCTTGTCATTGGTCCTTGTAAAGAATTCGACGTTGAATTAGTGATAGGGATTGTATCTGATGGAGCTATGTCCTCATCATCCTCCCCCTCTAGAACTGGAGTCGTCCTTGACTCAAGCGCACCTTCTTCCCCCAAGTAAGGCTTCAAATCTGCAACGTTAAATGTGGGACTAAACCCAAAGTCTACAGGCAACTCAAGCTTGTATGCATTGTCATTGATCTTCTCAAGAATTTTAAAAGGACCATCAGCACGTGGCATTAATTTAGACTTCCTCAACTCAGGAAAACGATCCTTACGCAAGTGTAACCAAACAAGATCACCAGGTTCAAAGGTTAAATGTTTCCTACCCTTATTTTTATAAGAGCTGTACTTGGCATTCATTTTCTCAATGTTTGACTTAGTTAACTCATGCATTTTGAGAATCCATGCAGCTCATGATGTAGCATCAGAATTTAATTGGACAGATTGTGGCAATGGTAACAAATCAATTGGGGCACGGGGGTTGAAACCATACACTACCTGGAATGGACTTACCTTGGTAGTGAAGTGTATAGCACGGTTATAAGAGAACTCTATGTGAGGCAAACAATCTTCCCAAACCTTCAAATTTTTCTTCAATACAGCCCGTAACATGGTGGACAGTGTGCGATTAACAACCTCTGTTTGTCCATCTGTTTGGGGGTGGCATGTAGTGGAAAACAGCAGCTTGGTCCCAAGTTTACCCCATAAACATCTCCAGAAGTGGCTCAAGAACTTGGCGTCACGATCTGAAACAATTGTGTTTGGCACTCCATGTAGACGAACAATCTCCCTGAAAAACAAATCAGCAACCTTGGTGGCATCATCGCTCTTATGACAAGGAATGAAATGTGCCATTTTAGAAAATCGATCTACAACCACAAAGATACTATCCCTCCCCCTCTTGGTTCTAGGTAATCCCAAGACAAAGTCCATAGAAATATGCTCCCAAGGCACACTAGGAACTGGAAGAGGCATATAAAGACCATGTGGATTCAAGCGAGACTTAGCTTTGTTGCAAGTAGTGCATCGTGACACATAGCGCTCAACATCGCGTCTCATCTTTGGCCAAAAGAAGTGGCTAGAAAGAACATCTTTAGTTTTCTTCATGCCAAAGTGACCCATCAGACCACCACCATGCGCCTCCTGCAAAAACAAAAGACGAATGGAACTAGCTGGAACACATAGCTTGTTCGCACGAAAGAGCAGTCCATCAATGAGGGAATATTCATTCCAGGTGCGGCCATCTTTACAATGTGCAAAAGCCTCTTTGAAGTCCAAATCAGTAGCATATAAACTTTTAATTGTTTCTAAGCCAAAGATTTTGTGATCTAGTTGGGACAGCATGGTATAGCGTCTAGATAAAGCATCTGCAATGACATTATCTTTACCCTTCTTGTGCTTAATCACATATGGAAATGTCTCTATGAACTCCACCCATTTAGCATGACGTTTATCCAAAGATAATGTTGCCATGTTTCCAAAACGTGCACCAAAGCATACAACTCCTTATCATAGGTGGAATAATTTAGACTTGGCCCACTCATCTTTTCACTAAAGTAAGCAACGGGTTTACCTTCTTGTAGCAGCACCCCACCAATGCCAATGCAACTAGCATCACATTCTAACTCAAAAGTTTTACCAAAGTTTGGAAGTTGGAGTAGAGGGGCACATGTAAGCTTCTCTTTGAGCATGTTGAAAGCATGGTCTTGTGCTGGACCCCATTGAAATGCAATACCTTTTTTTGTCAACTCATTAAGTGGGGCAGCGATGGTGCTGAAATCCTTCACAAAACGGCGATAAAACCCTGCAAGACCAAGAAAGCTCCTGTTGACATCGTTTTTAGCACGTGTCAAGATGATCAGGAAGGGCTAATCAACAGAGGAAAGATTACCATGTAAATTGATAGCCAAGGAGAATAAGTTTGTTTTTGAGTGGTGGCAGTGTATGGATTTAATTTGAAATGTTGCCGACGAGGTTAAGGGTATTATTGCCGATGCCGATGAAAGAGGGTTTGGAGACTGCTGCCGATGAGATAGGGGATGTACCGATGAAGGAAGGTATGAAGACTGCAGCCGATGAAACAGGGAATGTACCGATGGAAGGAGCTCGAAGGCTGCTGCCGATGGAACAGGGGCTGTGCTGTTGAAAAGGAGGTCGATGAGAATACCATCGTGATTAAGGCGGACTATAGAGTAAAATAGGAGTTAATTTCCTTGTTTACGATTAGTAAAGTCTGAGTTGTATCAAAGTCATGTTTTTTTCCTTAGATTTGGATTTAGTGTCCTAGTCGTATTTGGTTACGTTTCTATAGATCAGGGTATAAATATAGAGTGAAGGGCAATGTAATAAGGGATCAATCAATACATCAAAAAACAGCTTTTACTCTTATTTACATCTACTTTTCGGCGACTTCGTCAATTTGCATATTTTTCTTTTTTACGAGTTCTCATCGATTCGACGAGTTGCATTGCTCTAAGTGCAATCTTCATTGATCCTCGAGTTCCGCGTGAGTACCTCTTGGCCGTGACTTCCGGGCGTATCGCTGTTGTCAGGACCAAAGTACTCGTATCTTCATCCTTGTCGATTAACAGGTCAAATCGACTGGCACGCTTTGGATATCGTTTTCGGGTATTAGCCCTTTGTGTTTGCAGATTCACTTTTGCATCAACACATCTTTTGGCACGCTCGGTGGGACAGATCTAGTTAAGATGCCTAATCATGAGATCGATGCTGGGAATATCATCGCAGTAACAGAAGAAGATCTTAAGGATGATCAGAAGCAGGGTATGGAGAGGGCTATTGAAGAATACAGACAGCTTTGCTTAAAGTCATTCAGCTTGAACAAAAGTGGACAAGTCATCCAGAAGCAGGATTTGTCGTTGCCTCGGCAGGTTACCTTTGATCCTAATCCGGGTAAACTTTAGGAGATGGTTAATTCTGCGGTGAATCATGCTTTAATTAATCACTCCAATGTGCTGTCCAATACTGTTCATAATGCTGTGATTCGAACTTTCAAAGAAGGGCAAGCATCACCTCGTTACGTTGGGCCTGCTTATCATCAACCAGAAGCAGCATCTGTTGTTGCTCCATCGGCTCCTCCAGCCGTTGCGGGTATAGAGATTTCTTCTCCTCCAGTATCAGCAGGTTTATCTAACGTACAGTCTACTCCGGTGCGTCCGGATTCAGCATTATCAGGATGAGTTCAGCTTGGTACAGATCTATCAGCATCAGCTTTATCAGGTCCTGTACCACAGAATAATCAAACTCCTGCTAATTGGTGGAGATATGGTATGCCTCTGGAGCCGTCTGCTTTCAATCATGGATTATCTCAAGTGTTTGATGCAGCGGGAAAAATTCCTATGCCATCGGCTGGTTTGCCGATAGCTCAAGCGCCTCAATATACAAGTACTATACAACCGAGTCTAGGAGGTTTTCAGGCATCTCTGGGTTAAACATCTAGTTCAAGTCCATCGGCAAATTTGTTACTGATGCAGCAGAAGGCTCCTATCACCAGTCAACCTAGAGTCCAGGTTATGCCTCAAGTTGGATGTAATTATCCAGCAATGCCAACAAGCTACCAGCCATCGGCAAACTTTGTGCCGATGAATACTAATAATTGGTCAGGGCAGTTTCCCACTCAACATACAGTTCAGCCAAATCAGCAAGCCATAGGAATTCATCAAGGTCACATGCATGCTGGTTTTCAGAATCAAGCATCGGCAGCTCAGCCGATGAACCCTTTTCAGCAAGTTAACGGACCACAGATAGTAGCAAATATGCCAATTGCTGGAGATCGTGGGCAACAAAGGTATGCAGAAGGGTATCAACAGATACCTCCAGCAGAGATTCAACCATATCGTCAGCAAGATGTCGATGCTTTTTGGGCCGATAAGATAGCAGAAATTATGAGGGATCAGTTTGGGATCAAGCCCAAGGTTAATACCTATTCTTATCGGACTCTGTATCCTCCGGCATATGATTTAATTCCTCTCCCAAATCGTTACAAGGTGCCAGATTTCACTAAATTCTCTGGGCAAGACGATACATCAACTATGGAGCATGTTAATCGTTTTATTATTCAATGTGGAGAGGCAGCTTGTAGAGATGAATTGAGAGTTCGTCTGTTCTCATCATCTCTATCCGGATCAGCATTTACGTGGTTTATTTCACTACCGCCAAATTCTATTATCACCTGGGCTGATCTGGAAAAGCAATTTCATAAGTATTTCTTTGCTGGAATTCATGAAAAGAAGCTCACCGATTTGGTAAAGATGAAACAGCGCAATGATGAATCGGTAGAAGGCTTTGTGCAAAGGTTACGAGATGTAAAGAACAAATGTTATAGTCTGGTATTGGATGATCGGCAGCTTGCCGATTTAGCCTTTCAGGGATTATTACCACACCTTAAGGACAGATATGCTTCTCAGAAGTTCGAAAGCCTAAGTCATTTAGTGCAAAGGATTTCTGATCAAGACACTAGGGTTTTTGAACCTAAAAGAAATTGGAACAAGAAAGTTTTATTTGTTGAAGAGGCGGAAGATTCTGATTCAGATAATAAACCAGTTATCAGTTTGGCAGAGTGGGTTAAGAATAAGAAGCCGATATCTTGTCCCTTTGGTCACAAAGAGCCAGAGAAGTTTACTTTTGATGTCACCAAAGCCGATAAAATATTCGATCTTTTGCTTCAGGAGGGTCAGATTAAATTGTCACCTAATCATGTGATCCCATCGGCAGAAGAGTTGAAGCATATGCTGTATTGCAAGTGGCACAATGCAGCTTCACACAGTACCAATGAATGCAAGGTGTTTAGACAACAATTGCAGTTAGCTATTGAGTCTGGCAGGATAAAATTTGGCAATTCCAAGATTCAAAAGCCAATGAAAATTGATCAACATCCTTTTCCAGCAAATATGTTGGATGCTGAAGGGAAAATTAAGGTGTTGACATCGGTAGCTGCTGAAAAGAATGCATCAGTAGATCCCCAACATCGGATAACTACCGATGATGCAAAAGGCAAGGGGCTATTGATGGAAAGTGGTGGTTCTGGGAGGCCTCCTCGATCTGGCATCGTGATTACTCATCGAAGACAACAAGAAGGTTGGCGTCAGCGAAGGGACCGGTGTCAACGACAACAAGAGGAAAGGCGTCAAGAAGAGTGGAATCGGCATAAGGATCATTGGAATAGTCCGTTTTTTATTCATTGTTGGGAGGAAGGTATTAAGTTACCTACTGTTGAAGATTGTCCAGAATGCAATGGTTATTATGAAATTAATCATCTTGCAAGAAGGTTTCAATCTGGTAATCAAGGTTTGCTCATTAATGAGCCGATCAGAGGGAGAGCATCAGTACATGATCGGTTGGAGGGCAGGCTTAGTGTGCATGAAAGACTTGGTAAACGCGTTGCATATTTTCCAAGAAACCAAGAGGAACTTGAAGAGATGGCAAATGCAAGAGTTCCTGATGAAGAAATATTTTATAGGGATCCTAATATACGTCGTGTGGAGACAACTAGGACTTATCAGCCAGTATGGAAAACTAAGCTTCCTCAATGGTGTCCAGAGGGTTTGACAAAGACACAGAAGAGAAAAATGCAGCGAGAGCGTCAAAAAGATTTATATCAAGAAGAAAGTCCCTCCAATGAGAAATCTGGTAACCAGCAGTGGCAGATAAGGCACAAAAATAAAGGTCCATCGGCAGATGTCAATATGGTGTTTATGTTGCCGATGGAATTTTTGGCTCTGTCTGATAGCGAAGAAGAGGTTGTTTCCTCTGATCAAATAGCTCAATTAATGTTAGATCCAATGATGGCTGCTTTTGAGAAGCATGCCGATGATGAGAGACAACACCTCAAGGCTTTGTTTGTAAAAGGCAGAGTTGATGGGCAGCCTGTATCTAAGATACTTATTGATGGAGGAGCTGCAATTAATATTATGCCTTATGTGATGTATCGGAAGCTTGGTAAGGGAGATCAAGACTTAACTAAGACCGATATGATGCTAAAGGATTTTGAAGGCAATGTATCACCAGCTAAAGGGGCAGTATGTGTTGAGTTGACCATCGGCAGTAAAACCTTACCGACAACTTTCTTTGTTATTAATGGCAAGGGTGCATACAATCTGCTTTTGGGAAGGGATTGGATTCATGCTAATTGTTGTGTTCCTTCTACAATGCATCAATGTCTAGTACAATGGATTGGAGATAAGATTGAAGTTGTTCCTGGTGACTCTTCTTATATCATTGCATCGGCAGAATCAGATACTTATGAGCGAACCAAGTGCATATCGGGAGAAGCCTAGGAAAAAGAGTTCCTCAAGATTGCCGATTATGAAATTCTACCGATCCAAGCAGTCGGTTCTGAAGAAGAGTTTTAATGGATAGATTTGCCGATGATAGAAAATTAGGTCAGGATTTACATCGGCAGATGATTTAATAGAAGTAGATATTTGTGAAGGCGATAGGCCAAGGCCCACTTTTGTTAGCTCTAAGTTAAATTCCAAGTGTAAACAGCAACTAGTTGATTTGTTAAAGGAATATAAAGATTGTTTTGCTTGGGATTATACTGAAATGCCTGGATTAGACTGATCTATAGTTGAACATCGGTTGCCTATTAAAACTGGATTTCGGCCACATCAGCAGCCGGCTCGCCGATGCAATCCTAATATACTCCCTGATATTAAGGCCGAAATAACCAAATTAATTGAGGCAAAGTTTATTCGGCAGTGTCGATATGCAGAGTGGATTTCTAATGTGGTTCCTGTATATAAGAAAAATGAAAAACTCCGTGTTTGTATTGATTTCAGGAATCTTAATAAGGCCACACCGATGGATGGTTACCCAATGCCGATTGCTGATTTGTTGATTGATGCTGCAGCAGGGCATTAGATTATTAGTTTCATGGATGGTAATGCGGGTTATAACCAAATATTCATGGTTGAAGAAGATATTTCCAAGACTGCTTTTAGGTGTCCAGGTCATGTGGGATTATTTAAGTGGATAGTTATGACATTTGGATTGAAAAATGCCGGTGCTACTTATCAAAGAGCTATGAACTTTATTTTCCATGAATATATTGGCACGTTGGTAGAAATCTACATTGATGACATAGTGATTAAGTCTGGAGACATCACAAAGCATCTAACCGATCTACGGAAGATACTGGAGTGCACAAGAAAACATGGATTAAAGATGAATCCCAATAAATGTGCATTTGGTGTATCGGCAGGACAATTCTTGGGTTTTATGGTGCTTCAGCGGGGCATTGAAATTAGTAGAAAATCTATCGAGGCAATCAACAAGGTTGTTGCTCCTGCCGATAAAACTGAATTACAGTCCTTGATCGGTAAGATTAATTTCATCAGAAGGTTTATATCTAATCTGTCAGGTAAGATCAAGGCTTTCAGTCCATTATTAAAATTGAAAGCCGATCAGGAGTTTAAATGGGGGATGAACAGCAATTAGCCTTAGATCAGATTAAGAGTTATTTAACAAATCCTCCAGTGTTAGTTCCACCCCAGCATGGAAAACCTTTCAGATTGTATTTATCAACTGAAGATACAGTTATCGGTTCAGCTCTTATTCAAGAATTTGAAGGGAAGGAGCGTGTCATCTATTATTTGAGCAGGCGGTTAATAGATGTTGAAACCAGGTATTCGGCCATTGAGAAATTATGCTTATGTTTATACTTCTCCTGTATTAAGTTGAGGCATTATTTACTATCGGCTGAATGTACTGTCATATGCAAAGATGATGTGGTCAAATATATGCTATCTATGCCAATACTAAATGGTAGGATTGGTAAATGGATTTTAGCGTTATCAGAGTTTGACCTACGTTATGAATCGGCTAAGGCAGTTAAAGGACAGGTTATGGCCGATTTTGTTACTCAACATTGCAACACGGTGGATTCTCTGGAAGTTGCTCCATGGACACTTTTCTTTGATGGGTCTACTTGTGGTGAAGGGGCAGGCATCGGCATCGTGTTGATTTCTCCTCAGGGGAAGAAGTATGAGTTCTCATTGCCGATCGTTGCCACATCGACAAACAATCAAGCTGAGTACCAAGCCCTGATAAAAGGGTTAGAATTGCTTAAAGAAGTACAGGCTGATGTTGTTGAAGTCTTTGGTGATTCTATGCTAGTTATAAATCAGTTGATTGGAGTTTATGAATGCCGAAGTGAAATTCTAATTTCATATCATGAAAAGTGTTTAGAATTGTTAAAAGGGTTTAGGAGTTTTCATCTGGAGCATATTTCCCGGATGCATAATGATGAGGCTAACCGATTGGCTCAGCATGCTTCAGGATATCAACCTGTTCAAGAAGCATTGACATCAGTGGCTGATACCGATGACTGGAGAAAGGAAATCATTGATTATTTAAAGAATCCATCTAAAAAGGTTGAAAGACGCATAAGGTTCCAAGCGACAAAGTATGTACTCCTCGATGATGAATTGTATTACCGTACCATAGATGGAGTTTTACTCAGGTGTGTTAGCATAGAGGAATCAAAAAGCCTGATGAGTGAAATTCATGAAGGAGTATGTGGGGCTCATCAGTCAGCGTTCAAGATGAAATGGATGATCAGAAGAAATGGATATTATTGGCCGGCTATTCTTGAGGATTGTTTTAAATATTTTAAAGGATGTCAGGAATGTCAAAAATTCGGTAATATTCAAAGAGCACCCGCATCGGCTATGAACCCCATAATTAAACCTTGGCCGTTTCGGGGTTGGGCTATTGATCTCATCAGTCAGATTTATCCACCATCGAGTAAAGGGCATAAGTTTATTCTGGTTGCTACCGATTATTTCACAAAGTGGGTTGAAGCAATTCCTTTGAAAAAGGTGACATCGGCTAACATGGTTGATTTTGTGAATGAGCATATTGTTTACCGATTTGGCATCCCTCAAACCATCACTACCGATCAGGGCACTATGTTTACATCGGGTGAATTTGATGAGTTTGCTATAAGTATGGGAATTAAAGTTTTGAATTCTTCACCATATTATGTCCAAGCTAATGGCCAGGCTGAAGCATCTAATAAAGGAATTATCAAACTTATTAAGCGCAATATTAAAGAGTATCCTAAAAAGTGGCATACAATATTAAATGAAGCTTTGTGGTCATATCGGATGGCATGTCATGGTGCAACCAAGGTATCACCTTATCAATTGGTGTGTGGACACGATGCGGTATTACCTTGGGAGATTAAGATTGGCTCTAGGCGAATGCGCTTTCAGGATCAACTGACAGCCGATGATTATGATATTCTTATGAAAGATGAATTGGAAGATGTAGCAGGTCATCGGTTAAAAGCTTTAGTTAGCATCGAGGAAAATAAGAAAAGGGTAGCTAGATGGTATGACAAGAAAGTGAAGGTAAAGGAATTTGTCAATGGTGAATTGGTTTGGAAATTGATTTTACCGATTGGGACTAAAAGTTCTAAGTTTGGCAAATGGTCACCTAATTGGGAAGGTCCATATCGGATAAATCAATCTGTTCCTGGTAATGCGTATATTCTTGAAACTCTCGAAGGAGTTGTATTTCCTAGAGCATTAAATAGAAAATATTTAAAGAAATATTACCCTAGTATCTGGATAGATGCATAAGAGTGTAGTTGCCGATAACAATCCTATCGGCTAGAGTTAAAACAAAGTATCAATTGTTGCCGATGCGCTAATTTAACAAAGCCTGGATGGCTGATATCGCACGCAGGCGAATTTCATCGGCTTCTTTTAATTCCTTGGCGTCTTCATCGGTACTTCCTTCCACAGGCTTGAGTTTCTTTTTCAAGACCAAGGCCTTGCGAGCTTGAGCATCTCGTTCCTGTTGAAGGGCCTTGATGGCGTCGGGAAGCTGGTCTTCTTCTTGTTTAGCTTGAGTCAGAGCTGTCTCAACCTTTTCCAGTTCAGCTACCAGGGCTGCTTTCTTTGCCGATAGATCTAAGATTTTCTGTCTAATATCAGCACTGGAGGCTTGCAAATTGTTGATATTCTTGTGCTTATCGTCGGCAGTCTGCTTCAGCTGCAGCATTTCTTCTTTAAGTTGAGACTGAGCTGCTCTGTCAGCAATACGATGAACGGCCCTTTGATATTGAAGTTGTCTGCTCTCCAGATGGACTGCTGGAAAGATGATTTCTTCAACATTAGCAGGGACTTGGCCGCGGATAGTTTTGAAGATAGACCTCGCAGGATCCGAGTCAATCACCAATTGGGCAGTGTCTTGCTGCAGCAGATTTAGGAGGGTTTCTAGCTTGCCATAGGTGTCTGACGATATTGTTCCCAACGCCAGGGAGGAACTCGCCTCTTCTCCGTCGTCATCAGAGACATCGATAGCAAAAGAGAATAAGCTATCGGGAGAATCTTGTTCCTGTGAAATAAAGAGAATTAGAAATCCTGTTTATGATATTTGGGGATATAATAAACCAAGTAATTAATTAGTTTACCTGCTTCAGGGCGATTTCTTGAGCTTGACTTGAGGGAGCGGCTTGTAAAGGATCATACGAAGGATCGGTAGAAGATGCCGATGGAATGTCTTCTATGATCACATCGGTAGACGGCCCTTGAGGTATAATTGCCGATGATGTATCTTGGGCAGAAGGAGCAGTTTGTTCAGTGGGCTGACTGACGGATGTTGGAGCAGACGTAGGGGCTGGTGTAGATTTCTGTCGTTTCTGTTGAGCCTCAGCATCGGTCAAAGCTTTACGCTTTGTTTGTGCTTCAACAACAACTGGCTGGGGGGCATCAACATCTGTTGGTTGGGGAGCCTACATGCTTGGTGTGCTTACCGATGTGCCCGTTTGTTGCTGCAAAAATGGGTATAAGATTGGATATTTAATAGAAAAAAATATAAAAATAAGAGAATACCTCTGAAGGAGGGGTAGAGGTTGCGGTGCTTGGTAAAGTTGCCGATGACGATCCAGCTGCAGCTTGCACACCCTGATAGTTGTGTGTTAATATGGAGTGTATCGGCAGAAAACAGAGTAAGCAAGATTATTACCTTAAAAGCCTTGATTAGGCTTGAAGCAGCAGCCTTTGGAGAAGCCCTGGATGTTCCCAGTCTTGGTCTGAAAGTGATGGTTTTGGTGCGAGCCCTTTGGAAGGTCAAGGCTTCTAAGGTGGGGGCGTTGTAGCCGATTGCTGAGACTGGAGAGGCTGGATGGAGGTTGAAGGGTTTTCCACTTTTGCTTGTTGGTGGAACTGGATCATCGACCTGTTTCAAGGAAGGTTAGCTACCGATATACATAATAAAAGGCAGGAAAAAGTTAAAAGGAACTTACTGCATTGTCAGGAATAGCATAATCGGGGTCGATCAGGTGCCGATATGTGTGAACAGACGTTGAAAACAGCTGTTCTTTCCACTCTTGCCACCATTGCTTATATGACTCTGTTATGAAAGATGCTGGTGACCAGGCGGAGAGATCGACATTTGAAATATCGGCATCAGGAGCAAGTCTTACTATCCTGCTCTATTCAGTTCCAGCAGTAATGATTTCTCTGGGCTTGATCACATCGGCATAGCATAGTTTGATGGGCAGTTGCCCAAAGGCCAGCTGGCGAGATACTGCCGATGGATTGTAGAATTCATAAGTAGTATGGGAAGCTTTCCCGCTACCAAATGTGTTGACTGGAATTGCTCTGGGGGTGATAATGGCCATCATGAGATCATTGTCTTGGTTCAGATCACTATCGGCGAAATTAAAGAGGAGAGGGAACTTGTTATCCTCATCAATGTAAGGTACCCAAGCCCTGAGGTCACGAGGGAGGCCATGGTAGAAAGTTTGAAAAAATCTACCGATTTGATCCTCATTGGCTTCTGTTCCGGGAAGGACGATTATTGCTTCGCCGAAGTTGAGAGGGGGGCGTGTTGCCGATTCATCATCTCCAAGGACGTACTCTTCGGGAATCTCTCGTGGGAATTCCTGAGCAAAGAGATCCCACTGTAAACGCTTGTGCATATGAGCGTTTAACCACATATTGATGAACCACCATGGACCTCCCAGATTGCCGATGGGTTCGCCAAGTATAAGCTTCTGGGATACTTGGTGGAGAAGGTGGTAGGTTGAGCTCAGGAGATATCGGCCAAGAGGGAATCTAACACCGTTAGCTAAGAGTTCTGCTGCTGGGAGGAAAGCGTTGGTTGGTCCTACCGATCGGCCACAGAAAATAAATTTCTCCAGCCACATGTTCAGGAATGTGGCGTGTTCCCTTTGACTGACGGTACCAGTCTTTTGGTACTCTTGAATGTATCCTGTCCAGCCGCCGATGTTGCGTGTATTCACTCTGTATTCAGCTTTTCTGCCAAAAATATGGCCTTCATCGACAGTTGAGATGTCCAAGCCCGTGAGCATGTATACATCGGCAAGAGTAGGGGCACATGGGCCATGACCGAACATGAAGGTGTTGGTGGTGTCGGACCAAAACTGAGCGGCAGCTATCATCATGGATTCATTCTTTTGTATATCGGCAATGGATAGCCTGATACACTGATCTATCTTCCGTTCTGCCCAGAACACTTGCATTGATATGTTGACCCTCAAGAACCAGTTTTTCCACCCTTTGGTGGGTTTGGGCCAAGAACGGAACGTGTCTTTCCACAGATTCAAAGAGAAATTTTGAGATTTGAAGGGAATACGATTTGCCTCTGCATTAATCAGGTCAGTTGGATCTGGGTCGCCCATTGGACCTAGGCAATGGAGGGGAGGTTGATGGGTTGGAATCACCAGTGTGTTGCGAAGTTCCTGAGTTTGGAGGACCAAGAAAATGAAAGAGAAAGAAAAATGTCGACTGTAAGAACTCGCAGGGAACTGAAAGGATTAAAGTAAAAGTAATAAGAGGAAGAACGAACCGCAGGGACGTCGAAGTTAACAGCCATTGCTTCAAGCGGATGAGGGCACGAGCTGGGAACTTGAAGATGACGATGGCTCTGGTGAGTTGAGGATGCGCGGTCGTTGGTTAGGGTTGCCGCCGGAGTGAGAATGTCAAAGGATGGAGTTTGAAGGTAGAAGATGAATAGCCCGGAGAAATCTATTTATAGGTTATTTGGAGTAGGGGTATTCTTGACTTATCTCTACGCCGTATGCGGATGGATCGAGGTGGTTCAGTTGGATATGGTAACTGTTCGCACGACAATCAAGGGATGATACAGAAGATTTGACGGCAAGTAATCATGACTTGAAGGATATCTCGATACAGGATTTTTCAGTTCTAAAAAAATGATGCGTTGTGGTAAGATCTTGCTGATGGATTGTTATTTTGGTATCTCAACCGTAATTAAGGCAAAGAAGGTTGGAAAATGTGCGATATTTATTGAGATACATGGATTGGATCTAGATTTGATTGAATCTGGTAACAAATCATGTTATGCTTGGAGAATGGGTTGAAGAAATAAGTGATAGCAAGCATCAGTTGGAGTAAATTTCGGAGCATCAGTATCTTATACTCCGAAATTGGGGGGCATGTGTTGACATCGTTTTTAGCACGTGTCAAGATGATCAGGAAGGGCTAATCAACAGAGGAAAGATTACCATGTAAATTGATAGCCAAGGAGAATAAGTTTGTTTTTGAGTGGTGGCAGTGTATGGATTTAATTTGAAATGTTGCCGACGAGGTTAAGGGTATTATTGCCGATGCCGATGAAAGAGGGTTTGGAGACTGCTGCCGATGAGATAGGGGATGTACCGATGAAGGAAGGTATGAAGACTGCAGCCGATGAAACAGGGAATGTACCGATGGAAGGAGCTCGAAGGCTGCTATCGATGGAACATGGGCTGTGCTGTTGAAAAGGAGGTCGATGAGAATACCATCGTGATTAAGGCGGACTATGGAGTAAAATAGGAGTTAATTTCCTTGTTTACGATTAGTAAAGTCTGAGTTGTATCAAAGTCATGTTTTTTCCTTAGATTTGGATTTAGTGTCCTAGTCGTATTTGGTTACGTTTCTATAGATCAGGGTATAAATATAGAGTGAAGGGCAATGTAATAAGGGATCAATCAATACATCAAAAAACAGCTTTTACTCTTATTTACATCTACTTTTCGGCGACTTCGTCAATTTGCATATTTTTCTTTTTTACGAGTTCTCATCGATTCGACGAGTTGCATTGCTCTAAGTGCAATCTTCGTTGATCCTCGAGTTCCGTGTGAGTACCTCTTGGTCGTGACTTCCGGGCGTATCGTTGTTGTCAGGACCAAAGTGCTTGTATCTTCATCCTTGTCGATTAACAGGTCAAATCGACTGGCACGCTTTGGATATCGACTTCGGGTATTAGCCCTTTGTGTTTGCAGATTCACTTTTGCATCAACAGCTCCTCACCTGTGTGATAGTTTGAGGGATTGGCCAGCTCTTGATGGCTTCAATTTTTACCTCATCCACTTCGATGCCCTGTGGAGTCACAACATAGCCAAGAAAAGAGACACGATCGGTGCAAAAAGTGCACTTAGCAAGGTTACCGAATAAACGTGCATCGCGTAAGACAGCAAAAACAGCACGTAAGTGTTCCATGTGATCCTCGAAAGATGTACTATATATCAAGATATCATCAAAGTATACAACTACAAATTTGCCAATGAAAGCTCGTAAAACCTCATTCATCAAGCGCATGAAAGTGCTAGGTGCATTGGTTAAACCAAAAGGCATCACCAACCACTCATACAAGCCGAACTTGGTTTTGAAAGCTGTTTTCCATTCATCTCCTAACTTCATTCTAATTTGGTGGTAACCGGAACGCAAGTCAATTTTTGTGAAAACAATAGAACCACTTAATTCATCAAGCATATCGTCCAATCTAGGAATTGGATGACAATAACGTATGGTGATATTGTTAATAGCTCGACAATCAACACACATGCGCCAAGTACCGTCTTTCTTTGGAACCAAAAGAACAGGAACAGCACAAGGACTAAGGCTCTCTCGAACGTACCCACGATCCAAAAGATCTTGGACTTGTCGCTGAATTTCCTTAGTCTCATCCGGATTGGTCCGATAAGCAGCACGGTTTGGCAAAGTTGCTCCTGGGATCAAATCAATTTGGTGCTCGATTCCTCGCAAGGGAGGCAGCCCTGGGGGTACCTCAACTGGAAACACATCTTTATATTCCTGCAAAAGGTTAGTAACAATAGGAGGCAAAGATGTGGGCATATCATCAAGTGAAAATAAAACTTCTTTGCATATCAAAGCATAGCACAGAGAGTCATGATCTGAAATTTCAGCAAGGTCTGATTTTGTGGCAAGCATAACACCACCCTTTAGCTTTATTCCTGTGGAGCTAGAACTATGTGTGGGTTTGTCTATCCTTGGTGGGTAAACTGTGTGAGTAACCTGCTGAGTTGCAGATTCTAAAGCTCGTTTCTTCTCATTTTCAGCAAGTTCTCGATCATATTGCACAATTTTAGCAGGTGTTAAGGGCAGTAAAGTGATCTTTTTCCCCTTGTGAATGAGAGTGTATGTGTTACTTCTACCATGGTGTGTGGCATCTGTATCAAATTCCCAAGGGCGTCCTAACAAAAGAGAACATGCTTGCATTGGGACAACATCAAAATCAGCATGATCATGGTAGGAACCAATGGAAAAATGCACCCTCACAGATTGTGTCACCTTCACCTTACCACAATTGTTGAACCACTGAACATGGTAGGGATGAGGGTGTGCTCGTGTGGTCAAGCCAAGCTTCTTGACCAGATCTGAACTTACCAAGTTGTTGCAGCTTCCCCCATCAATTATGACACGAACACGGTAATCATGAACAATGAGAAACATCTGAAATAAATTGTGGCGTTGAAGCCTCTCTTCTTGCTTGATTTGAGCACTCAAAACACGCTGCACAATAATGGTTCTATAATTCGCAGTGGCAGCAGTACCCAAAACTTCGTCTTCTATTTCAGCCGTGGCCTCATCATCATCAGGAGCTGCAAGATTAGTGGCAAGTGCAATTTCATCTTCAACATCGCTAGCACTAACATACCCACCATCGTCGGTTGCAATGTAGGCTCGCTGACTTGGGCAGTCCTTCATGACATGTCCCATGCCATGGCAACGGTGACACACAATGGGTTTGGCACGTCCCGTGGAAGTGCCCGAAGAAGAGGACTGAGCTGGTGCCTACAAAACTATAGACTTGCTCACCTCTGGTACACGTGGTGATGAAGATGGGGTTGGTGTACGTGTCCGAGCTGAGAATGGGGCAGTTTTGGCTTGCCCCGAAGTGGATCGTGGTGTCGAAGAAGTGTTCCTTGCAGCTTGTTGGCGACCCTGCAATTCTTTTTCAGCCAACAAAGCAAGATGGAGCAATCGGTTGGTTGTATTATAATCCTTATAATCAACAATGTCCTGAATTTCTCGGCGTAAACCTAAATGGAAACGAACCATTCTATCCTCATCACGGTCCTGGACATCACAACGAAGCATGGTGATTTGCATCTCTTGATAGTAGTCATGGACAGATTTATTTCCTTGATTTAGTCGCTACAACTTTTTTTTAAATCACGTTTATATGTTGTGGGAAGCAATCTACCATGCATAGCTCGCTTTAATCTATCCCAAGTGTTAGGTTCCAAACCAGAATTAACAAGCTCGTTCCACCACAAAATAGCATATCCAATGAACTCACAAGTAGCAAGACGAACTCTATGAATTTCAGGAACTATATGGGTGTTAAATTTCTGCTCAACAATCATCTCCCAATCAAGATAAGCATCGCCATCATATGATCCATCAAAAGAAGGAATGACAAACTTAACCTTAGAATAAGGATCAGCTCGACCATTGTTACCTCCCATACCTTGGCGGTGGTGGTTTTGGCGACGTTGGTCGCGTCCAACATGTCCATTATGTCCAGCATTACTAGCATCATCGTCCTCGTCATCTCCATGGATGGACTCTTCAGGCGGCTGCTCAAGATTGTTGACACGAGTGGTAAGGTTTGCAATGCTTGTCTGAATGTTCCGAAGGATCTGCAATTGGGCCGTGTTCTGTTCTTGCAGAATATTGGTGAGTTCATCCTTCGACACGCAAGCGCTAAAATCACTAGGAGCAGCAGGACCTGACATGATTAGTGAACAAAGAACAATAACAAGGGTGTAACCCTATCAACTATGGGGGCAGTAGAAGTGGAATCACTCACACTCAAGCACCTTACCACGTGCTTGCAAGTGTTCTTACCAACACAGTAGGGCGGTCAACCGGTGGCTGGTTCGTGATAAACCTTCGAGCGTGGGCAGATTGCAAGGAAAAATCTATTCGGACAGAGAAAGGTGGAGCTTGGAAGGCTCAATATGTAGCAAGGATTAGCAAATACCATGAACAGAGCTGCAAAATTGAATAAATATCCAAAGCACAAGTCACAGTTGTTGGTCCTTAACGTGTCCCTAGACCTAGGACAAGAAGATAAAAGAAAGGACCAAGCACCAAAACACAAAGCTGAATGAATAGATTGCTTCTTGTTTTCTTCTTTCTTTTTCTTTTCCCTTTTTTTGGACCTGTCTTTTTTTTCACGTCACTTTTTTTTCTCCCCTGTTTTTCTTTACCGCTGCTTTTTTTAGGTCACACTGTTTTTCCCGTATCTCTGTTTTTTTTCATGTTACCAACTAGAGCTCTTGGGAGCTCTCTTTTCTCATGGGATGGAACCTGATTCTTGCTTTGGATAAACGTCTCTTTCTCTTGACCTCTTATGAAAACTAAAACAAAAGGCACGAAGATGAACACAAGATGTGTAACTGTGACACAGGAACAACAAAGTAAATGTAACCTTGGCCAAGTTTCGCAGAGGATTGCATAAACTAGGCAACGAAGAGAAAGCAGTAATAGGACCTGCTAGAGGAGCAAGGAAGGCTGCAGTAGCAAGGTGAGTGATTCAAGGCGGATTGCGACCTATCTAGGGCTGAGCGTAAAAGGAGTAAACACAAGACAGATTGTGAGGCAAATCGAGTAGTGTGATGACTCGATCTGTTGTTGGGGTGGTGGAAATGGAATAACGGCACAAAAACAAAGCGTGGGCGATTGAACTAAAACCAAGAACACGACTCTAGACTAGCAACAAAAACTCGACCACGGATACAAACTCAACAACGCAAAACTGAAAATAGTATTGCAAAGGCACAAAGTGGTTGTAGGACAGCGGAAAATAAGTGAATTATTTTTGGCTTTTTTTTGTGGACTGTAGGTGAAGAACACAATCTAAAAACTAAAGGAAGAATGTGATAATACCTAGCGGTAAACCTGACAATTTGATACCAGATAATGGGAACTGAGGCCCAATCTTCCGGTAGGCAGATGATAAGTCGAATTGTGGAGATCACGACGTAGATGATCCAAGGGCTCCAACTGAGTAGATCGACTCCCTTGCAATCACAACACCACTGCTCCGATGGTTATCAACCGAGCACGAAACCCGGATGACCTCGCCAAGAAGGCTAGTCCCTGCAAGCGATTCGAGAACACAAGCAAGAACTGGTAAAGGCAATCTGAAATTGCAATTTGGGGAATCACAAACCAAAGTAGCAGCCTAGTCGGTCCGGTACAGTGGCGAAATCTTCACAAACAAAGTGTGCAGATGCAATCTAAGCAAAACCCAAGTTTTGTAGCAGTACATGGTGTTATTTATAATAGAAAACAACTCTCCTAGAAGGCTATGGGTGCAGGTCACCACTTGGGGACGTGGAAGGCCAAATGGTTCAGCTTGCATGAAGTCTCTCGGAGTTCTCGCGCGTCTTCTTAGCTTCTGTGCAGCCTTCAGTAAATCAACCATAACTCTTTAGTGGGAAGTCCAAAAGATGCTCCGTTTGTTGGGTTAGAAAGTAGACTTGATAGGCTTTCCAATCATGTATATCATGCACCACTAAACTGCAGAGGTTGGTACAGATTTATATGTGAAGTTGGAGTACTTGTCACGTGAACTCAGTCTTGTGCATGTTAATGTTTGTTGCTTGAGCATAAACTTGGCGTAGAGCTTGAAGTTGGCGTAAGCGGTGGTTGGCTCGATGTAAATGGTGTATCAAAACTTGAGGTAGCTGTTGTGCTTTGCATACACCATAGCTTGTTGGATGTAAACTGTGCTGAACCCATGTTCCTAAGCAATAAGACATCAGAAGGCTTTAGTAGCATCCCATCCTCATTAATATTAGTATATAACATAAGGAACGAACGCACCTCATAATTCAAATGACGTGTACGAGCCCTTGTCATTGATCCTTGTAAAGAATTCGACGTTGAATTAGTGATAGGGATTGTATCTGATGGAGCTATGTCCTCATCAGACGTTGATCCACGTGCGGCGGAGTCTAGGGTGCCGATTCGCTGCTGCTGTGGTGTTGGCGCGCACACGAGGAGCATGGACCGGCGGAGGAGGAGGTGGAGCAGCGAGGGCGGGATTGACGGCCGGTGAGCTGCGACGACGTGCATACGCTGGCAGCCGAGTCAGAGCTGACACGCGCGCCGCTATCATCGGTGGTGATGGTCGACGTAGGGACGGGCTGCGGACAGCCCGCGCCGGAGACGGAGTCGGCGTCAGGTACCGGATCGGCGACATCGGCTCGACGCCCTACGACAGCCATGGCTCGCCGGACGGGCCAGCAGCCATGGATGCCATCGGCCCCGGGCTGTAGCTCGGGGTTGGGCACGGGCCATCGCCATGCAAAGTGCCACCAGTGCAAGGAACGGTGCCTGTGTCGCCAATGCCGCCGGAGCTGGAGCCACGGGCGCCTCTGGAGCTAGGGCCGGTGGTGGAGTTGGCGCCCTCGGAGGTGGTGCCGCGGATGACACCACTGAGTGCCGAGACACCATCGATATTGACGAAGTTACCTTACGCACCTAGATATACGTTAAGTCTAAATACATAGTTCCAAGAGAAATATTTTGGTCAAGCTCAGGATTCCTTTTCTTTCTTTTTTATTAATCACGCCCACATCTAGCTCAGGATCACGATTCATGCTACTAAACTCCTCATCTCATAGTACATATAGATCTGAAAGCCTAGTCTAGAAAGGCCACCGACCATTCATGTAAACCACTGACTACTAGGTTTGCCCTCTCTTCCAAACAAATAGCTCATCTAAAATATGCGAAGATGGAAACAATACTTATAACTATTTTATGAAACAAAAGCTTATTGAATTCAATAACATTGGCTAGATTAGTACCCCTACAAGCAACAAGAAAGAATGCAATTCTAGCACACACTGTCATATTTTAGTATTTTACAAGTTGGGCCAATTATAGATAAAAAATAATATTTATGATATAAAATAAATATCATTAAATAAATTACGAAACGTATCTTCATAATAAATTGATTTAGAGTCATAAGCATAATCATTATTTACTAGAAATTTGGTGAAACATAAACCACTTTAATCCCTTCTTTTTTTGGACGGAGGAATTTGCAGTGGCAAAACTGGTGCAGAGCTAGCCCGCTGCCCTGTACGAAGAAGAGGAAGGGTGTGTTTAGATGGTAAAAAAGGTGTAAAAAAAGTACTGTAGCACGTTTTGGTTTTATTTGGTAAATAGTGTCCAACTGTTGACTAATTAGGTTCAAAACGTTCGTCTCGTCAAGTACAACCAAACTATACAATTAGTTTTTGATTTCATCTACATTTAGTACTTCATACATGTATCACAAATTTGATGTGACGGGGAATCTTTTTTTCGCATAGTGTTTTTTTCGTGGAACTAAACAGGGCCGAAAGTGAGTGACAGACTGACAGGACCCAACTAGAGTAGTACTCCTGTAAAAGCTAGATGAATTGTAAAAGATCAGCCGGCACCTGCTGTAAAGATTACTGTACAATCTTTACTGATCCCTTTGTCCCTTCTCTAGCAGTGGATGGGCGTCGTGCGCTGCGCGATCATCCGAATGATTGGTTAGAGCAGAAATATGACCATGGTCCATGAGTCTTGTACTTGTGGTCGTGCACAGTCCTAGGCTCTTGTCAATCTGTGGCCTTGACGCTGAACTGAACTGCTAGCGTAGCTACCTGTGCCTGCTAGCTAGCGTCACGGCACTTGCCACTTGACCACATCGACCAGATTCAAACATCATCTTTCTCTAAAATATTCATACAGTGATATACTACAGTAGAGGATAGAGGAATAGAGGAGAGAACATTTTTTTATATATGTAGTATTGATTTAGCATTATGACAAAATTGTTTTGGAAATGCTAACTTCTGAGGGCACAGGATCTAATCACTTGGTGCGTGCACACCGCATCTGTTGTCCGATGCACGCATCGCGGCCGTCCGATGCGCCCGCACCCGACCGCACTTGTGCTGACAAAGAAGAAGACGGTGACGGATAGGGTTCCGGCGACGACGACGACTCTCCCTCTCTTCTTCCACTACTCCGCGCGGGGTTAGACGAGAAGGGGCTCGGGGGAGGCAGACCGGCCAGGCAATGGGGACAGCGGAAGGGCGGCATTAGGTTCCGGCGGCGGGGAGGTGGCCGAGCCAAGTCGGGGCGGGGGCGTCCATGGCCATGGTGGTGGTGTGAGGGAGGGAGGGGAATGAGGAGGCTGCCACGGGCGCACTAGGGTTTCGCCGAAGCTCCGTGGCCGGACCCCGGAGCTCTGGTGAAACCCTAGTGTGCCGGGGCGGGATGGTGGACGGCGGTGCGGTGGGTAGTGGTTGCACGAGGAGGAAGAAGGTTGGGTTGCCGAAGCCGGGCAGGGTGAGGAGGCGGTTGGGAGCGCGGGAGGGAGAAGAGAAGGAGCGCGCAAGGCAAGGAAGAAGGAGGCATGCGGGCGATGGATGCGTGCAGGCAAGAGGCAGGAAGGAGGCGTGCGTGTTTACATGGAAAGGGAAAATGTATATTTGCTAGAGTAATGCTAAATCACACTCGAGTGTTTCTCTCCCTCTCAACACTCGATTCCTCTCCCTCTCATTCTTCTCCATCTCCGACCTCTCCCCCTCTTCTTCCCCAACTCCGGCGGTCTTAAACGGGGCTCAGGAGAGACAAAATGGCTAGGCGGTGGGGACAGTGGGAGGGCGGCGTTAGGGTTCTGGCGACGGAGGAGGCGGCCGGGCTAGGTCGGGGCGGGAGCGCCCATGGCCATGATGGCGGCGGGGTGGGGGATGGAGGGGGGAGTGGGGATTAGGAGGCTGTCGTGGGCGCGCCTACCGCGCCACGGCGAGGTGGTGGACGGTGGGCAGCGGCGTTTCACGGAGACGCCTGAACGGCCATGAACCGGAGGTAGAAGAAAAGAGAATGAGCGTTCGACCTTAATCCAACGATCAGGAGGAATCTGAGTGTTGGCAGACTCTAAAACACTCGATTGCTACCTAGACAGACTGATTTGCTCTATGTGCATGCACGAGGTGAGGTCTGTTTAACACGCATTCAATTTTCTTCTGTCTCATGTGCGCCGTTCCCTGTTCCTATACACTAGGCCCCTTTTGAATCCCTGGGGAATCTGAATCGGGATAAAAAAAAATCACGACGCATCCAAACGGGAGGATAAAGAACGAGATAAGAAAAATGTAAGAGCCAGATTCTTGAAATCTCCGAATCCATCATCTCCTATAGTCCTATACTGAATAAACGAGGAACCAGTAGTCGGTGAAAGGCGTTCCGCACTGCCCTGACTTCTCTCTTCTCCTACAGTCCTACCGTTTCTTCTCAAAACTCAAGTCAGCAACGACACCCAAAGCTGGCACCGCCTTCTCCGGCCCGCATCGGTCTCGGGCTCTCGGCCTGCCGAAGCCGCGACCACGAACCCGCAAGCCGTCGCCGCAACCGCGCCTCCCTGGCGTTGCCGGGCACGCCGTCCATTATCTCCTCCAAATCGACGCTGCCGATCGAATCGACGCCGTCGTCCTAGCCAGGTAATCGCTCTGCCTCCTCCACCAGCAAATGCTATGCATAGTTCTCTTCAAGTGTCCTGTCTACTATTCAAAAGGTACAGATCGACTAGTCTAACTTGTGTTATAGTTCGACTGCCATATATGGTAGTGTTCTTTAGTTTGTAGCCCCAATCATTCCCTGCTTCTTGATTTTTTCTCCATTATCTTCATCCCTGCTTCTTGATATTTTCTCCCTTATGTTCTTGTGGTACTGCACGACAACAACTAGCACCTGCTGCACTGAAGGTTTCTCTAGAGAACCAACTTGACTGCTCAGATGGCAGGGCTAATGAGAAATCGATCAAGCTCAAACTGCAGGGCTAATGAGGTTTGTTTTTGTTTTTGTTTTTTGCTTTTCTACAATTACGTAGTAAGCGATGTGGTCACCAACGAGAAACGCTAGCTTCCATGGTGAGCAAGTAAATTAGGTGCTGTTTGTAATATTGTTTTTATCAAGAGGAATAATAGATGGAAGATTGATTCTACTTGTTTGGGTGATAAATCAACTGTGAATTGTTTATGCCAAATATTGAAACGGTACGGTTAGCTAGCTAACTAGGGCCTCGTTTAGATGCCCGATTCGGGGCACCGAATTGTTACAGTGCGCAATAAATGTGCACTATAGCAATTTTGTTTTTATGTGGTAAAAATTGTCTAAAATTTGACTAATTAGGCTCGAAATGTTTGTCTCGCAAAGTACAATAAAACTGTGGAATTAGTTTTTAATTTCATCTACATTTAGTACTCCATACATGTACCGGCATTTCGATGTGATGAGGAATCTTCTTTTTGTATAGTGAAATTTGAGAATGAATTTAGATATTTAAACAAGGTCTAGCTAGCTTGCCGAATAGTTGGATTCCTGGAGCATGGAAGGTGTTGCGCTTCTTTGGCTTTTAGTTTAGGTTTGAGATCTCGAGCCCAACTTTGTGCAGTTACTAGTTGCAGATATGAATGTATTTGTTAAGATGCTGAAAATCTTATATTTACTTCTTCAGAAAAGAGTTAAGCCAGAAAAAGATAGCAACTCTTCTTGCTCCAGAAAAGTAGTCATCTAATAACTCTTCTGCGCTCTGACCAATGGCCAGGGATAAATTTTGCCAAAGAGGAGCATGCATTTTGCTAGAATCAAGATTCAATTGATCGTTGTTTACAACGTCCACTGGGTCCAGACCATGGGACACTAGAATATGTTTTATTTGGTAGAGACTGAATTTTTAAGAATATGTATGGACGTAAGACGGTCATAGGATGGAGAATTGGAGAGTGTTTCCTTACAAGTGTAGGACATGAGAAAACACAATGGTTATTAAGGGGCATTTTGGAGAAATAAGCTTTAGATTACTTAGAATTCACAATTAGAATCTAAGGCTATCCACACTCGTGGTACTCTAAATTCATCCTTAAAAGGCCTGATCATCAAGATTCTCTTCTCTGTACATGTTTCTTCTGCACCCATCATCTTCTATATCTCATACTTTATACCAACTACCGACAGCGGCTCCACTTGTCATCATCTATAAATTTTATCTAAATATATCCATGTGACATCTTGTTATGAAGAATTTATTGTCACGAATTTAATGGTGTAATCAGAATTTAATTTGGTTAATTGGTTTGTGAGTTATAGTATTTTTTCAAGTGAAAAAGGTGGGGCCCACCGCTGCCACCTCTCTCCTCTCTCCTCCCCGGTCTCTCTCTCCGCGCGCGCCGCAGTGTCTCCTCATGGTCCCCACGCTCGGTACCGTATCTCCTGGAAGCCGCTAGATTTACCAGAGGACCGCCCGTTCCGGATGATTTACAGTATACCGCTGTAGCTTGTTTTTCCTGTAAAGTTCTCCTTTAGGATCATATATCGGTACCAGTGCGGGTAGTCTAAGGATCCAAACGGTAGGGATTTTTGTCATCTATATAGAAGGAAAGGGTTTGTCCCGGCCTGTGTTGGGCCGAACCGTTATTTGGGCTGTGCATGTGGGCTCCGATCGCTGTTGTTGCTGTTGTTTAATGGACCAAGTCTAGTCATTCTTTTTCCTGAAAAAACCAAGTCTTGTCATTGAGAAACCATTAGCCCATGACGCAATTACCCTCTTCCAGTCCACTAGTCCCGGCCAATGACTAGTGGTCACTGCAATCCATACCCTGCTTTTAAGCGGATGTGGAAAAGTTCCCGTCAAACCAAGCACAAGATATTCTTTGGTTGCTCCTAAAGGACAGGCTCAGTACCATAGAATTGTTAAGAAGAAAGAACATGACTTTACAGAGTTTTGATTGTGTTCTCTGCAGCTCAGCGACTGAAGAATCCCTGCTCTACCTGTTCCTGCTGAAGGGGTTAACCTAGTGCCGAACCATGTATCTAGTTACCTACTAATTTTTCTTTAAAGTAGTTTTTAGGTTCCTTGACAACCAAGTTGATCATGGTGCCTTGACAACCAAGTAGAATCAAAACATCTGCTTTTAGACAGTTAGAATATGCTAGGTAGTAGGTGAGTCCTTTGCCCATATAAGCAAGTGGCTACCATCTTGTATCCCAAGTTATCACCTGCACTTCAATTCAATCCAAGTGGCACTCTTGCCAAGCTGCCCTCCGGCAATTCAAAACCACATGTGTTCTCGTTCATGTTTGCAACAATTGGTATCTAGAACCTGATTAGGAGAGAGCAGAGGCCATGTCCACCTCCAGCGAGCGTGCCCCGTAAGGATGAAAAATCTTCCGAACCAACCACTTTCGTTTTTTATATTATGATACCGTTTTCTAACATGAAAAATTATTAGTTTCAATTGGTTTCACAACCATTTTTAACTATTTTTTATACTATTTAATTGCTAAAATGTAGAAATATCTCGAACCGACCGCTTTCATTTTTCTATATTGTAATACCGTTTCCGACAATTTTCATCCTTAGTGCCCTGAGAGCAGCAGCCGCCGTTGCCGCCGCCAACGCTGGCGGCGCAATGGTGAACCCTCGCCCAGACGCCGATCGAGCTCAGCGCCTAGCCGCAGCAAAGGCCGCCTTGGCGGCCAGGCAGACAGCGGCCAACACGGTCGCCGCGCTGTGCCAGGAGTTCGAGCGGCAGCCCCGGAAGCCATCGCGGAGCCCGGATCCTGTCGCCATCACCGGAGCGCCGTCGCGGACGCGGAGGCCATCGCGGGTCGCCAGCGGCCATCCAGATGGCGTACAAGGACTCCGGCGTGGGGACACCATGGCTGATGCTAACGAAGACGAACTACCACGAGTGGAGTTCGCTGATGAAGGTGAAGATGCAGGTGCGCCAGCTGTGGGACGCCATTGAGTACGCCGACCTCCCGTACCACGACGACCGACGCGCACTAGTGGCTATCATCGTCGGCCGGAGATGGGAGCTCCACTCTCGGACAAGGTGTCGGCCAAGGAGGCGTGGGACTCCATCGCTGCGGCGCACATCAGCGTCGACCGCGTCCGCCACACCACGCTGCAGTGGCTACGCAAGGATTGGGAGAACCTCGCCTTTCGTCCTGGGGAGCAGATCAAGGACTTTGCCCTTCGCCTGTCCACGCTGAAATAGCAGATGGCCCTCCATGGCGACAAGGACCTCGATGAGGAGCAGGCGGTGGAAAAGCTTCTTCGCGCCGTGCCGAAGAAGTACGCCCAGCTCAAGATAGCCATCGAGACTCTTCTTGATTTCCAGGACCTCACCATCAAGGAGGTGACCAGGAGATTGAAGACGGTGGATGATCTGGAGGAGGAGTCTGTGTCCGAGCCCATCTCCGTCGGCGGGAAGCTCATGCTCTCTGAGGAGCAGTGGCTCGTGTGGCAAAAGAAGGGAGGGAACGACTCCGGCTCATCGAGCTCATCCAAGGAACCCCATCGCCGACCTCGTGGCAGGAGGAAGCAGAAGCCCAAGGGGGAGCGCGGTGACCATGCCGGCGGCGGGCAAGGAGAGAAGGCTGGTGGCGCCAGCGGTGAACGCAAGGCAAACCGCGATGACACCTACCTCAACTACCATCACGCCGGACACTGGGCAAAGGACTACCCCCAGCCTCGACGCGAGCGTGGCGGTGCGGCACATCTCGCGGAGGTGGATGACGACGGGATGGCTCTGTTCCTCGCCCATGGCTTCCTGGAGCTAGAGGAGGACGTGCTCTGCTCCAAGGCCGACGCTGACCTCGACATCAATGAGCCCCGAGCCCAGGCATTTTTGAACACCGGCTCCGGCGAGGACAAGCTTGTTTCGGAAGTAGTGTTTACAGTTCTGGTATAGCTCTTCTAGCTTTCTCTCTGTAAGACTGAGTTATTAATACGGTTATTTTCTCTAATTTACTTAGCGCAATTACTTTATTCTAGTTGTAGCCTTCTGAATTTAGAGTAAATTTAGTGTAGTTATAACTTAGTCATCTTTATCTGAATTTAGCTTTGGCATGGGAACTCTACTCGCATCGAGTGCTCTAGTATTAAACGTTGGATTAGAGTAGTTTCTGATAGTGTATGCATGGTGTTTATGGATTAGTATATGCATGGTGTGTAAACACACTCAATACTATTGAAGGACTGTCCAGTCTAGGCTTCATCTGCTTTTTTTAATATAATCGGCAGCTCTCCTATCTAATTTGTTTTTAAAAAAATACTACCGAAGAACGGTGGTAACTACTCATAATTTTTAGTGGCACATATAAGAGCAGCTCCAGCATCATATCCGAACCTTGGCAGAACCGTGGCAGTAGTGTTCTATTCACTTTTGCACTCCTCGGTCTTCACAGTGTAAACATCGCTTTTTGACCCACGGTGAATAAAAAATCACTTTGAGTTTGCTCATCTGGGTACGATGCCGAGCCCTGTTCGTTTCGCTGGATCAACAGAATCAGCAGTCATTGGGTACGATGCCGAGCCCTGTTCGTTTCGCTGGATCAACAGAATCAGCAGTCATTCAACAGTGTTTTTCTCTCACAACAAACCAGCGAACAGTACTTTCAGCCACAATAAACCAGCGAAACGAACAGGGTGCCGGATGCTCCCACCGTCAGCCCGTCTCATCTAATATTTTTAATTCCCCAACCGAACCGTCTTTGAAGTCCAATTCCAAATTCTGACACCACAGTTCGCTGGCTGCAGTGTGTATGGTTCGATTTCAGCTGCTCACGGTTCGCTTTTGCTCTGCACTGGAGCTGCCCGAAGAGGTGCTTATAGAAAGGACAATGGTTATAGGTCATCACCATGCTATTGAAAGAATTTTCTCGTAGTGTTAGGTACCAGAGTTGGCTAATGGCTATATATATACTGTCCATAATTAAGCCTGAACAGTAACAGCAATTTTATCCCCTTGTAAGTTGCATACTTGCATCACACAAGACACATGATGAGTCGCCAACTCGCCGCCGTGTCCGTCTGAGAAGACTCGTCCTCGTCCTTCACCGCCAGTCCAGACTCATGCAAGACAGCCAGTGAGGAAGGCGTTGCACCTGCAGATTGGGCACGTCGAGTGTCCCTGCAGCCACTGGTCGATGCATTGCCGGTGGAACACGTGCAGGCACAGCGGCAGCCGCTTCGCCGTCTCCTCATCGTCCACGTCGGCCAAGCAGATCACGCAGTCAATCTCCTCCTCGCATGGCGGCCGCTGGATGGCGTCGTCATCGGCGCCGACACGCGCTTTGCCGCGCGCGGCCGGTGGCTCCCGGGGAAGCGCGGCCATCATGCGACTAGTACTAGCACGGTCTCCGTGGCTTTGCACGCGTTGCTGCGCGCACGGGTACCACGGGTACGGCGGCGGCGGCGGGACGTGGTCATCGGCGCCACCGGCACGCGCTCCGCCGCGCGCGGGCGGTGCCTCCCAGGGAAACGCGCCCATCACGCGACTACCAGCACGGTCTCCGTACCTCCGCGACAACGGCACGCGCTGGTGCTCGTACGGGTACGGCGACGGCGGCAGGACATCATCGGCGGCGCGAACACGTGCTCCGCCGCCGCGCGCTACCGGTGCCTGCCGGGGAACGGGAAACACGTCGACGGTCACAAACGACGACCGCTGCGGCACCAGCAGCGAGGGCTCTCCCTGGCCCCGTTGGCGGCGGGCACGGCGCAGGAAGCGGAGCAGGGGACGAGGTCGGCGCAGACGCGCGGGTAGTAGGCGGCGCTGACGGTGACCCAGAAGACGAGGACGAGGCCCAGCGCGAAGACGGCCCCGTAGCGGGAGTGACACAGCACATGCACAGTGGAACACCAGTCACGAACGACGGAACGAGCTACTTTGCCACCCTCGTTTGCGTGTGGGGCCCACGGCCGACGCCATGCCTCCGTTAACTGTTTTGCTTTCCCTGTCAGCGGGCTCGGCACTCGGCTTCCTTTCTTCCTTTCCCAGTCAGCAGGCGTGTGCGTTGCATCTATACTTCTAATAAAGCAAGCTCCCACTAATCTATTCTCTAATTTCTTATTAGTCTAATCCTGAAAAGTGATATCATTCATCCACTAAATGACATCGTACGCCCACTAAGCCCCATTATCTCCCCACTGGCTATTTCTTTTGAAATAGAAAAAAAGTTATAGCACCTAAATTAAGTATCGTAATTAAAATCCAATTGCACCATGGTGTTCCTCGCAATAAACTCTTCAAAACAATATCCCACATGGATATATTTCGATAATAAAGCAAACTCCCACTAACTTATTCTCTAGTTTCTTATTAGTCTAATCCTGAAAAGTGATATCATTCGTCCACTAAATGACATCATGCGCCCACTAAGCCCTATTATCTCCCCACTAGCTATTTCTTTTGAAATAGAAAAAAGTCATAGCACCTAAATTAAGTATCGTAATTAAAATCCAATTGCACCATGGTGTTCCTCGCAATAAACTTTTCAAAACAAGATCCCACATGGATATATTTTGATAACTTTTTTGCAAACATTTAAACCACTTCTAAGCAAAGCCCAGCAAAACTGCCGTTTCTAAGAAAAAACTAGCAAAACTGCAAATCATATGGATTACATGTGGTCCTCTGAAAAATGTATAAGTTTGTGAAGGAAAACTCCTAGAACTTTTGGGACGGGGGATGACTCAGGTATAGTAGGGGTGAGGGATGAGGGCGGATGAGATTTGGACAATCTATATTTGATTTGTGGACAGGTCCCAAGTCTAACAAGAGAATCACAAATCTTGTAAGGACAAGTTAAGCAAAAGCTAAAAGAATGAGAAAAACAATATGCTATAGTAGCAACAAGTTTTTTTTTAAAGTAATATAAAATTTTCTGATGACAATCGATACAATCTGCATAATTATGCTAATGCATTATACATATACATCTTCGAATCCTTAATCTAACTTCTTTATATTTCTACTTCAGACCCGCAGCAACGCGCGGGGCATTCCTACTCGTTCTTATATTTTCCAACCCCAACGCTATGGGTTCAGTTACTCCAGTGGAGCATCTATCTCTCAAATACGAGGAGCGCGGGGCATTCCTACTCGTTCTTATATTTTCCAACCCCAACGCTATGGGTTCAGTTACTTCAGTGGAGCATCTATCTCTCAAATACGAGGAACGGGCTGATGACAGCCCCCTATGGTGAGGATTGTTTTCGCCCCTTTGTTTGCGCAAAAGAATGGGTTTAGCCTTAGCCGAACCACTAGATACGTACATTGGAGATTGACAAGGTGACACACTAACACCTTCCTCCCTAAGCTACCTTCCTTCCCATTCAGACGCTCTCTTGCACACTACTGTCGCGCACCTCTAATCTCTAAACCAATCACAGCATTGCCTTCGTCCTCGCAGAAACTAGCTATGCCTAGACCTGGGCTAAGAAATGGTAGTGTAGTGTAAGCCTGTAATTAAGGAGGAGCCTAGCTCAGCAGCCGGCTCCCCATGGAGTTTCAGCTCTATAGGACAGGGAAGATCGCCGCGCTGGCATAAGCGGACGCAGAGGCATATATGTGCGGCAGCACGTGGCAGGCGGCGGGCGTGTGTTTTGAAGGGAACAGCGAACAGGGCAGTGGATTGATCCAGAGGAGAAACATATACGGGGCCGTTTGGTATGGCTCCTGGGACAGCTCCCGGAGCCGTCTTTCAAATCCTATGACCAAATGCCACCAAACAACTCCTCTCTTCAAGCTCGGAGCCTCGAAAAACGTGCTGAGAAGAGAGGAGAGAGAGGGTGGAGCTAGAAAAGAGTAGCTTCACCTGGCTCCTGCGAGCTGCTTTGGGCCCCACGCAGGACCAAGGGCGCATTTGCCCCCATCGCGTCGTGAGGGCACGGAGTCGCCAACTGCCGCCGCCGTGCGGGCGCGAGATGCCAGATCTCCAAGCGCGTGGGGTAGCTGGGCTGGGCGACAGCGCTCCCGGTGCGGGGACGCCGGGCGCGGCGAGTGCGGGGTCGCCGAGAGCAACGCGTGCGGGGAGGAGGAAGGGCGGTGGCGGAGCTCCGGGCGAGGAGGGCCCGACGCGCAACTGGGGAGGAGCAAGGGTGGCTGCGGTTCGCATCTTGTGCGAGCAAAGGATTTTTTAGATAATGCAAGCAAAGGATAATAAGGTAAGAAAAGAAAAGAGAAAAAAGGAAAAAAAAACAAGGGTATAATAGACATTTTATTCGTTGGACTACCAGGTGAAGCTATTTTGTCAAACGGTCCACGAAAACGGCTTCAGCTCTCCGGGTGATTATATAGCTTTATGGATAGACAAAAATGGTTTTTAGTGTGAACACACAGTGGAGATGTTTCCATGGGTGTGTGACGAATGATTGACACATGAGTTGAGAGGTTTGAGGCTTTCCTGGTTGAGTCATATTTCAAATGTGCTTGATTATGCTAATGGCTAATTGGAGGGTGTCATGTTGAGTTGTGTTATATGTGTTGTGCAACATGTCTCTTGGCTTATGAATGTGCATGTGTTGGGTATGCCAAAATGGTTGACAACAACGGTGAAGGTCAAGTGCAGAGTTCATGCGCGTTGGACCGATTGCAGTGAAGGACGGATGAGAAGGCTTGAACCGAGGAACTAGATGCTACAGGCCAGACACACATCTACATGGGTGATGAAGATGGCGTCGCTCAAGTCAAGAAGGAAGGCAAAGGCATCAAGCTTGTAGGAGGTTGGACATGTGTCGACATCGGTGAGAGTCATGCCTGGTGAGGCATGCACGAGAGTTTGTCAGTTTGATCCTTAAAAACAGGAATGGACAGTTTGATGGTTTGGGCCTCAAAATCATTAGAGGAGGGTTTGCTAGTTGGTCCTCGATCAAAACTAGGCATGGACAGTTTGATGGTTTGGGCCTCAAAACCATCAGCAGTGTGTTTGACCAGTTTGGGCCTCAAAATCAGGGAGTTGTGGATCGACGGACACATGGTGTCATCTCAAAGTTTGTGTCGAGGCGAAGCAATGTTGTAGAAGGCACTAGGTTCATTGACTTGGGACAATTTTGCCTCTAGGGGTATTTGGTTAGAGTGCTTCATGTAAGAAAAACTTGAAAAAATAGCCAAGTAATGTTGTAGAAGGCACTGGGTTCGTTGACTTGGACAATTTTGCCCCTATGGGGTATTTGGTTAGAGTGCTTCATGTAATAAAAACTTGAAAAATAGCCAAGTGCCTACATATATGGGAAATGGATGGTTGTGAGGCCAAGCCTTTAGAAGCCTTGGGGAATTAGCCTCTCATTTGGTAGGTTGAGAGCTTTTGGTTAGGGCTAGAAAGAGAGGGAGAGAGGAGTGGCTCTTTGATTGAGCTTTTCTCCATCAAAGATTTGAAATCTGCTAAGAGTGGCTTGTAATCAAACATGGTGAAATAATCTAGAGATCAAATTCATGCTTCACTTCTTCTCGGCTCCTAAACTTGAAATTTCTCATTTTCGGTGTTTTTTGTGGCTATTTCTGGGTTATTTTTGTGCTGCTGGTTTGGCTGAATCTTTGGCACATTTTTAAGAGTCTTTTGGTATCCTTGGAACATATCTAAACGATGGCTTGAAGTCCAACATTTATCTATCTAGTTCCAAGCCTCAAAATAACTCTTTTCTACCCTTTTTTCTAGTGGTTTTGTTAAAGATCTTTGATTTGAAGGTTTTAGGGTGATCTTGATTGGTAGGTGCTATCAGGCCTTGGGAACTTATCTGGCACTGGATTTTACATATTCCCAGCGAGCATCTAGATATCATGTTTCAGAGGATTCTTTACAAAACCCCAATTTGAAAGAGGGATTTTGAAATTACTATTCAAGCTTTGATCTTTTTGACTTGATCTCTTGGAGATAGCTTCTAGAGTGGTTAGTAAACGTGTGTGCAAAGTTTTAGAATTTTTGGAACTTATTTAAATTGATTTCGAACAGGATTCTTTTTTTTAATGGAGGAAAACCCTGTTTTTATAGAAAATAATGTTCACGATACAAACTCACACCAACTGTGCTGGGGATACCAGTGTGAAGAGTAGCACGCACGACAGTAAGGTAAACCACCTAAACAGATGAAACAGAGCTACGGCAATACAGGTTCCAGCCTTTAGCAGGCAAATGAAAACAGTAAGGCCCCTGAACGAGCTACAGACAGGAAAGAAAGGAAATTCCAAGCGGTCCCATCAGATGACTCCTACTTCAAGATCATTAATTTGCCTCCAGAAAGCTTTCAACCATTCCTTCATTTTGTCGATTTTGTCCGCCAAAAATCTTGCATCCTGTTCCTTCAAGAGAATGCACCACTTCTGCAGATAATGAAAGATTTTGAAGAAGACTTCATTAGAAGTTCGTGGAAAAAAAATTTCAATCCCTATCTTATTCCTGACATTCCATAACCCCCAAAGCACAATAGCAAACATAAAACGCTTCACATGACAATCCCTTCCCCCCAAAACAATCCAGTGATCAAAGATATCTTGCAAGCTTCTTAGGCATCTGTCCCAACCAAGAGCCTCTTTAAAACAGAACCAAACCACTCTAGCAATGTGGCAGTCAAAAAAGATATGATTCCCGGTTATCTGTTTTGGTCTTGAAGAGGATTCTACTGAAATCTACAAAACCAACTCGACTCGATTTCAAAAAGTTTCTCCGGTTGAGCCAATTTTTGGTGGAGATGTTCTATAAGATCCTATAATCTCCTGCCACCAAATTTCAAGTCTTTTGAAATTTGTTTGACTAGCTTTTGTCTTTTTCTCGTAAGAGGGCTGAAATCTGAAAATTAGCTCAAGTCGGTTTAGAATCCAGCTCAGGCCAGTTTTCCAACTTTTGCCAGTTGATCGAGCTCAATTTTGGTGAGTGTTATAAACTCCTCAACAAAGTTTTATGCTGTTTGGAGGTCATTTGAACGATTATTTTTTTACTTTTCCCTAAAAGCACTTTTTCTCATTCATTTTGACCTCCGATTGCTTCCTCATCTTTCTAGCCTAGTTTCTTAGGTCCGTAGTACTGCTGTGACTGCATGATATTGGCTAGCACTACTTGAGGGGTTCGTGGATTGTATTTGGGACATAAGCTAAGTTCTTACAAAGAATTTTAATTGGCTCCATTCATCCCTCCCATCTCTGGTCGTTGTTTCGATCCTTCATTTAGATAACCGGGAATCTAGGCTCTGAATAATCGTCTTTGTTTATCATAGATTTACAAAAGTAGTTATCTTAGTAGTTGGCTTAGCAGTTATGAGATCAGGAAACTATAGCTCCACTTCACTTTTAGCTTAGTAGTCAGCATAGTGTAGTTAGGAATTAGAGTTGACCCAAGCTTGCCTTAGGTTTCGGAAGTAGTCTTTACAGTTCTGGTATAGCTCTTCTACCTTTCTCTCCGTAAGACTTTGAGTTATTAATACAATTATTTTCTCTATACTTTACTCTGTGCAATTACTTTACTCTAGTTCTAGTCTTCTGAAATTAGAGTAAAGTTAGTGTAGTTATAACTTAGTCATCTTTATCTGAATTTAGCTTTGGCATGGGAACTCTACTCGCATCGAGTGCTCTAGTACTAAACGTTCGGTTAGAGTAGTTATTGATAGTTTATGCATGATGTTTACAGATTAGTGTATGCATGTAGTTTAAACACACTCGTACTATATTGACAGACGGTGGTAACTAATATTTTGTAGTGGCACATATAAGAGGTGCTTATAGAAAGGACGATGGTTATAGGTCATCACCATGCATGGTATTGAAGGAATTATCTCGTAGTGTTAGGTACCAGAGTTGGCTAATGGCTATATATATACTGTCTGTAATTAAGCCGGAACTTGTAATATAATTTTTTTCCCCTCGTAAGTTGCATACTTCATCACACATGATGAGTCGCCAACTCGCCGCCGTGGCCGTCGTCCGTCTGAGAAGACTCGTCCTTCAGCGCCCGTCAAGACTCGTGCAAGAGCCAGTGAGGAAGGCGGTTGCACCTGGGGACACTCGACGTGTCCCTGCAGCCACTGGTCGATGCAGTGGCGGTGGAACACATGCAGGCACAGCGGCAGCCGCTTCGCCGTCTCCTCATCGTCCACGCCGGCCAGGCAGATCGCGCAGTACTTGGACGGCCCGCAGTCGTTCTGCTGCTCGCACGGCGGCCGCGGGACGTCGTCGTCGTCATCGGCGCTGGCACGCGCTTTGCCCCGCACGGCCGGTGGCTCCCGGGGAAGCGCGGCCATCATCATGCGACTAGTACTAGCTTGCGCCAAAGGTACGCGTCGCTGCTCGCACGGGTACGACGGGTACAGAGCCGGCGGCGGCGGCGGCGGGACGTCGTGATCGGCGCCACCGGCACGCGCTACGCCGCGCCCGGGCGGTGCCTCCCAGGGAAACGCGCCCATCATGCGACCACCACGGTCCCCGTACCTCTGCGCCAATGGCACGCGCTGGTGCGCGTACGGGTACGGCGACGGCGACGAGACGTCATCCGCACGGACACGCGCTCCACCGCGCGCGGCCGCGGCCGGTGCCTGCCGGGGAAACACGTCGTTGGTCACAAACGACGACTGCTGCGGCACCATCGGCGAGGGCTCTCCCTGAGCCCGTTGGCGGCACCTGCAGATGGGGCACGTCGAGTGGCCCTGCAGCCACTGGTCGATGCAGTGGCGGTGGAACAAGTGCAGGCACAGGGGCAGCCGCTTCGCCGTCTCCTCCTCGTCCACGTCGGCCAAGCAGATCGCGCAGTACTTGGACGGCTCGCCGTCGCTCTGCTCCTCGCACGGCGGCCGCGGGACGTCGTCGCCGTCATCGGTGCCCACACGCGCTCTGCCGCGCGCGGCCGGTGGCTCCCGGGGAAGCGCGGCCATCATCATGCGACAAGTACTAGCACGGTCTCCGTGGCTAGTACTAGCACGATCCCAGGGAAACATGCCACCGCCACGGTCTCCGTACCTCTGCGACAATGGCACGCGCTGGTGCTCGTAGGCGTACGGCGACGGCGACGAGACGACGTCATCCGCACGGACACGCGCTCCGCCGCGCGCGACCGCGGCGGCCGGTGCCTGCCGGGGGTGGGGAAACACGTCGACGGTCACAAACGACGACCGCTGCGGCACCAGCAGCGAGGGCTCGCCTTGGCCATGGCCCCGTCCGCGGCCGCGGGCGCGGCGCTGGAAGCGGAGCCAGGGGACGAGGTCGGCGCAGACGCGCGGGTAGTAGGCGGCGCTGACGATGACCCAGAAGACGAGGACGAGGCCCAGCGCGAAGACGGCGCCGTAGCGGCGCGCCGCCGCGATCCGGACGATGGCGTAGACGAGCGCGCTGGGCAGGCCGATGCACGCCGCCGTGGCGATCGCCAGCGCCCACACGCGGGTCACGCAGTCCGCCGCCATGGATGGATGGATTATTCCTGGGAGGACAACTGGCTTGGAAGTCGGAACGTACGCGCTAGCCTCCTCCTCTGGTCTTGGATTTGGAGTCCGGTGGGGGAAATGGCGAAGCTGCCGCCGCCAAGGGGATCGAGAGCGAGGGAGCGAGTGGGAGTGGGAGCGACACAGCACATGCACAGTGGAACACCAGTCACGAACGACGGAACGAGCTACTTTGCCACTTGCGTGTGGGGCCCACGGCCGACGCCATGCCTCCGTTAACCGTTTTGCCTTCCCTGTCAGCGGGCTCGGCCTCCTTTCTTCTTTTCCCAGTCAGCAGGCATGTGCGTCGCATTCTTATATTTTCCAACCCCAACGCTATGGGTTCAGTTACTTCAGTGGAGCATCTATCTCTCAAATACGAGGAACGGGCTGATGACAGCCCCTGTGGTGAGGATTGTTTTCGCCCCTTTGTTTGCGAAAAAGAATGGGTTTAGCTTTAGCCGAACCACTAGGTAGGTACATTGGAGATTGACAAGGTGACACACTAACACCTTCCTCCCTAAGCTACCTTCCTTCCCATTCAGACGCTCTCTTGCACACTACTGTCGCGCACCTCTAATCTCTAAACCAATCACAGCATTGCCTTCGTCCTCGCAGAAACTAGCTATGCCTAGACCTGGGCTAAGAAATGGTAGTGTAGTGTAAGCCTATAATTAAGGAGGAGCCTAGCTCGGCAGCCGGCTCCCCATGGAGTTTCAGCTCTATAGGACAGGGAAGATCGCCGCGCTGGCACAGGCGGACGCAGAGGCATATATGTGCGGCAGCACGTGGCAGGCGGCGGGCGTGTGTTTTGAAGGGAACAGCGAACAGGGCAGTGGATTGATCCAGAGGAGAAACATATACGGGGCCGTTTGGTATGGCTCCTGGGACAGCTCCCGGAGCCGTCTTTCAAATCATATGACCAAATGCCACCAAACAACTCCTCTCTTCAAGCTCGGAGCCTCGAAAAACGTGCTGAGAAGAGAGGAGAGAGAGGGTGGAGCTAGAAAAGAGTAGCTTCACCTGGCTCCTGCGAGCTGCTTTGGGCCCCACGCAGGACCAAGGGCACATTTGCCCCCATCGCGTCGTGAGGGCACGGAGTCGCCAACTGCCGCCGCCGTGCGGGCGCGAGATGCCAGATCTCCAAGCACGTGGGGTAGCTGGGCTGGGCGACAGCGCTCCCGGTGCGGGGACGCCGGGCGCGGCGAGTGCGGGGTCGCCGAGAGCAACGCGTGCGGGGAGGAGGAAGGGCGGTGACGGAGCTCCGGGTGAGGAGGGCCCGACGCGCAACTGGGGAGGAGCAAGGGTGGTTGCGGTTCGCATCCTGTGCGAGCAAAGGATTTTTTAGATAATGCAAGCAAAGGATAATAAGGTAAGAAAAGAAAAGAGAAAAAAGGAAAAAAGGAAAAAAAACAAGGGTATAATAGACATTTTATTCGTTGGACTACCAGGTGAAGCTATTTTGTCAAACGGTCCACGAAAACGGCTTCAGCTCTCCGGGTGATTATATAGCTTTATGGATAGACAAAAATGGTTTTTAGTGTGAACACACGGTGGAGATGTTTCCATGGGTGTGTGACGAATGATTGACACATGAGTTGAGAGGTTTGAGGCTTTCCTGGTTGAGTCATATTTCAAATGTGCTTGATTATGCTAATGGCTAATTGGAGGGTGTCATGTTGAGTTGTGTTATATGTGTTGTGCAACATGTCTCTTGGCTTATGAATGTGCATGTGTTGGGTATGCCAAAATGGTTGACAACAACGGTGAAGGTCAAGTGCAGAGTTCATGCGCGTTGGACCGATTGCAGTGAAGGACGGATGAGAAGGCTTGAACCGAGGAACTAGATGCTACAGGCCAGACACACATCTACATGGGTGATGAAGATGGCGTCGCTCAAGTCAAGAAGGAAGGCAAAGGCATCAAGCTTGTAGGAGGTTGGACATGTGTCGACATCGGTGAGAATCATGCCTGGTGAGGCATGCACGAGGGTTTGTCAGTTTGATCCTTAAAAACGGGAATGGACAGTTTGATGGTTTGGGCCTCAAAATCATTAGAGGAGGGTTTGCTAGTTGGTCCTCGATCAAAACTAGGTATGGACAGTTTGATGGTTTGGGCCTCAAAACCATCAGCAGTGTGTTTGACCAGTTTGGGCCTCAAAATCAGGGAGTTGTGGATCGACGGACACATGGTGTCATCTCAAAGTTTGTGTCGAGGCGAAGCAATGTTGTAGAAGGCACTAGGTTCATTGACTTGGGACAATTTTGCCTCTAGGGGTATTTGGTTAGAGTGCTTCATGTAAGAAAAACTTGAAAAAATAGCCAAGTAATGTTGTAGAAGGCACTGGGTTCGTTGACTTGGACAATTTTGCCCCTATGGGGTATTTGGTTAGAGTGCTTCATGTAATAAAAACTTGAAAAATAGCCAAGTGCCTCATATATGGGAAATGGATGGTTGTGAGGCCAAGCCTTTAGAAGCCTTGGGGAATTAGCCTCTCATTTGGTAGGTTGAGAGCTTTTGGTTAGGGCTAGAAAGAGAGGGAGAGAGGAGTGGCTCTTTGATTGAGCTTTTCTCCATCAAAGATTTGAAATCTGCTAAGAGTGGCTTGTAATCAAACATGGTGAAATAATCTAGAGATCAAATTCATGCTTCACTTCTTCTCGGCTCCTAAACTTGAAATTTCTCATTTTCGGTGTTTTTTGTGGCTATTTTTGGGTTATTTTTGTGCTGCTGGTTTGGCTGAATCTTTGGCACATTTTTAAGAGTCTTTTGGTATCCTTGGAACATATCTAAACCATGGCTTGAAGTCCAACATTTATCTATCTAGTTCCAAGCCTCAAAATCCCTCTTTTCTACCCATTTTTCTGGTGGTTTTGTTAAAGATCTTTGATTTGAAGGTTTTAGGGTGATCTTGATTGGTAGGTGCTATCAGGCCTTGGGAACTTATCTGGCACTGGATTTTACATATTCCCAGCGAGCATCTAGATATCATGTTTCAGAGGATTCTTTACAAAAACCCCAATTTGAAAGAGGGATTTTGAAATTACTATTCAAGCTTTGATCTTTTTGACTTGATCTCTTGGAGATAGCTTCTAGAGTGGTTAGTAAACGTGTGTGCAAAGTTTTAGAATTTTTGGAACTTATTTAAATTGATTTCGAAACAGGATTCTTTTTTTTAATGGAGGAAAACCCTGTTTTTATAGAAAATAATGTTCACGATACAAACTCACACCAACTGCGCTGGGGATACCAGTGTGAAGAGTAGCACGCACGACAGTAAGGTAAACCGCCTAAACAGATGAAACAGAGCTACGGCAATACAGGTTCCAGCCTTTAGCAGGCAAATGAAAACAGTAAGGCCCCTGAACGAGCTACAGACAGGAAAGAAAGGAAATTCCAAGCGGTCCCATCAGATGACTCCTACTTCAAGATCATTAATTTGCCTCCAGAAAGCTTTCAACCATTCCTTCATTTTGTCGATTTTGTCCGCCAAAAATCTTGCATCCTGTTCCTTCAAGAGAATGCACCACTTCTGCAGATAATGAAAGATTTTGAAGAAGACTTCATTAGAAGATCGTGGAAAAAAAATTTCAATCCCTATCTTATTCCTGACATTCCATAACCCCCAAAGCACAATAGCAAACATAAAACGCTTCACATGACAATCCCTTCCCCCCAAAACAATCCAGTGATCAAAGATATCTTGCAAGCTTCTTAGGCATTTGTCCCAACCAAGAGCCTCTTTAAAACAGAACCAAACCACTCTAGCAATGTGGCAGTCAAAAAAGATATGATTCCCGGTTATCTGTTTTGGTCTTGAAGAGGATTCTACTGAAATCTACAAAACCAACTCGACTCGATTTCAAAAAGTTTCTCCGGTTGAGCCAATTTTTGGTGGAGATGTTCTATAAGATCCTATAATCTCCTGCCACCAAATTTCAAGTCTTTTGAAATTTGTTTGACTAGCTTTTGTCTTTTTCTCGTAAGAGGGCTGAAATCTGAAAATTAGCTCAAGTCGGTTTAGAATCCAGCTCAGGCCAGTTTTCCAACTTTCGCCAGTTGATCGAGCTCAATTTTGGTGGTCATGTTTCTTGCAGTGTTATAAACTCCTCAACAAAGTTTTATGCTATTTGGAGGTCATTTGAACGATTATTTTTTACTTTTCCCTAAAAGCACTTTTTCTCATTCATTTTGACCTCCGATTGCTTCCTCATCTTTCTAGCCTAGTTTCTTAGGTCCGTAGTACTGCTGTGACTGCATGATATTGGCTAGCACTACTTGAGGGGTTCGTGGATTGTATTTGGGACATAAGCTAAGTTCTTACAAAGAATTTTAATTGGCTCCATTCATCCCTCCCATCTCTGGTCGTTGTTTCGATCCTTCATTTAGATAACCGGGAATCTAGGCTCTGAATAATCGTCTTTGTTTATCATAGATTTACAAAAGTAGTTATCTTAGTAGTTGGCTTAGCAGTTATGAGATCAGGAAACTATAGCTCCACTTCACTTTTAGCTTAGTAGTCAGCATAGTGTAGTTAGGAATTAGAGTTGACCCAAGCTTGCCTTAGGTTTCGGAAGTAGTCTTTACAGTTCTGGTATAGCTCTTCTACCTTTCTCTCCGTAAGACTTTGAGTTATTAATATGATTATTTTCTCTATACTTTACTCTGTGCAATTACTTTACTCTAGTTCTAGTCTTCTGAAATTAGAGTAAAGTTAGTGTAGTTATAACTTAGTCATCTTTATCTGAATTTAGCTTTGGCATGGGAACTCTACTCGCATCGAGTGCTCTAGTACTAAACGTTCGGTTAGAGTAGTTATTGATTGTTTATGCATGATGTTTACAGATTAGTGTATGCATGTAGTTTAAACACACTCGTAGTATATTGACAGACGGTGGTAACTAATATTTTGTAGTGGCACATATAAGAGGTGCTTATAGAAAGGACGATGGTTATAGGTCATCACCATGCATGGTATTGAAGGAATTATCTCGTAGTGTTAGGTACCAGAGTTGGCTAATGGCTATATATATACTGTCTGTAATTAAGCCGGAACTTGTAATATAATTTTTTTCCCCTCGTAAGTTGCATACTTCATCACACATGATGAGTCGCCAACTCGCCGCCGTGGCCGTCGTCCGTCTGAGAAGACTCGTCCTTCACCGCCCGTCAAGACTCGTGCAAGAGCCAGTGAGGAAGGCGGTTGCACCTGGGGACACTCGACGTGTCCCTGCAGCCACTGGTCGATGCAGTGGCGGTGGAACACATGCAGGCACAGCGGCAGCCGCTTCGCCGTCTCCTCATCGTCCACGCCGGCCAGGCAGATCGCGCAGTACTTGGACGGCCCGCAGTCGTTCTGCTGCTCGCACGGCGGCCGCGGGACGTCGTCGTCGTCATCGGCGCTGGCACGCGCTTTGCCCCGCACGGCCGGTGGCTCCCGGGGAAGCGCGGCCATCATCATGCGACTAGTACTAGCGTGCGCCAAAGGTACGCGTCGCTGCTCGCACGGGTACGACGGGTACAGAGCCGGCGGCGGCGGCGGCGGGACGTCGTGATCGGCGCCACCGGCACGCGCTACGCCGCGCCCGGGCGGTGCCTCCCAGGGAAACGCGCCCATCATGCGACCACCACGGTCCCCGTACCTCTGCGCCAATGGCACGCGCTGGTGCGCGTACGGGTACGGCGACGGCGACGAGACGTCATCCGCACGGACACGCGCTCCACCGCGCGCGGCCGCGGCCGCGGCCGGTGCCTGCCGGGGAAACACGTCGTTGGTCACAAACGACGACTGCTGCGGCACCATCGGCGAGGGCTCTCCCTGAGCCCGTTGGCGGCACCTGCAGATGGGGCACGTCGAGTGGCCCTGCAGCCACTGGTCGATGCAGTGGCGGTGGAACAAGTGCAGGCACAGGGGCAGCCGCTTCGCCGTCTCCTCCTCGTCCACGTCGGCCAAGCAGATCGCGCAGTACTTGGACGGCTCGCCGTCGCTCTGCTCCTCGCACGTCGGCCGCGGGACGTCGTCGCCGTCATCGGTGCCCACACGCGCTCTGCCGCGCGCGGCCGGTGGCTCCCGGGGAAGCGCGGCCATCATCATGCGACTAGTACTAGCACGGTCTCCGTGGCTAGTACTAGCACGATCCCAGGGAAACATGCCACCGCCACGGTCTCCGTACCTCTGCGACAATGGCACGCGCTGGTGCTCGTAGGCGTACGGCGACGGCGACGAGACGACGTCATCCGCACGGACACGCGCTCCGCCGCGCGCGACCACGGCGGCCGGTGCCTGCCGGGGGTTGGGAAACACGTCGACGGTCACAAACGACGACCGCTGCGGCACCAGCAGTGAGGGCTCTCCCTGACCCCGTTGGCGGCGGGCGCGGCGCAGGAAGCGGAGCCAGGGGACGAGGTCGGCGCAGACGCGCGGGTCGTAGTAGGCGGCGCTGACGGTGACCCAGAAGACGAGGACGAGGCCCAGCGCGAAGACGGCGCCGTACCGCCGCGCCGCCGTGATCCGGACGATGGCGTAGACGAGCGCGCTGGGCAGGCCGATGCACGCCGCCGTGGCGATCGCCAGCGCCCACACGCGGGTCACGCAGTCCGCCGCCATGGAAATGGATGGATGGATTGTTGTTGGGTGGGTGGGAGGGATAAGTAACTTGGAACCCGCCTTGGAGTTGGAGTCCGGTGGGGGAATGGCGAAGCTGCCGCCAAGGGGATCGAGAGCAGGGTTTTTTTTACCGACCGGTTTCCGGTAACCGCCGGCCGGCGGTAGCGGTTTACCGGTCGGTTTACCGGTAAACCGGTCGGTAACCGGCCGAATTCAAATTTGAATTCAAATGTTCTTCGGTTCGGTTTCCGGTCGGTAAACCGGCCGGTTTGGAGCGGTAACCGGCCGGTTTGGCCGGTTTACCGCTCGGTTTGAGTTTGGAATTTTTTTTCTTTTTTTTTTCAAACTTCTATACGTATAAATAAATACTAAACGAACTCGAATTTGAAAAATTTTTACACCATTGGCTTCTATAAATCATGAACTATTTTTAGGAATTTTTTCAGCATTTTTTGTTTTTTTCAAATTTTAAATTTGAATTTGGGGGCCTTAACGGGCCGGGACCGGGATTTTTTTTCTTTTTTTTCAAACTTCTATACGTATAAATAAATACTAAACGAACTCCAATTTGAAAAATTTTTACACCATTGGCTTCTATAAATCATGAACTATTTTTAGGAATTTTTTCAGCATTTTTTTTTCAAATTTTAAATTTGAATTTGGGGAAACCCTAACCGGGCCGGACCGGAACCGGACCGGCCCGGTTTGGGCGGTTACCGCGGTAAACCGCGGTAAACCGGCCGGTTTTTTTAACCCTGATCGAGAGGCAGCGAGTGGGAGTGGAGTGACACAGCACAGTGGAACCCCAGTCACGCGGACGACGGAACGAGCTGCTTTCTTTGCCACCCTGCGTTTGCGTGTTGGGCCCACGGCAGACGGCATGCCTCCGTTAACGGTTTTGCTTTCCTCGTCAGCAGGCATGTGCGTCGCGCTTCTTTTATTTTTCTAGTCTCAACTACGGGTTCAGTTACTTGAGTGGAGTATCTATCTCTCAAAAACGAGGAATGAGCTGACGACAGCCCCCCTGTGCTGGTGAGCATTTTGTTTCGCTTTGTTTGTGCAAAAGAATGAATGGGTTAGCTTTAGCCGAAGCACTAGGGCCTTGTTTAGATTGAAGAAGTCAGAAAAATTTGGAAGTGTAGCATTTTGTTTGTATTTGATAATTAGTGTCTAGTCATGAACTAACTAGGCTCAAAAGATTCGTTTCGTGATTTACAACTAAACTGTACAATTAATTATTTTTTACCTATATTTAATATTGCAAGCATGTGTTCAAAAATTGATGCGATAGAAAAAGTGAAAAAATTCTAACTTTTGGGGTGATCTAAACCAAGCCTAGGTACGTACTACGTACAATGGAGATTGACAAGGTGAGATGACTACCTTCCTCCCTAAGCTACCTTTCTTCCTATTCAGACACTCTCTCGCACACTACTGTCGCGCACCTCACTAAACTCTAAACCAATCACAGCATTGCCTTCCTCGCACAAACTAGCTAGCTACGCCTAGGCAGCTAGGCTAAGAAATGTTAGTGTAGTGTAATTAAAGCCTGTAATTAAGGAGGAGCCTAGCTCCGTAGCTCGGCAGCCGGCTCCCCATGGAGTTTTAGCTAGGACAGCGAACACGGCCAGTGGATTGAACCAGAGGAGAAACATATAAGCAGTGCTCTGTTGCTCAAAAAAAAAAAAAAGGACGTTGCGTTGGTACAGCCCCAGCCAGGGACTCCACTTTAAACCCTCGCTCAACCGCCCACAACGAAACTATAATGGCAAGGCCATCTGGTCTTGGCACATGCAGGCATGCATGCAGCCCTGGCCTGACCTGATCCTTCCTCATCACGAAGCATGCAGAAATATCATTTTTTTTAGGCCTTGTTTAGATGGGTGAATTGGGGGAGAAAAACACTCTATCAGAATTCCTGTAGCATTTCGTTTGTATTTGGTAAAAATTATTCAAATTTTGACTAACTAGGCTTAAAATGTTCGTCTGGCAAAGTACAACAAAACTGTGTAATTAGTTTTTGATTTCATCAACATTTAGTACTCCATGCATTTACCGACATTTTGATGTGACGGGGAATCTTCTTTTTGCATAGTGGAATTTGAAGGGAGAATAGGGGAACTAAACAAGGCGTTAAGCAAACGGAGGGGAAAGATTCCCCACCCATCATATGTATGAAACATCAATACGTCAAACCGGAACGAGCAGTAGCATTACAAGATAAGGCTATCCGCAGTCATGCACCTCTATATTCATCTTCTATACATCCTAGTCAGCAAGATTCTCTCCTCTATACTTAATTCTCTCACATTCATCCATCCTCTATCCACTTTATCCACTGTAGGATCCATTTGTCACTTTATCTAAATATATCCATGTGTGATCTAGTTTTGAAGGATTTATTGAGACGAATTTAATGGTGCAATTGAAATTTAATTTGGATTTTTGGTTTGTGAGTTATAGCATTTTTTTCTTTATTTAGCTAGTGGGGCCTGCCACTGTCCACTACAGAGTAAGCACTGTACCACTCTAAATATAAAGGGAGAGAAAGAATAGAGTATCGTTTTAGAGTATCCAGTGGAGCAGTTTTTACTCTATATTCGTACTCTAAAGCTTCAGAGTATCTTTTTAGAGTACCCACTGCGGCTAGTCTAAGGAGGTAGCCACGCCAGTCATAAAGACTGCTTACATGATCAGCTTTGCCCTTGTTCAGATCCGGATTGGGTGCCCCCCAATTGCTACAGTGCGCATTAAATGCGCACTATAGCAATTCGTTTGTATTTGGTAAAAATTGTCTAAACTTTGACTAATTAGGCTCAAAATGTTCGTCTCGCAAAGTACAACAAAACTGTATAATTAGTTTTTAATTTTATCTACATTTAGTACTCCATACATGTGCCGGTATTTTGATGTAATAGGAATCTTCTTTTTACATAGTATAATTTGGGGTTAAAATTGGGGACCTAAACAAGGCCTTTCAAGCATTTGCGCCAAACAACATCATTGCATACTCTAGACTCTAGAGGTTAGAGTACGGCTGCTAGACAGCTCATTCCTCAAGATTCCACCATTTCTCGCGTCCCACAACCGCCAAAGAATTGTCAGCATGACGAAGGACCATAGACTGGGATCAAGACCTAAAGGAGTATTGGTGTTCCAGATCTCATCGTCGGAGATGGATGAAATGCCAGGTAATACAATTTTGGACCAAAATGGACTAGGGTGCGCAAAGCTACGGAGTTGAGGTCGTTGTCAGCTCTTGCAGTTATCCGTACCCATCTCACCTGTGGCCCGTGCGCATTATTAACACATCGAACATTCTGAATTCCTCCAAATAAAAAATACTCTCTCTGTTTTAAAATATAAGTTACTCTAACTTTTCTCAGAATCAAGACATCTCAAATTTGATCAAAATTACAGAGAGAACGAATTACAAAGATTTATGACATCAGTAATACTATAGAATTAATAAAAAAAAATTAATAATACTTATTTGATATCATAAATATTATTATTTTATTATATAAATTTGGTCAAACTTAAGATTTTTTCTGACTCTTCAAGAAAGTTTGAATGTTATGTTAACTCTACGGACCTTGCGGCTCCTCAAAAGGAAGTTGTATCCACGTCACCATAAATTTTTCAGTCCATTGGATCTGCGTGATCCACGGCTTCGGTTCCTCCAGCAAGATTCTACTGGATCAGTTTCTGCTTTTACTGTTCAGTTTCTACTTCCTCCCTTGTGCACAAATCGCCTTTCCCTAGCTTCTCGTCAGAATCCGGAGAAACAAATATATACTCAGCTCCTACTTCAGCTTCCAGCTTCCAGACGCTTCTCAAAATATCTCGTCTCTTCTCCCTCTCTGCTCTCCGCTCCTTCTCCCTCCCTCTCTCCTCACGCGGGCGACAGCGACGGCGACGGCGATGGCCGTGGCAGCCGGTCCTCGTAGCGGCTGCAGCAGCCCTCCTCCTTCCTCCATCCCCCGCCCTCTCCCTCTTTCCCGACGTGCTAGCATGCCGGCCAGGCCCAGCGACGCTGGATGGCTGGAGCGGCGGCGCCCTCAGCACGCGGCGCAGCGCCGTGCGTGCGCCCGACCGGTGGGCATCCCCTGACACACAGCGGCGTGGCTGGGCCCCACCGATGACCGTCATCACAGCTTCCTTCCTGCGCTGCATCCTCATGGTGTTCCGCATGCGTTCGACGAAACCCTAACTCCCTCTTCCTCATCGTCGTCAAAGGGGGCTCAGGTGTGAATGATAGCAGGTAGGAATTTGGGAAAAATGGAGTAGGATTGGGGAAGAAGGAAGAACAGATAGAGACAGAGTTGGGACGACGTATGAGTGCTTAGCTGAGTTTAAAACTTATGTTACAATACTGATCCCCTTTTCCCTTTTCCCCTCATTTGCTTAAGTACAGGAGGCATTGCCTCGATCTCGCGCATGCAAGTGCCTAGCTGGCCTACTGGGTCCACTCGTCTCCTACATAGCGTGAATTCGCCTTCCTGGGCCTTGATCCACTGGGCCGACTGCTAGAGATGGCGGCTAGAGCTGATATCGGACCATCTACAGGAGCCGCGGCTTGTTCTTCAGAGTTGGCGCTGCTGACATCCCTCCTCCCTTGGATCACTGCTTGTCCCCAAGCAGTGGCGCGTGGAAACTCCTGGCGAAGGGCTTCATAATCTTCCCAAGTAGCCAATGTGCTTGGTAAATTGTTCCACTTGATCAGCACTTGTTGCACAGAATGATGGCCATGGCGGACAACACGAGTCTGGAGGACCTGCTCAAGGGTAAGCCGCAAGGCAAAGTCTGATGGCAATGCTAGGGTTACCTGATTGGAGGCACCGACAGTCTTCTTGAGTTGGGACACATGAAAGACCGAGTGCACAGCAAAATGGGGAGGCAAGTCAAGCTTGTAAGCCACAGAACCAATGTGCTCAAGGATGTGGAACGGTCCGAAGAAATGAAAAGCCAACTTCTAGTGGGATCTTGGTGCCAAAGAGATCTGAACATAAGGCTGCAGCTTCAAGTAGACAGTATCACCCACTTCGAAAGAACGTTCTGAACGGTGTTGATCTGCCTGCTTCATGCGATGCTTGGCTCTAGAGAGATGGCTCTGGAGTAACTGATCCATCCAAGCACGGGCAGAGGACCAACCAGCAACTTCAGTTTCTGAGTGGGGAGTTGCGGGTACAGCCATGAATCGAGGGGGGTAGCCATACAGAGCTTCGAATGGAGAGTGACCAATAGCTGAATGTTCAGACATATTGTACCAGAATTCAGCAGTTGCTAGCCATTTGCTCCACTTGGATGGATATGCGTGCACGAAGCATCGCAGGTAGGTCTTGAGGCATTGATTCAAGCGTTCGGTCTGCCCGTCCGATTGAGGATGGTAAGCAGTACTGTGACAAAGTTGTACACCAGCCAACTGGAATAACTTTGACCAAAAGCGGCTTGTGAAGATCCCGTCTTGATCAGAGACGATTGATAATGGCAAACCAGTAGGCAGTAAATGTGATCCATGAATGCCTGGGCAACCATAGGAGCAGTAAAGGGGTGAAGGAGGGGAACAAAGTGCCCATATTTAGTGAAGAGATCAACTACCACCAGTATGCAATTGTAGTGACTAGACGTAGGTAGGCCCTCCACGAAATCAAGAGAAACAACTTGCCAGGCGCTGTCAGGGATGGGTAAGGGGCTGCAGGAGCCCCGGGGTCTTGGATCGATCAGGCTTGGATTGCTGATAGATAGCACAAGACTGAACAAACTGCTTGACTGTTGCTTTCATTCCTTTCCAAGCAAAGTAGCGTTTCAGTTTGGCGAAGGTGACTAGAAATCCTGAGTGGCCGCCCCAGGCACTATTGTGGAATTCTGACATAATACGGTGCTGCATATTAGAATCATGACCAACCCAGAATCTGTTGCAATAATGTAACACACCCGAATGAAAGGAGAAATGAGGAACTGTGTCAGAATTCAGGGTTAACTTGTCAATGATATCTCGGGTGGAAGGATCACTGTCATAAGTAGCAGTCACCGAAGCAATCCAGGAGGGAATCATAGTGGAAACAGCGGCACAGATGGCTGGTGGTGCAAGGTGGCGTGATAGTGCGTCAGCAACACGGTTATCAGTACCTTTTTCGATACATGATGTGGTACTGTAGGCCCGCGAGCTTGGAGAAAACCTTCTGCAGCCACGACATGTGCAGGCGCTGGTCGCTTAATTGAGTCAAGCTTTTCTGATCTGTAAAGATTACGAACTCCTGGAACTGCAAGTAGGAACGCCAAGACTGAATTGCGAGCAATATAGCCATGTATTCTTTCTCATACATGGATAGGCCACGAGATTTGGGTCCTAGAGATTTGCTCAGATATGCCAATGGGTGGCCATCCTGCATAAGTACTGCACTAATACCATTGTCGGAGGCGTCGGTCTCAATACAGAAGGGCCGCTCAAAATTTGGGAGTGCGAGCACCGGTGACTGACAGAGAGCTTCTTTCAGTTGCTGAAATGTGAGTGCATGTTCAGATGTCCAAATAAACCGGTTGTGCTTCTTAAGTAGAGCAGTAAGGGGCTTGGCAATGATTCCAAAGTGGCAAACGAATTTTCAGTAGTACCTGGCCAAGCCTAAGAACCCGTGAAGCTCCTTAACTGACGTTGGCACAGGCCATTGAGCAATTGCAGCAATCTTAGCTGGATCAGTACTGACACCGGCGTTGCTGATTACGTGACCAAGATAAGCCAACTGAGTTTGGGCAAACGTACACTTGGAAAGTTTTAGCTTCCATTGATCTTTGGACAGAAGCTCAAACACCAATCTGAGATGGTCGAGATGAGTAGACAGGTCCGGACTATAGATGAGTATATCGTCGAAGAACACGAGCACAAACCGACGCAAATAAGGAGCGAGGGTTGTGTTCATTGCATCCTGTAATGAGCCGGGTGCGTCGGTTAAGCCAAATGCCATGACGCGGAATTCAAATTGGCCAAAGTGGGTTTGGAATGTCGTCTTATACTCTTTGCCAGGTTTCATCCGAATCTGATGGAAGCCCGCCTGAAGGTCCAGGCTAGTGAAATACTTGGCACTTGACAGCTCATCCAAGAGTTCATCAATAATGGGCACTGGATATTTCCCTTTGACTGTAATAGCGTTCAGGTGGCGATAATCCATGCAGAAACACCAGGTGTTGTCTTTCTTCTTGACCAATAGCACCGGTGAAGAAAATGCACTGAATAAGACCCTGCTCCAACATATTAGCCACTTGACGCTCAATCTCAGTCTTCAGAACTGTAGCATAGCAGTAGGGCTGACAAACACCGGATGTGCTCCAGGAATCAGGGGAATGGAGTGGTCACAATCACGTTGCGGAGGCAACTCAATAGGTGGCTTGAACAAATGTGCAAATTCAGTCAACAGAGCATTGAATTCGGGTGGTAGCAACTCAGAAGTGATGGACTGCTGAAAGGTCTTGATGGCTAGAGGGGGTGAATAGCCTTTTAAAATTTTCTACAAAGACAAGCTAAACAAGTTTATCAATACAACAAATAGCGAGATGCGAGTTTTGCTTAGCCTACAGGGTGTTTGCAAGCCACCTATCCAATTCACAATTCTAGTATATTGGCACTCAACCGCACAAGTCAAACCGAGAAGGTAAAAATAACTACAACTAGCAAGCTACACAAAAGAGCTACTCTAGCAAAGCTAACTAGCTAGCAAAGATAACTAAGAAAGTAATGCGGAGTTGAGTTAGGAGAGTTTCACCGAGGGGCGAAGTATTGAGCCAACCAATATGATCAACAATGAATACCAAGACAACCGAACACCGGGATCAATCAATCACAATATGAAAGTGATGACACGAAGATTTATCCCGAGGTTCTCGTGCTTGCCGGCACGCTAGTCCCCGTTGTGTCCCTCTTCACAACGTGATTCGGTGGCTAATCGGTTTCACACCGAGCCTCTCAAAAGGCGCCACAAGAACCTACCAAATGGCAAAAGGTTGCAATGACATGAGCAATTTACTAATGTTGCCTTTGGCGCTTTGCCGAGGTAGGCACAAACCCCTCACAATCACCGGAGGTGGCCAAGAACAATCACCAACTCTTGCCAATGCCTCCAAGCTGCTCCAAGCCATCTAGGTGGCGGCAACCACCAAGAGAAACAAGAATCCCGCAGCAAATCAACCACCAAGTGCCAACTAGATGCAATCTCACAATGCAAATGCACTTGGATCACTCAATCTCACTTCGAATATGCAAAGAAGCAAGAGAGATGAGTGGGAGGGGAGTTGCTTAGCTCAAAGTGCTCACAAGTATGTCAAATGTCCAAGAGAGAGAGAGTTTTGAGCCAGCCAACGAGTATTTATAGACGTACCCCTTCGAATATAGCCATTACTCACTTGAAACAGCTGCAGTCGCGCTGACCGGACGCGCTGGTCCAACTGACCGGACGCGTCGATCACATAATGGCTACTCGCGAAGCACCGACCGGACGCGCTGGTCCTGTAACTGACCGGACGCGCTGGTCAAGCCTGAGCAGCACACAACGAAACAGCGACCGGACGCGCTGGAGAACTGACTGGACGCCACAGTGCCAGCGTCCGGTTGGAGTCCAGTAAGCTCCCTGATCGACCGGACGCGTCCGGTCGACTGTGACCGGACGCACCGCGCGTCCGATCAACAAACTGAAACTCGCGCAGACGCTGAACGCTGAGCGGACGCATCCGGTCCAGCGTCCGGTCACCACTGTGACCTCCGTTCGCTTCCGTTCGATTTCCGACTTCCGGCGTAGTGGAAAATAGTCGTTTCAATTCCTCGAAAATGTCTTCAGAGTTGGCGCTGCTGACATCAGGATGGTGGAAGCACACCCGTCGACGGCGCTCCCTGCCAAGACCTTACCCTTGCCTATCTGCCCAGCTCCGCCACATCCCCTGCCGCACCCCGCCCCCCCCCCCCCCCCCCACACACACCGCCCGCTGCGACCACCTCGCCCTTCATCTCTCCATATTTTTTTTAAATTTCACAGCTACATCCTCTATTCTGTGATTGTCGTGGATTGACGTGGGCTGCCTCATTTCAGATTTCTTGAGTAGGGTTTATGGATTGATATATGGGTTGTTCTACTTCGGGATTTTCCCTTTTGATTTACGGTTTCTATGTTTGATTTCCGATTCAAATTCACGGATCTGGTGTATGTACCTAGAGATTTTGTAGAACTTTCTCTACAGTCAATTTGGCTGAGTATATTATCTTAGGTACCATTAGGTTGTGATAAAAAATGATATGCTTCTTGTGATTACTTTTCATGTGTGATGCTAGCAAATTTAGTTTAGCCAAATCAGCCTTCATCTATTGCAGGGGTGCATGTGTGATGATTAATGCTAGAATGATTTTTGTGATCCTACCTTGTACTCCTGGAGGTAATGATCCTTCCATTAATTTGTGATCTTTCATAAGTCAGTTCTCTCCTGTCTCCTGCTGAAATAGACCTTTCTCCAAATATAAAACTGATGATAGGCTTCAAATCATGTATTTGTTTACTTAATGGAAACGGAAGAACAGAAACCTATGGAACCTATCAATTTGAACATGCTCATGCACAGTTGGTCCAGTATTCAGTTTGATTAGTAGCAGCTCCAATTTATTTATTGTCTGTATATTCAGTTTGTTCCTTGGATTAGGATCTAGAGCATTGATAAGGTTTCATATGGGCGTCTTTGCTTTTTCAGGCAGCACACTGTATCCTTTGTAGATCTTTTTGCAGATTTCAGATAAGGTACCGATTTTCAATTTACCATTGTTTCAGTTTTGTCAACCTCAGTGAACCATGCTTATGTGCTATCTTGAGCCACAGAAGTGTAAATCTCGGTGCTTTTTTTAGATATTGTACTAGGTAAGTTGCCTGAGCTATCCCATCAGATGATTAAATGAGCAATTATTACGTAGACTGCTATAAGAAATTTTCTGTGGTGCAATTACAATATTTCTCTTTACCGAATGGAGCCATTATCAAGCAAAACTTGGATATGACTCCTGCTGAATAGTTCTTGCTCTGTGAGTAATTGCACGCCCTGTTGTTTTTTACTCCACAAGCTTGACAGCGATGAATGGTTCAGTGTTGTAATATTAATATACTAGGTGAATTCCCTGCGCGTTGCTGCGGGAATGCAAGAGTAATTTGAATTGAGTTAGGAGAAATAGGATGCAGAAGGAATCTTGTTGATGTATAATACATAAGTATATATACGATATAAACAGAGAACAGATTTAGTTTTTTTGGTACAGGTGTAATTAAAGACAACAAAAACCATATCAAAGAAAACACGGTCACTAACCTATGGGATCGACCAGTACGAGAGGCTAATCTCATCCACCCGAATCCCTCACCTCTACTATACCTGAGGGTCATCCCCTTCAAAAAGTTCTAGAAGTTTTCCTTCACAAAATCATGCATGTTTCGGAGGACTACATATAATCCATGTGATATGTAGTTTTGCTAGGTTTTTGCTTAGAAACGGGCTTTTGCTTAGAAACAGTTATCAAAGAAAACACGGTCACTAACCTATAGGATCGGCAAGTATGGGAAGCTAATCTCATCCACTAGAACCCCTCACCCCTATTATACCTGAGGGTCATCCTCCTCCCAAAAGTTTTAGGAGTTTTCCTTCACAAAATCATGTATGTTTCGGAGGACCACATGCAATCCATGTGATATACAGTTTTGCTAGGTTTTCTTAGAAACGGGCTTTTGCTTAGAAACGGTTATCAAAGAAAACACGGTCACTAACCTATAGGATCGGCTAATACGGGAGGCTAACCTCATCCACCCGAACCCCTCACCCCTACTATACCTGAGGGTCATCCCTATCCCAAAAGTTCTAGGAGTTTTCCTTCACAAAATCATGCATGTTTTGGAGGACCACATGTAATCCATGTGATATACAGTTTTGCTAGGTGTTTGCTTAGAAACAGCAGTTTTGCTAGGTTTTTGCTTAGGAACGGCCGTTTAAATGTTTGCAAAAAAGTTATCGAAATATATCCATGTGGGGTCTTGTTTTAAAGAGTTTATTGCGAGGAACATCATGGTGCAATTGGATTTTAATTACGATACTTGGTTTAGGTGCTACGACTTTTTTCTATTTCAAAAGAAATAGCTAGTGGGAGATAAATGAGGCTTAGTGGAGGTAACTGATTTGATGACGTCACATGACATCACTTTTCAGGATTAGACCAATCAAATTGCATAAAATCACTTAGTGGGTCTTAGCTTTATAGGAGGTTTAGATTGCTCTATAATGATTTGAGTTACCCATGTCCATTCTACTATTAATTGACCGATTTCGTGGCTTCGAAACCGGCCTATCAGCTCTCTCTTTTTCATCCTGCGTTGATTTCATCCTGGTGCTTATTTGTTATCTTTTGCTTGCTTCATGACCAGTACAGATAAATATTGTGAGCGGAGGCATTATGGGAAGACAAAAGGCCACATTAAAGTGCCATGGTGATGTATTTGCCAACTCAGCCACTTTGAATATGAAATTTGTTGAAGAAGACATTAATATATGGGGACATAGAATTTTTTTTAGTCTACTTGAGTTTGATGTGTTTCATATGCAACCTTCAGCTTCTCCTACAGCTAGCCACCAATGGTATGTTATATGATAATTAAATTAGTTGTATAGTAGCTTAGATGCATGTTAGTAGCTTAGATGCATGTTGGACTTACAGCTGTCATCATGAACTGGACACTTCATGGGTTCATGGACTGCCTGCAATTTCCGATGCAAGCGCCATGTGTGCCAGCCTCTCCTTTCTCCTTTTTTTATGTTACCTTCCATTGATTCTCTTTCTATTATTTTTTTCTTTTAATTTTCTGGTTCTCTTGCTTTTTCGCTGTTATGCTCAATTCCTAGCTGTCGGCTTTCCCTTTTCTTATTGATGAATACAAAAGGACGAATCGCATTTTATGCTCATCTCTTCATAATGGATTTCGTTGCTTGATTTGGGCAGACAAGACGCACTGTTGTTATGTACCTGATATTTGCTTATCTCTGTTGTGCTCTTTTTGGGGTTTCATATTTTGGTGCATGATTTATGTCATTGGTTATTTACTGAACATATGTTCATGGCCTCTTTATAAAATTCCATATCTGCACAATCCATGGATTACAGATAGATTTCTATCTGACCAACTCAGGTCTGGCATTCAGCGGTTGCCACGCCTAGGAGATCAGATGGATTACATCTCCAAAAAAAAGAGCCTTTCTACATCTCCATGTATGGGATGTACTTATTTTCTCATTTTCGAATTGTGATAGTCGGTACTTTTTGCCAGGTTAGGGGATTGGGGGGGGGGGGGGGGGGGGGGATTTCTTCTCATTGTTTGATTTATGTGACCTTTTCAGAATTCATGTTATTTGGCTCATCCATGTAGAGCAATGCTACCTCGTGCCACAGCGTTACCGTCTTAGCAACTGTGTTATTTGGTTAAGTTATGATAAAAGCCTTATTGTTTGTCATATATTAGCTTCTTTTATTCAGATACAGAATTGGCTGGCTAATCTAGATTTAGAATTTTTGTCAGCCACTGCTTGCTTATGACATCCTCTATTTCTTTTATTTTCTTGCCCATCCATGTAAGGTCAAATATGAAGCATTTCAATCAATATGGAATTTAATTGGCCATGTACCAATCAGTCTATGGTGAAACGGAGACATCGAGTGCTCATTCAGCTCTGTTGATTGTTCTTATATGAGCTTCTATAAGTTTTAAAATTTCCTTGCCTAGCCATCTAAAGGTCTGATGATATACGCAGCTATCTGATTTTCAGCAGCGGGAATTGACAACCAGTTGGACCAGGGGAGTATACACGGATGTGGTTGCATCTATTCTGATTGGTGTCGAATTTCGAGGTCCAGTTTGATTACTTTGTCATATTTGTGTTTATAGTGATTTTCTATACCTTTTGATTTGCTGTGTGCAACTTGATATTACTGGCTGATCCAGATGTTGTTTGCAACATGTGTAAGTTACTATTGCATATTGTTGGAGTGTGATTGTCTTAGGCCCATGAGGCTAGACTCATGTGACCCATGTATGGTACCTATATAGCTACCCTTCTAGGGTTAGCCTAAAGTAATAGAATCACAATCTTCTACATGGTATCAGCCTAACCCTTCTTCCCTCCCTCCCTCTCTGCCGCCGGCACCAGGCAGGTAGGCCGGCGCCGCCGCCACCCATGGCCGGCCGGCCACCTCCTCCTCCTCCCCCACCTTCCTCTCTCCCATCTCCCTCCTGGGCGCCCTCCACCCAGCCGCCGCCGCCCCCCTAGGCGGCCTCCCAGCCACACCCAGCGCCGACCTCTGGTCCCTCCTCCCAGCCGCCGCCGCCCCCTCCCAGCCGCACCCTGCAGCGGCCACCACCGGCGGCGCCCCTCTTCCTCTCCCCTGCGCCTCTGCTCCCTTCTCCGACCCTCTGCTGGATCCTGCTGCCGCCGCTCCTCTAAGGCTGCGGGCCCCTGCTGCAGCCGCTCCTCTGCTGACCCCAGCCACCGGCCACTGGTGCCACTCCCTCCCTCCCAGACGCACCCAGCAACTCTGCCTCTCCCATGGGCGACCTGCTGCACTGGTGGCTGGCGGCCCTACAGCACCTACAGCACCGGTCCCTGCTGTCACCCTCACTGCCTTGGCCGCGGGTGGGGGGCTTATTGCCAGCTCCGAGTGCCGCCTCTACAACCCGTACTACGACCTTCCCACCTCCCCGGAGTTCCTCTTCTAGGAGGAGGCCGTCGTGCAGCGACAGCCGGTGGTTTCCTGGGGCGAGAACCTCCCCCTTCCCCCCACCCATGGTGGACCTTCCTGGCTATCCAGTCGCAGCTGCCGGGGGGACCCGACCGCGACCGACGGAGGTGGCCTCCTCTGCTGCTGCCTCCGCCCTAGCGGCCCTTCCTCCCACTCGTTTTCCGCAGCTGTTCCTGGCTCTATGAGCGCCGCTGCCCCTGCTGGCCTGGCCGCTACTGGCTGCCACGCGGGCGGGCACAGTACCAGCGCCACCGCCGCTGCCCATCGTGCCATGGCTACCACTCCCTCGCCGCCGCAGCCGGGCCATCTTCCCGGCGCCGCCACCACCATGGCCGCGAGCGCCGGGGCCGCTGGTGGGGGGTCCTGATTGAATCGCCGATTCGGGCGCCACTTTCCACACCACGCCCGATGCGAGTCTACTTTCTTCTCTTCGTCCTACACACTATTTCTGTCCCTCTTCCATCATGGTCGCCAATGGCACTTGCATTCCTGTCTCCTCCGTGGGCACTGCCAGTTCCCACGGCTCCTTTCATATCTCTGATGTTCTTGTGGCTCCCGGTATGGTTCACAACCTTCTCTCTATTCGCCGGTTCACAACTGACAACTCTTATTCGGTTGAGTTTGACCCCTCTGGTCTCACCGTGCGAGATTTGGCCTCCCGGTGTCCTTTGCTCCGATGTAACAGCACTGGGCCTCTCTATACCCTTCGGTTTTCGGCATCTGTTTCACCTCCTTCGCCTTCCTCAGCCGCTTTCGCCGCCACTCCTTCCACCACCACTTGGCACCGTCGCCTCGGCCATCCTGGCCGGGATGCCCTAACACAGCTCAGTCGTAGTTCCGACATTCGGTGCTCTCGGGCTCATGATGATCACTTGTGTCATGCATGCCAGCTCGGCCGTCATGTTCGCCTTCCCTTTCAGTCCTCTTCCTCACATGCCACTCGTGTCTTTGATCTTATTCATTGCGACTTGTGGACTTCTCCTATTCTCAACATGTCTGGCTATAAGTACTATTTGGTGGTGGTTGATGATTTCTCCCACTATTCCTGGACCTTTCCCCTGCGTGACAAGTCCGAGGCGTTCCCCACTCTCAGCCACTTCTTCGCTTGGGTATCCACTCAGTTCGGCCTTACCATCAAGGTTGTCCAGTGCGACAGTGCGACAATGGCCGTGAGTTCGATAACTCAACCTCACGTGCTTTCTTCCTTTCGCATGGTGTCCAGCTCCGCATGTCTTGCCCGTATACCTCATCTCAGAACGGCAAGGCCGAGCGCATGATCCGCACAACCAATGACATCATGCGCACCCTTCTGCTCCAGGCGTCTCTACTCGCTCGCTTCTGGGCTGAGTGTCTGCACACCTCCACCTATCTCCTTAACCGACTTCCTTCTACTGCCTGCCCAGCTCCTACGCCTCACCACGCTCTTTTCGGTACCCCTCCTCGATACGACCACCTTCAAGTCTTCGGGTGTGCGTGTTACCCTAACACCGCCTCCACCGCTCCCCATAAGCTGGCTCCTCGGTCGACCCTCTGTGTCTTTCTCGGATACTCTCCGGATCACAAGGGTTACCGATGCTTTGACCTTGCCTCTCGCCGTGTCCTCATCTCTCGCCATGTCGTGTTTGATGAGTCGGCATTCCCTTACTCCACCACCTCTCCACCCACACCTCCCGCTGACCCTGCGGAGGCCTCCTTCTTTCCCACTGACCCGACGATTCCGCCACCCTTCTCCTTCTACCCTGCAGGTACTACTCCGGCGCACTCTCCTGGTGGTCCCGCCTCACCCCTGCCGGACTCACACCAGGACCCTCCGGTGCCTGACACGGTCGAGGCAGCCCCGGAGCTTCCGCCCTCGCTCCCTGTGGCTTCGCTGCCTCCCGTTGTGCCTGATGCTGCCGTTCCGATCGCGGAACCGAGCACACCGACCCCACCTCCTCCCGGGCGCTTCGGCCTCGTCTACCAGCGTCGGCGGGAGCCGCGTCCACCCTCACCCCCTCCCGGACGCTTTGGCATCGTCTACGAGCGTCGGCGTGAGCCGGCTCCGCCGATCTCGTCACCAGCGTCGTCGTCGCCGGTGCATGCTCTGCCGGCATCGCCACGCTCTCGTGTCGACCCGCCGGTGTACCACCCACCTCTTCTTCACCGGGACCCTCGTCACACTCACCCGATGGTGACGAGGCAGGCGTCTCGCCCGCAGGCCCTCACCGCCGCCGCCTGCGAGCCGGGGATCTCTCTGGTACCCTCTTCCGTCCGCGCGGCCTTGGCGGATCCTCACTAGAGCCGTGCGATGGACGAGGAGTACGCGGCCCTCCTCGCCAACCAGACGTGGGACCTCGTGCCTCGTCCGCCGGGCTCCAACATTTTCACCGGCAAGTGGATCTGGACGCACAAGAGGCGGGCTGATGGTTCCCTGGATCGCTACAAGACTCGCTGGGTCCTTCGCGGATTCACTCAGCGTCCTGGCATTGACTATGCTGAGACCTTCAGTCCTGTGGTGAAGCCAGCTACAGTCCGCATCGTCCTCTCCCTGGCTCTCGAGCGCTCCTAGCCTGTGCATCAGCTGGATGTCAAGAATGCCTTCCTCCATGGCACTCTGACTGAGACGGTCTACTGCAGTCAGCCGGCAGGTTTTGTGGATGCTTCTCGTCCTGACTTCGTCTGCCGGCTCAATAAATCTCTCTACGGGCTCAAGCAGGCACCCCGGGCTTGGTACTCTCAATTCGCTACCTTCCTGCAGACTCTTGGGTTCACGGAGGCCAAGTCTGACACCTCCCTGTTCATATACCACTATGGGGGTGACACTGCTTACCTGCTCCTCTATGTGGATGACATTGTTCTCACTGCCTCCAGCGAGTCTCTACTCCACCGCATCATTGCCTCACTCCAGCAGGAATTTGCTATGAAGGATCTTGGGGTGCTCCACCACTTCCTCGGCGTCACTGTTGAGCCCCGACCTTCAGGCTTGTTCCTCCACCAGCGGCAGTTCACCTGTGACATTCTGGAGCGAGCAGGGATGACCGCCTGCCAGTCCTGCTCTACACCGGTGGACACCCAGGGCAAGCTGTCAGAGGCTGGGGGTCCGATGCTTGGGCCAGCGGACTCCACCGCATACCGGAGTCTTGCTGGCGCGCTTCAGTACCTCACTTTCACACGGCTGGACATCACTTATGCCGTCCAGCAGCTCTGCCTCTACATGCATGCTCCGCGGGAGCCTCACCTGGCCGCTATGAAGCGGCTTCTCCGGCACCTCCGTGGCACACTTGGCTACGGGCTGCTCCTCGGCCGGTCTTCCACGGCCGAGCTGGTTGTCTACACCGACGCTGACTGGGCGGGATGCCCGGACACCCGCAGGTCCACCTCTGGCTACGCGGTCTTTCTCGGCGGCAACCTGGTCTCTTGGTCGTCCAAGCGCCAGCCGGTGGTTTCACGCTCCAGTGCCGAGGCGGAGTACCGTGCCGTGGGCAATGGCGTGGCCGAGGCCGCCTGGCTCCGCCAGCTCCTGGCTGAGCTTCACCGCCCACTCGCCAGGAGCACGCTCGTCTACTGCGACAACGTCAACGCGGTCTACCTCTCCACCAACCCCGTGCAGCACCAGAGGACCAAGCATGTGGAGATTGATCTACACTTCGTCCGCGACCGGGTGGCCATCGGCGACGTCCGGGTTCTTCACGTCCCGACCACCTCTCAATTTGCGGACATCTTCACCAAAGGCCTCCCTTCCTCGACCTTCTCTGAGTTTCGCTCCAGCCTCAACGTCTCCAGTGGCTAGTTGTGGCTGCGGGGGGTCCTGTGTGTGTTGAGCTCTTACTTGTTGAGCTCTTACTTGTTTTCTTTCTTGTTCAGCCTTGAACTCCGCTGCGCCAGTAGTTCAGACTGCGGGGGGTGTTGGAGTGTGATTGTCTTAGGCCCATGAGGCTAGGCCCATGTGGCCCATGTATGGTACCTATATAGCTACCTTTCTAGGGTTAGCCCAAATAATAGAATCACAATCTTCTACACATATGCTAGGCATTTCTGCCAACATATCAACCTATTTTCACAGATTTATATTGCAATATGGTCTATAAGAAAAATATGCAGGCTTAAATTTTCTTCAAAACTAATCTGATCTAGCCTTTTGGTTTCCTTTTCTAACAACAGTCAACAGTAGTGCAGTTACACATACTAAAATTAAAGCTCCTCTCGACAAGCATAAAAACAGCAACAGTACCCCAGAGAGGAGCATCTTGTTGATGGCCACTGCTTTTCATAATAGCTTTTTTAGTAAGGTATTGAAAGAACTAAAATCGAAGGTCCCATTAAATGCTGAGGTCTTACATCTTATACTTATATGCTTGCCTATAATTATCATACTGTCATATATATCATAAAGATCGTCGATGATCAATTTCTTATTACTATTGTACCTTCATAGATTGTTAGTAAATGTAATGAAGAATTACTAGGTTCTGTTACCAATATCATTTGCTTCAATAGATATGAGGTGCATACAGTGGACACACAAATGGAGAAGGGCAGTTATTGCCTTCTTTGTTTACGAACATCAGCTCGGAATGCAATTCACACCATATAACCTAAAGCTAGGCTTAGCAAAGTGAAATAAAAGTTCAATGCCTCTATGAACAGTACACTTATTAGATTAGATCTGCTTTGCTATTCAACAGTTGCCTTATCCGAACTTTTTTACAGGTTTCACCTGCAGGCTGCTGTTTAGTTCATCAGCGATTCTTTTTGGTTCAAGCTGTGTTTGCTTCAGAAATGCCTAAGGTCCACCTCCTATGTACATAGTTCATCGGCTTCATTCTTCAGAAAACAAAAGTTTAGGTTAGCTGACCAAAAAATATATTATATATTAACATCCCTGGCCTCATTAGCATGTTCCTTGGAATTTTAATTCTGCTGCAGTGATCTACTGAGGTGATGTCTCATACTGCTTTTTTTAACCTTTGCTCTAGCGACCTCTTGTTTTCATTACTTTGAACCAGGTTATTTTCCTTCGAAGCAGAAGCTACACACACAGATGCAGGTGAAAGCCATCCGAAATCAGTATGTACGCTCCTGTCGCTTTAGGTGGAAATATAAAATCATTTAAGCCACGAGCCCATAATTTCTGTAAGAGTTTTCCCCCTTTATGTCTTATTTATCTTAGATTGAATTTTTTGCACCATATTTCCTAAGAATAGTTTTCCCTTTCTTTTGATGTATTATTGGTTTTGCTGTTGTGATAACAGTCAGCGCTTGATCCGATACCTTTTCAATTTACCAAAAAAAATTGCCTGTAGCCTACTTTCATTAGTGCTAACATTTAGAGACATGTGTCTGGTAAAAGGGCCTTTGTTTCCTTTCTAAAATTTAGGCCGCCGTGTTTTTCATTACTGCTTATAGCCTTCTCTGGTTACTGGGTTCATAAACCAACATGTAGATTACCAGATCATTATTATCTCATGCCTATTTCACTATTTTTGTCTTCCTGCGCACTATCGAATGGATTGTTAAAGGAGACCTGGTTTTCCAAATCCCTGTACTCACCTCTGCTTGCTGTCTTTGTTATACTGAATTTATTTCCATTCTTATTGTTAAAGGAGTCTGTTGTGGCCAGTGCCGCCAGGCCATATGCTTACTGGGTGTCCCAGATGGCTGTGGGACCAACTCCGGTGTGACGTGGGTGATTTGCAAGCAGGATGACGCCCCGGACCCTATGGTATGTTCCGTTGCAGACTACTCCTACGTCTTCGGCGGTCGTGTGGCTGGCTGGTCTCAAATACCTAAATTTGTCATGTGCGGCTTAGCTGTTTTTATTTCTTACTTTATATGAACTTATCATTGCAGATCAATACTTGCAACACTTTCTACCGTGACTACTACATGCCAAACAAGAAGTATAAGTGGAGCATGTGAATCGAAGCTTCAACTGGATGGTTCTCTTGATCCAAGCCGTGCCAAAAATCATGCCAATCCCGCTTAAACCTTCCAATATCGTCTTTGACAGCTTCAGCTCCCTTCAGCTGTCGTCCAGAGTTCGAAAGTCACCTGTTTGTTCACATGAGTTTTGACCGATAAATGCGTGCCTTTTGTACTACGGCGTTGGCGCGTTGCTAGCGCCCGGACGCTCGGCTCCAGGGCCACGTCCGGACGCTGCAAAAACCACGCGAGCGCCCCCGCCTGTCCCACCCCGTACGCCCCCGCCCCACGAAAAAAAGGAAAAGGCGACCCCTGCCCCGCTCCCGCACCCGCGGATCCCCCGGCCCGCCCCCCACATGGAGCCCCGCCGCCAGCTTACCACCAAGCCCCCCTCTCCCCCGCGTGCACGGATCTATCTCGCCCCCAACCTCGCCGACCCTAGCACCTCCGCTCCCCCACCAGCTCACCACCGTAAATCCCCAATTCCCCCCCCCCCCCCCCCCCCCCCGCCCAACTGCAAACAAGGGGGGAAAGTTAGTGCAACATCGAAGGGGCCTTAATGAAATAAACGAAAAAAAATTATTGAAAACAAACGGAAAAAGCTATTGAAATATCAGAAAAATAACTAATGAAACACAAAGAAAAACTGATGAAACGAACAAAAAAAAGAAGCTGCTGCAACAAGGAGAAACTGCTGCTGCACCAAAGGATAAGAAGCTATTACAACAAAAGAGAAGAAGCTATTAACACAAAAGGAGAAGAAGCTACTACAACAAGGAGAAAAAAGTTGCTGCAACAAGAAGAAAGCTAATGCAACAAAAGAGAAGAAGTTACTGTAACAAGGAGAAAGAAGCTGCTGCAACAAGAAGAAAAAGCTAATGCAACAAAGGAGATGAAGCTACTGCAACATCAGAGAAACGTGCTTCACATCATCTGTTGCCATGTAGCTTAGATCTGACTCGCCAAAAGGAGAAGAAGCTACTGCAACAAGGAGAAAAAGCTACTGCAACAACGAGAGAGAAGATGTTGCAACAAAGGAGAAGAAGCTTCACATCATCTGTTGAATATAGCTTGCATCTGCCTCGCCACAAAACCGAGAAAAAGCTACTGCAACATCACAGAATCGTGCTTTTTACATCATCTGTTGCATGTAGCTTAGATCTACCTCGCCACAAAAACTGTAGCCGCCATCAAAACCATAGATCCAGAGGGGGCGAGGAGGAGGAGGAGGGGAGGGAGGGAGGAAGAGGAGGGGCGCCTCAGATCTAGAGGAAGGAGCGCGTGGGGGTCCTTCCCCACCTACCTCGTCGGAGCCCATGGATCCACCACGGGGAGCCCCGATGCTCCATGGATCCTCCACGGTGGGAGGCCCCATGCTACCGTCGAGGTGGAGGAGGACGCTCTAGGGTGGAGGAGACCACCACGCCGCTGGATTTGCGCCTCCCATGGATCCACCACTGGGAGGGCGGAGCTCCCATGGATCCACCACGCGTTGCCCTCTCTCGGTCGCATGGAGGACGTGGAAGCAAAGGAGGAAGGAAAGGGGGGAGGGAGTGGAGGGAGGAGGGAGAGGGAGCAGGCGCGGCTTGCCGGTGAGTGCTCCTCCCCGCCGGCGTCGCGGCCGATTCTGGTGCCATGGAGCCGAGCAGAAGAGCGGGCACGCGACTGTGAGTGGGAGTGGAGTGAACGAGGAGAAGGATGGGGAGGCTGGGTGAGCGGATAAGGATGGAGAGGGAGCGGGCTTGGTCGGGTGGAGTCGGTCGCGCGCGTCGAGTTCGTCCGTCCCGTCCAGACGTATGCACTGTATCCTTACCGTTTGTACTATCTATGTGCAACAATTTCTACACAGCACTGTAACAGGCGTACGCAATATATATTTTTGTAATGCTCTCTGCCATCTACGGTCCATAAATTTGGGTCATGTATTTATACCTAATATTAAAGAAGCAAAATTTCTCACCACCTATTTTTTTCGTCCGGCCCTCCCTTAACTAACTTTTGTTAATATGTGGAAACTCTCTTCCGCTACCTACAATCCTCCTATTTTATGACATACGCGAGCTTTCTTGGACTAGGACGTCTAATCCAATTAGATCTGATCTTAGAATAACCTGAATAGGAGTACTGGTTTTGGTTTTTCTACTGTTTTACGTTTCCTCTTTTCCTTCTTTTTTATTTTTATTTTACCAACCGCAAACTCTCTTTTTTCTGTCCGCTCTTGAGCAGTTGAGCCTACAGTGTGTGTTGTTTCCAATATTCCGTAGGATACCGTGTCCTATTCTTTTTTTCTTTTCCTATTCTTTTTCCTTTTCTGTAGACTTCTTTCTTTTCCTTTTGCTTCTATACGGAGACTCCAATTTCATAATGTGTCCCTTTTTTCTTTTCCATTTTGCCGTGTCCTTATTTTGTTTTTCATATTTTTCTTCTATTTTTTCTCATAAACATATACAAAACAAATAATGACAGTAATAGTCGACTCTTTTATAAGAAACAAATATTCCCACTATTAAGTTGTTGATATAGTTAAGATTAGAAACAAAATTTATTTTATTAGATCAACCGATGGTCTAACTAACCAAACAATTGGACAATATGAAAATTAAAGTTATGGTATATATGTACGAGTAAATATTTTTGCACTTTACAATAGAAGAAAAATCTACTGAGATTGTATTTTAATTCGATATATATTATTATCAATATTAACTTATATTATTAATACCATGATGATAATAAAATAAATTATAGCTTTTAAATTTTAAATTTTATAGATGATAAAACATAAATAGATATGTATTCAATCTAGAAGTTTTGACTTTTCTAGATTTATAGCTTTTGCTATGCACTTAGTTATACACTTTGCCTATAAGGAAAATAGTAAGAGTAATATATTTAGTTTTGCTCATAAAAAAAAAGTAATATACTTAGCAAAACCAAGAGGTCTTATAATCTTCCGGTCTATATTGGACTGCATTTTGTTAAATGAAACTACATTAGTATACTGTTTCACAGTATCAACATTACTTTGTTTGAGGCCATCGACCTTGAACTGGTTATGGTTAATAGTTGCTTTCAAACTATTGCTGATATTTTACTGTGTCAGCTTGGATCCTTAAGGTCAACCTAAAACTCTTTACATATTAGCCCTTCTTCTTAAATATGAAGATTAAGCTTCCTTTTGTTCTCATATGTTTTAGGGAAATAACTGAAACATCTAGATTGCTATATCTGTTGAGCTTAGTGTTGTGAATTACTATTTTTGTAGTGCAATGCCTTCGGTACTATTGACTTCTCTTTAACTGAATCTAACTTCACAGATTGTGGAGCATGGGTATGAATTTTTTTGGCAAAATGCCAGTTTGTAACAATATTCTCAGCACCAAACTACTTTGGAGAGTTCGGCAACGCTGGTGCACTAATGAGCATTGATGGACGATAAGCTAACGATTGTTTTAAACAAACCCCAATGTATACTAAATGTAAAATACATAATGGTCAACACATAGACTATTGTGTTAGGTAATTTTACATAAAAGTCATTTACTTTTCTTTTAAACTATAAATTCCATGAATAAACTGTATATTTACACAATAACATAACTATAAAAACAGTAATAATCGTAGCAAATGGAAGTATGGAGTGTTTCCGTGGCTTAACACTTTTCTATGTCCTATATGAGTTGAGGAGCTTTTCAGATATATATGTATCGGATCTCGTTGCAACGTACGGACACATTTGCTAGTTATCTACTATTCTCAATTATTTTACAATCCATAAGTTAACATATGCTTTTGTACAACCTTTGCTGTCTGTTACCGCGCGCGAAGGCGCGCGCCTTCCACTAGTGACTTACTCCTATAATTTGGGATGGAAGGAGTACTAGGTAGAGTGGAACGATCGAGCGGACCAAAATTATATATTGTAAAGCTCCATTCGGCACACTCGAAACCTTTGAAAGAGATGCTTACGCATGTAACACCGTAGCAAGGAACTTACTATTCCACATATGATGGACTGGTGGACGGTACACCGCTCTAATAAGGAGACCAGACAGGGCCAGTGGATTGAACCAGAGAGAGAAATAACTAGTGCTCTGTTGCTCAAAAGAGGACGTTGCCTTGATAGGTACAGTACAACCACTGACTCAACCACCTATAGCGAAACACAGATGGCAAGGCCATGGCCTCGGCACATGCACCCAATGCATGCCCACCGCTCTAAAGTATTATTCTCAGTATTTTGAGCTCCAACAGCTACAGAATTACTGTAGCGGGACAATAAGGGCATTCACAACAGAGAGACAGCTGCTGTCTGCAAGTTCTTGAAATTTACAACACAGACGGCTAAACAGACAGCTCATACAACCCACAGACAGCTGCTGTCTATTTAGCTGTCTACAAATCGTTTAATGCTTACATGTAGCCATGATCAATCATGAATATCATTTCAATGTACCATTGTGTTGCTAATTGATGCAAAACAAATCCTTCAAAGTAAATCATATATATTATATATATAATGTAATATAATATATTTCATATATCATAAATTAAATATGACATGCGTTTGTTGTTGGTGATTTAGATAATATATTTATATGGATTTAAAAAGCTAAAAATAATGGAGCCCTTTAACCTTATCCCCTTTGTGTTAATTGTATTCTTCACGTGAGGCCATATATTCAATCGAATATTCGATTGAGACCGTCTCTCACCTCTCCATCCCGTCTCCCTCTTCTCCCGTCTCACCCCTGACATGGCCAGAACGGCAAGGTGAGCCACGGTGCAGCGAAAGCTGCAAAACAGAAGAAGGTGATTCCCTTCCGTTGACACACACCCGCATCTTCGTAGTCGATCCGAGGTCGTATGCGGTGGCTGAGATCGATGTGTACAACGGGGGAAAGAGCGAGCGATGAGCCTAGGAGCACGAGCCCGAGCCGTCACGTGACGAGACGACGGCGGGAGCCTCTCTCCTCATTTAATCGACTGCATGTTGGACTAAATTGCAAATGTGGCATGATATAGACAGCATATTAATTACCGTTGTACGTGCCCTAAGGCAATAGAGCATTTGAGTTCAAACACGGGCCCAATGAGCCTTAATTAGCTTATAACCTGTTTGTTGTATTCTTCCACAATATTTGGACGCTACACATTTCACTAGTGTATAGTAACTTATTAGTATTAGTAAGTGCTACAGGCGATCGATGGGAATACATCAATTTTTCTCTCAAGTCGTGGTGGCTACGTTTCAATTTCATTTGAACCAGCATATACGTTGTTTAGAATAATGCGACAAATGAGGTCAAATGTACGTATATTTCACTTATCTTCTTGTAAAAGGAGTCAACATTTGGAATGTGCTTACATAAGACCTCGTTTATGATGGCTCCTCTCCTCATTTATTCCAATTACGGAATATAGCAATTGGCACCACGGATGAGACCGGCCGAATATATGTGTCACCGTAAAAAGCCGACACTGTCGAATAGACTATCCGTGCGCGCGTGCGTGCAATCCTTTGTTACATGCATGCCAATAGGAATATTTTAGCATTGTGTTGGATATTGGCTCTCCTTACCAACCCCTAATAACGGGCCGATAGGGATATTGGCTCATCCCTCTACCGGCTCTAATGATACCCTTAGCATATCCCTAGTTCCCTACCAGTAGTGTTGTCGTAAACGACCTTCACCGGCCTCCAAGTTGCCTTCCCTATCACCTAGGCCTGCCACTTACACTAGGCCGTCTCAGAATTGTGCACGTTCAACGTGTACTGGACAAGACGAGATCAAAATTGTCTACTTGACAAGGTCGACTACTGACACCAGCAAGCCGCCGGAAATTAGTCAAATCAGTGCTGAGTGCAATCCCAGTTTACATCTCTAAAGGTGCCAAAGCAACTACACGAGGACCTAGACAAGGCTCGGCCCCGCTTTCTATGGGTAGGAGATGGCAACATAACTGGAGGGAGATGCAAAGTAGGTTGGGTTGCTGTGGCCAAACCAGTTGCTTGGATTTGGAAAAATTTAGCCAAGCCCTCAGACTGCGCTGGCTGTGGTTTGCTTGGCTGTACCCTGACCGGTCTTGGGTGGGCACAGAACTACCAATTGATGCGGTGGATGAGCCTCTCTTCATTGCAGCAACTAGAGTAACGGTTCATAACGGTCATAAGGCATCCTTCTGGAGGTCAAGCTAGATCAATGGCCAGGCACCATCTGTCATGTTCCTGCTCTTGTGCAGTTATAGTAGAAGGAAGAATAGAACCGTCAGGAATGCTTTGCAAGAGGATAGATGGATCAGGGATGTGGCCTACTCTTTGAACAGTGACCTCCTTCGAGATTTTTTCAGTCTATGGAACCTTATACAATTGGTGCATCTGGACTTTAGTGACACACAGGAAGACCAGATAGTTTGGACCCTTGAAAGCTCAGGATACTACTTGGCCAAATTGGCTTATGAGATCCAAATTGCTGGTCACATCACTTCAAATTTTCCGACACTAATCTAGAATGCTTGGGCCCCACCTAGATGCAAGTTCTTCATGTGGCTTCTATTGCACGGCAGGCTATGGACTGCAGCATGGTTGCAGCTCAGGGAGTGGAAGAACAACTATTTCTGTGCCTTATGTGAACGGAGCTTGGAAACCGCATCCCACCTATTCATCGAATGCCCCTTCTCCCGTTAGGTATGGAGTTGAAAGGATCAAGATGCCCAAGAGGGAGGGTGAATTGGGCTTTTCTAAAAATTAATTGCAAGAATTAAATCCTACAAGCCGAAATTCACCCCTAGTGCCTACTTGTGTTCCTAGAGAGTCTACCGATAAAAAGTTTTGCACCCTAGTTTCCAATCCTAGTCTAGCATGGCAATTCTAGGAATGTAAATCAAGCAATGAAAGTAAATACGAGAATGTAAATGCTTGAATGTAAAGGGCAAGGAACACGACGATGTTTTTCCGAGGTATCGGAGAGTCGCCACTCCCCACTAGTCCTCGTTGGAGCACCCGCGCAAGGGTGTAGCTCCCCCTTGATCCACGCAAGGATCAAGTGCTCTCTACGGGTTGATTCTTCGACACTCCGTCGCGGTGAATCACCTAAAACCGCTCACAAGATGAGTTGGGTCATCCACAAGCTCCGCCGGATGATCACCAAACTCCCAATCACCACCAAGCCGTCTAGGTGATGGCGATCACCAAGAGTAACAAGCTAGAACTCTCACTTGACCACAACGAGCCCAAATGAGAAGGTGGATGCACACTTGCTACTCTCTAATGGCTAGTGAGGAACTCTCAAGCTTTGATTCTCAAATCTCTATCCTCACTAGAGCTCTTGCACTCCCTTGCACTCTAAAGGGTTTTCTCAACTGATCAAATGAGCAAGAGACCTCTAAAAGAGGTGGTGGGGATGTATTTATACACCCCACAGACAAAACGAACCGTTACCCGCTGACTCAGCAAAACACGGGCTGACCGGACGCGCCGGTCGAAGTGACCAGACGCGCCGGTCGCTCGTAACGGTCGAAATCCGAAATTTCAACTGAGTGACCGGACGCGCCGGTCAGGGGTGACCGGACGCGTCCGATCGTGCAGGGAGCTTACTGTAATCGCACCGGACGCGCGACCGCGTCCGATCGGTGATGACCGAACGCGTCCGGTCGTCTCTGTACCTTACTGGACTGTGACCGAACGCGCCGATCACACCCAGGTCGCGTCCGATCGGGTGTTTCCCTCAAGTGACACGTGTCGGCCTCTGACCACCGCGTCCGGTCCTCGCAAGGACCGCGTCCGGTCGTCAGCGTCGAAACCCTAGCCGCGGATTTGAACTGACCGGACGCGTCCGGTCATGCCGAAGACCGCGTCCGGTCAAGGGAAAACGACCCGAAACTTTCCGAAACGCGTCGCAACTTGAACCAAGTTGCTTCCAACTGAACTTTGAGCTATTCTAGAGCTGCCTAGCGCCAAGTTTAACAAGTGTGCACCACACCTAAACATAGGACTCGCCTAGGTCAAGCTACCCACTCATGCCCCCCTTTATAGTACGGCCAAAAGAGAAAAACGAAGATCCTAACGACTATTCCGAATGTATCTCAATACCTCGACATCCGGAACTAACCGTCCTTAATCTTGACGTCACTCTTTTGAAAACCGAAACGATTTCCATCAAGGGACATGAATACCATGGTGCCCAAAGCAGTTATAACCTCCATGACCTAACTTACCAAAGTTTCTGCAAAACACACGTTAGTCATGGTAATAAAGCGTTGTCATCAATTGCCGAAACCAAACCTTGGGGCCTAGATGCTTTCAATCTCCCCCTTTTTGGTGATTGATGACAACACTAAGATTCAAAAGATTGGAGTTGAGGTTTTCAAGCATGCTTGGTTCACATAAGCGAAAAGCAATAAGCACAAAATAGTTAGGAATTGCTTATGTGCCCCAAGCCAAAAGAGTGTACTCAAGAGATAAGACAAAAAGCGTTAGTACACAAAAGATAGCTCATAACTCATAAGAAATCGGAGTAAGGCACGGAAGCACAACCTTCGAGCTATAACTAAAACGGTGACATTAATTAACACAGTGACTAGATAAAACATTAGACTCAAAGTTTATCACACGACGACATGTCACACGAATGCAATGACTGAAAAGTAAACATGATGCATGAATGTAGCACACAACTAAGAACGAAAACCCTCTATCAAAACTCCCCCTGAAACTACTCTCTCTCCCCCTTTGGCATCAAGCGCCAAAAACTAATCTAAGGATCTGGCGGGGGGACGGAGTCGTGTCGGGTGCCGAGGTGCGCGGAGTAATCACGAAGTGCAGAGAATCACCCTCGGAATCTGAGCTATCTGGCTGACCCTCTGAAGAAGCACGTGGCTGTGAAGCGGTCTGGGTCTGAGCAGGAACAGGTACTGACGTAGTAGCAACAAGGGGATCCGTCTGTGTGACCTGAGCCTGTAGCGAGCCAATAGCAGGGGGATCTGTCAAGGCAACTGACGAAGGAATAGTCTCTGTAGTACCGGTCCCTGTCACTAGAGGAATAGCTGCCTCGGGAGCTGACAACCCTGAAGAAGTAGTAAATGTAGTAGTGTGCGAGGGTGTCGGCTGACCAGTCAACTCACTGTAGGTAGCACTGAAATCACCGATTGGTGTGCCTGAGGTGAGGGCGAGGCTGGTCTGAAGGTGTAAACCCCATGTGAATAGGAGTAAAACTCGGGGACTGGAACGACTGGGGAACCTACTGCTGTGGAGATGTGAACTGGAAGCTCGGCTGTCCCTGACTCGACGGACCACTGGACTGTAAAGCATGAGTCATGACAGAAGCAGGCGGAGGAACCCCGACAGTGACAAGGTGGCGCAGGAGATCCAAGTACTGCTGCTGACTAGCTGCACTCTGTCGCTGTATCTCGTATTGCTGTCTCTGCATCTCAACCTGGTGCCTCTGGATCTCAAGCTGCTGACGCTGAAACTCGTCCTGACGAGCCTGCATCTGTGCGAGTGCTGCAGCTGTGTCCTGAGCCTGTCGCTGAATCTGCTGCTGCTGCTGCTCCTGTGCCTGGGTCAGCCTCTCAAGTATAGCCACCATGGCTGGGTCTGAGCGGGAGGCTGAACCAGAGCCACCGGCCTCGTGGTCGTGAGACCGAGGAGACCGGTACCTGGGGATGGGCTGGTAGTCCTCATCGGTGCTGTCAGATGTCACATCCTCAGGAATATCAGCAGGCTGAGCGTCAAGATCCACAAGCTCTGCCTCAGCAAGCTCGTCAACTGTGGCGTCCTGCTCAGCTGCTGTCTCAGGAACCTCAGGTCGCTCACGCTGTCCTGGCACTGGGGCCTGATCTCTAGTGACTGAGGCCCAAAGCTGACGGATATCATACTCAGGGAAAGCAGTGGTAGTGTCTGATATCTCCGCTCTGATCTCTGGTGGTAGCTGAATGGATGACCTAATGATGAAGCAGATCCAGTGTGCATAGGGCAGCTGACGATTTCCCTTGAAGCCCTCAGCTATGGTGTCCTCCATCTCACTAAGTATGAGATCCCAAATGTCAAACTGTGTCTGTGAGAGGAGGTGGTGAACAACCCATAGCTATCCGCGTCAGGCCCTCTCTGTAGCCAAGTCTGGGAAGAAGAGTGCGTCTGACTATGGCATCCAGAACTCTGGCAAGTGGTGTCAGGCTAGCAGGCGTGCGACGAGACCCTTCGCCAAAAGGCTCACGAAAGCAGGGTCGAACCAAGTCTGTAGGTGGCACTGCCCCGCCGTGAGGGTGTCTGGGTCGAGGAGTCTGACCAAAGCACAACTGATGTATCCTCATGTCGGAAGCTGGGAGTCTGAGGATCTCCTGCACTCTAGTGCTGTATAGTCTGTGATCGCGGCCTCGGAATGCAAAGTGAATGAACTCATGGGCAGGATCAATCCAAAGTGAAGCATAAAACTCTCTGACCCATGTGCCGCAGTATGCACCTGTCCGTCCAAGAAGATCTGACAAGCCAGGCAGATAGGACAGGTGCGGACAAAGCTGCTCTCCCACAACCTCAACCAGTGCCTCAAGCCGACATACCCTCTGTGGTCGAAAAGCAATACCGCTGTCAACTAGAGCCCTGTAGAAATCCTCCTGAAGTGGGGTATAGAAACCCTCTGAAGCTCTGTGATCCCTCACAGGTGGAAACCACCGACTGACCTCAACGAACCTCAACCCCTGCACCTGACGTGCTGTAGCACCCCTCAGGTCAAAGTGCTCGACCAGGGGTGAACCTCTAGCCCTGGGAGGAGGACGTGCTCCACAACGCTGGCCCTCTGGCCTAGGAGTCACCTGAGTACGTGCGCGTGTGGAGCGGCGACGCGGTGGAGACTGAGCTGGCTGCTCCTCTGTATCCTCTGTAGACTCTGGAGCCTCTGGAGCCTCTGTAGCCTCTGTAGGCTCTGTAGGTGGATCAACTGACATACCCTCTGTAGCTCCAGTATCCTCTGTACCCTCAGTGGCCTCAGTGCCGAGTTGTCGACCTTCAAGATGAAAGCGACGCTCGCCTATGCGTATGCCACTGCTCCTGCCACCTCTCTCTGCCTGCTCTGCTGCATCTGCCATGCCCTGAGCAATCTCTGCCTCTGTAAGCGTCTTCTTCTTCTTTCTGGCCATTATCTTGATGCGCTTTCCACGCGCAATCTCAGACCGACGAGGAGGACTGTCGTCCCCGTCACCAGGAGCACCACCGGCGTTCTTGCAACGCACCATGCTGACAAACTGACTGAGAACCTCTGTAAGATGGTGAACTATCACTCGAGAGGCTTGGCCTCAATCCGTATTCGCAGGCTTGGCCTCGGATTCAGCAAACTGATCTCACCCTGACACACCGACTGACTCGCTGCAACGACGGAATAGAGAGATCTACTATAAGCACATATATAACTAAAAGGTACGAAACCCTAGAGATAGCAACCATCTGAGATACGATGTGAATCGAAACGCGAAGCTACCTCGGATCGACGAGACGACGGTGACAAGATGAGGTGACCTAGATCGCGAGATTCCCCGAATTCGACGAACGAGCTCTGAAAGGACCGAGTCGATCATAAGCAAAGGACAGTTACGACCAAAGGTTAGCCCTAACGACGGAATTGAAGAAAGTTGAGCGAAAACGAACAAAATCTTCACCTTGAGCTAGGGTTAGGGCAAAACCCTAGAGAGAGAGCACGGCCGAAGGATGGATTTGGGGAGTTGGAGAGGATGCTTGGCACTGCTGTGGAGATCCGGCAAGGCACACGGCGGCGTAACTCCGGCTTACCGGCGGCGGGGACTGAGTGGGCGGCAGCGGCGGCGGCGCGACTGTGGGCAGGTGCGGGCGCTGCTGCGGGCAGGCGCGCGGGCAGGGAGGCGAGGAGGCGCGGCGAGGTCAAAGCAGGGGTCGTCGGAGGCGAGAAAGACGGCGAGGGCGCGGCTCCGGCGGAGAAAGACGGCGAGACGGCGAATCAGCGGTTAGGGCAAGCGGCGGCGGCGGAAAAACGCGTGCGGGTGAAAAAAATGGCCGAGGACGAACCGTTTTATGAAGGGGTTAGATCCGCTCGACGTGCGATGACCGGACGCGGTGGTCGTTATGACCGGACGCGGTGGTGCAGCGTCCGGTCACACTCCAGTAAGCTCCTGGAGTGACCGGACGCGTCCGGTGAGGACTGACCAGACGCGATCAGAGTCCGGTCGAGGGGAACTCGGGAATTCATCGCGAATGACCGGACGCAGTGGTGGTAACCGGGACCGGACGCGGTGGTCAACAGAGGCGCGTCCGGTGCAGCGTCCGGTCACTAGATCTGGAGTTGGTCTTCTGGATGACCGGATGCGCTGGTGGACGCCGGGACCAGACGCGGTGGTGAAGCATCACTGCGTCCGGTCCAGCGTCCGGTCGCTGTTCTTCGCCCTTCTTCGTTTCAAACTCCGACGCGACTTCTCCCAATCAAGTTCCAATTCAAAGAGACACAAAAAAACACCAATTGGAACCTGATATGAGTGACCTCACTCAAACCCTCAAAATTTTTAAAATAGTTTGCCTTAGGCTAGTATTATTTTTAGGAAAATAGGCAATAAACACCCGAGGAGCAACGTATGGCCATGCAATAGAGTTTTTGGACCTTTAGAAGTGTCAAAATGCTCTCTCTATCCATGGACGAACACAGAGGTTGCTCAAAGCTAAACCGAAAAGAAACGACAAACAAACAACCATGCAAATGCAATGCAAAACAAGAAAGTAAAGCTAGGTTGCTTGTCAAGTTTGATCCACGGTTAGGCTTCTTCACTCCTCCAAAGGAGGGTTATCATAACCGTGTTAGCCAAGCCCTAAATGCATTGCGATAAAATAAACATAACATATAATACAATGCAATGCAAGGGACAACACATGCTCATTTTTTAAAGTTGCTTGAATCAAGCACATTGAGTTCACTTCTTAGCCTACAAAAGGTGGCCTCATCCAAAGGTTTAGTGAAGATATCCGCTAATTGATTTTCACTTCTTACACCTTCTAGTGATATGTCATTTTTAGCAACGTGATCTCTTAGAAAGTGATGGCGGATATCAATGTGCTTGGTGCGAGAGTGTTGTACCGGATTGTTAGCAATTTTAACGGCACTTTCGTTGTCACATAAAAGCGGCACCTTTTAAAGAACAATTCCATAGTCTAGGAGGGTTTGTTTCATATATAAAATTTGTGCACAACAAGCCCCCGCGGCAATGTATTCCGCCTCGGTGGTAGACAAAGCCACACTATTTTGCTTTTTAGATGACCAAGATACTAAAGATCTCCCAAGCAAATGGCACCCTCCGGATGTGCTTTTTCTATCAATTTTGCAACTGGCATAGTCCGAATCGGAATAGCCAACTAGTTGGAATCTAGCTCCTTTGGGATACCAAAGACCAATGCTTGGGGTGTGCTTAAGATATCTTAGGATTCTTTTTACGACACTTAAGTGAGGTTCTTTAGGGCACGCTTGGAAGCGAGCACACATGCACACACTAAACATGATATCGGGCCTAGATGCGGTAAGGTACAACAAGCTACCAATCATAGAACGGTAGAGAGTTTGATAAACCGGTTTACCTCCCTCATCTAGGTCGAGATGTCCATTTGATGGCATTAGGGTCTTGATTGGTTTGCATTCTTCTATCTTGAATCTTTTGAGAAGATCCTTGGTATACTTTTCTTAAGAGATGAAAATCCCTTCTCTCATTTGCTTGACTTGAAAACCAAGGAAGAAAGTGAGCTCACCAATCATTGACATCTCGAACTCCTTCGACATCAATTCACCAAATTCCTTGCAATAATCTTCATTTGTTGACCCGAAGATGATATCATCAACATACACTTGACAAATGAAGATCTCCCCATTAAGCTTCTTGGTGAATAGTATGGTGTCGACCTTCCCAATGGTAAAGCCCTTCTCAATGAGGAAGTCTCGGAGGCGCTCATACCACGCTCTAGGGGCTTGCTTGAGCCCATATAGTGCCTTGGACAACCTATAAACATGATTAGGATATCTAGGGTCTTCAAACCTGGGAGGTTGATTAACATAGACTAGTTCATTTATAAAGCCATTTAAGAATGCACTTTTTACATCCATTTGATATAGTTTCATATCATGATGTGATGCATATGCAAGGAGGATACGAATGGCTTCAAGTCTTGCAACGGGTGCAAAGGTCTCTCCAAAATGAAGGCCTTCAACTTGAGAGAACCCCTTTGCAACTAGTCTTGCCTTGTTCCTCACTACTATGCCTTGGTCATCTTGCTTGTTTCGGAACACCTACTTGGTTCCAATGACTCTTGCACCTTTAGGATGTTCTTCAAGTGTTCATACTTGATTGCGGGTGAAGTTGTTCAATTCTTCATGCATGGCATTCACCCAATCCGGATCTTGAAGAGCTTCTTCTACATTCTTAGGTTCAACACAAGAGACAAAAGAGTGATGTTCAACAAAAGAAGCAAGCTTTTGAGATCGAGTCATTACTCCCTTAGTAGGACTCCCTATGATGAGTTCTTGTGGATGTGCTTGAAGTAGAGGTGAATTTCTTCTATCAACCACTTGAGGAGGTGGATGGGGAGCATCAACATCTTGAGCTTGTGCCTCGGCTTGTTCATGAGAGATATAAGTGTCTTCATTTTCAACTCTCTCATTCTTGTCATCATCTTGAGGCACACGTGATGAAGATGGTGGATCAATGATTTGTACATCGTCTTCATCATCTTTTGGCTTGATGTCTCCCACGGGCATGTTCTTCATGGCCTCCCTCAAGGGTTCATCACCTACATCATCACAATTCTCAATTGCTCCTTGGGAGCCGTTAGATTCATCAAATTCCACATCATATGTTTCTTCAACCAAACCGGTGGTATGGTTAAATACTCTATATGCTTTGGACTTTGATGAGTAACCAACAAGAAAACCAATATCGCAACGTCTTTGAAACTTCCCTAGGTGTTGACGCTTCTTGTAGATGTAGCATTTGCAACCAAACACCCGGAAGAATGAGACATCCGGCTTCTTCCCATTAAGCAACTCATAGGGGGTCTTGCCAAAAAACTTTTGTAGGAAGAGGCGATTTGAAGCATAGCATGCGGTGTTGATTGCCTCGGCCCAAAACTTTTCCGGAGTGTTGTACTCATCTAGCATTGTTCTTGCAAGGGTGATCAAAGTCCGGTTCTTTCTCTCAACTACACCATTTTGTTGAGGAGTGTAGGTTGAAGAGACCTCATGCTTGATTCCAATTTCATCACAATAAGCTTCACTATTGGTGTTGTCAAACTCTTTGCCATTATCACTTCTAATCTTCTTTATCTTGACTTCAAATTCATTTTGAGCTCTCTTTGCAAACTTCTTGAAGCAATTTGCCACTTCGGATTTGTCATGAAGGAAGAAAGTCCATGTATACCTTGAGTAGTCATCCACTATTACAAGACAATAGAGATTACCACCCAAGCTCTTGTATGTTGTAGGCCCAAATAAATCCATGTGTAGAAGTTCTAGCACTCTTGAAGTTGACATAAAAGCTTTGGTTGGATGAGTGTTTGCAACTTGTTTGCCCGCTTGACATGCACTACAAGGTTTGTTCTTTTCAAACTTCACATCCTTCAATCCTCTCACTAGTTCTTTCTTCAATAGCTTGTTGAGAGTGCTCATTCCAACATGTGCAAGCCTCCTATGCCAAAGCCAACCAAGTGAAGTCTTGGTGAACAAACAAGTCATCAAATTTGCATCTTCGGAGGTGAAGTCAACAAGATAAAGATTGTTGTATCTAAAGCCTTTGAATATCACTTGCTTGTCATCTATCTTTGAAACTTCCACTTCATTTGGTGTGAACAAGCATTGGAAGCCAAGGTCACAAAGTTGCCCGACGGATAATAAGTTAAAACTCAATGAAGCAACATAGAGCACATTTGAGAGTGAGTGATCATTTGATATTGCAATCTTGCCTATACCCTTGACTTTGCTCTTTGAATTATCCCCAAATGTGATCTTCTCTTGACATATCCCATTCTCTTCAATGGAGGTGAACATACGAGGATCACCGGTCATATGTTGAGTGCAACCACTATCAATAACCCAATGAGATCCACCGGTCTTGTAGTTCACCTACACACAAGAGATCAAGCTTTTTGTTTAGGGACCCAAACTTGAGAGGGGCCCTTGACTTTCTCAACTAGTGACTTGGCAACCCAAATTTTCTTTGGCCTATTCTTGTTTGGGGGACCCAAAAACATGACTTTCATCTTTCCATTTGAATCTTTTCTTAGCATGTAATGAGCATTGAAGGCAAAGGGTCTAGCATGCTTGGGCAAGGGTTGTGGTGGTGGAGTTTTGCATTCATGAGCAAAGTGACCTTCTTGACCACACTCAACACATCTCTTTGGCTTGGGCTTTGACTTGCTTTGTTGTTGTTGAGCTTTTGCCTTCTTCTCTTGATTTGCCAAGTACCCAATACCACTTCTATCCATCTTCATTACGGTGTTCATGAGGAGCTCACTTTGCAAATATTGACCTCTTGTGAACTTGCTTAGACCGGTCTTGAGATGCTCTTTTTCTTGCTTGAGCTTTTTGTTCTCTTCAATGAGTGACTCATTTGTTGTTTGCTTCTCAAGAGCCATCAAACCTTTAAGATTCTTGTTCTCATTTGCAAGCTTCTCATTCTCACACTTGATCTTGGCATAATCATCATAGTTGCTTGACTCAACCACACTCTTGCCTTTGCTACTAGAACCTTGCTCAATGCTTTCAATGATCAAGTCATCACATGATGTAGCTATATCACACTTAACAACATTGTTAGTAGCATCATGTGTCTCAAGAGCAAGTTCATTAGCAACCACAAGACTATCATAGTCAATTTTTAATGTGGTGCATTTGTCTTTTAGAGAGTTATGTCTAGTGATGAGCTCATCATGCTTCTTCTCAAGCTTATCATGTTGATCTTTAAGCTCTTTATTAGAGGTTTTGAGCTCCTTGAGATGAGAAGACATAACTTCATTTTGATCTCTAAGCTCACCACTAGTCTTTTGAGTATTTTCTAGCTTTGATGAGAGTGATTCATTTTCATTTTGAAGTTCATCATTTTCATTTCTTGTCCTTCTTATGATTTTAGTGTATTTGTTTAGCAATTTTACAAGCTCATCATAAGAAGGTGCGTCATATTCATCATCACTATCACTATCATCATCATCATCATCATCACTATCATGGTTTTGTACCTTTCGTTCACCCTTGGCCATAAGGCATAGGTGAGTAGTGGACGATGATGGTGAAGGAGGCGGTGAAGGTGGTGATGAAGATGTCGGTGAAGATGATGGCCCCATCACAAAAGCGGCAACCTTCTCTTTCTCATCATTGCTCTCATCTTCGGAGGACTCACAAGATGATTCAATGTCGGTGAGCCAATCACCAACAATGTATGCCTTTCCTCCCTTCTTCTTCTTGTAGAACTCCTTCTTACCATCCTTCTTCTTGTATGGCTTGTTTTTCTTCTTCTCTTCTTTTTCATCACTTGAATCATTTTTCTTGCCCTTGTTCTTGTTCTTGTACTTGTCTTTTGGTGGTCTAGGGCATTGATGAGCTAAGTGGCCAAGTTCACCACAATTGTAGCAATCCATCTCCGAGATGGACTTTCTCTTGCTACTTGTGAAGAATTTCTTTTTCTTGCCATCGAACTTGATGCCACTCTTGTTGAGCTTCTTTAGCATTTTGGTGGTCTTTCTCACCAAGAGTGCAAGTGATTCATCATCGACATCACTTTCACTTGAGCTTTCTTGCACCATCATGGCTTGGCCCTTCTTCTTCTTCTTGTCATGGCTAGCTTTGAAGGCCAAGTCTTTCTTCTTGGAAGATGATGAGCCCTCTTCCAGAGTGATGTGCATGTACATCTCATGAGCATTGATCTTCCCCAATACTTGTGTCGGTGTTGCGGTGGAAAGATCACTTTGGTGAAGCACGGTGACAATGTGACCATACTTCTCAACGGGAAGAACACTCAAGATCTTCCTTGCAACATCTGATTGGCTCATTTGAGTGAGCCCAAGAGCATTGAGGTCCTCTACAAGAACATTTAAGCGAGTGTACATGTCATTAGCACTTTCTTTGGGAAGCATCTCAAAAGAATTAATTTTCTTTAAAGCAATGTGATAGCGTTCCTCATGCTCACTCTTAGTTCCCTCATGGAGAGCACAAAGATTTTTCCACAATTCATGAGCGTTCTTTGCATTACGCACACGATTGAAGATATCTTTGCCTAAGCCCCGGTAGAGTGCATTTTTGGCCTTTGCATTCCACCGGTCGTACTTCTCCTCGTCACCAATGGGGTTTGCGGGATCCTTGATAGCAGGAAGCCCTTGGGTTGCGGCTCTAAGACACCCAATATCTATGGCTTCGAGATACGCCTCCATGTGAATTTTCCAATATGGAAAATCATCCCCCTCAAAGGTGGGAGGTGGTCCTTCCCCGTTAGACATCTTGCTCTAGGCGGTAAAGCCTAAATTAGGAGCAACACGGCTTCGATACCAATTGAAAGGATCAAGATGCCCAAGAGGGGGGGTGAATTGGGCTTTTCTAAAAATTAATTGCAAGAATTAAATCCTACAAGCCGGAATTCACCCCTAGTGCCTACTTGTGTTCCTAGAGAGTCTACCGATAAAAAGTTTTGCACCCTAGTTTCCAATCCTAGTCTAGCATGGCAATTCTAGGAATGTAAATCAAGCAATGAAAGTAAATACGAGAATGTAAATGCTTGAACGTAAAGGGCAAGGAACACGGCGATGTTTTTCCGAGGTATCGGAGAGTCGCCACTCCCCACTAGTCCTCGTTGGAGCACCCGCGCAAGGGTGTAGCTCTCTCTTGATCCGCGCAAGGATCAAGTGCTCTCTACGGGTTGATTCTTCGACACTCCGTCGCGGTGAATCACCCAAAACCGCTCACAAGATGAGTTGGGTCATCCACAAGCTCCGCCGGATGATCACCAAACTCCCAATCACCACCAAGCCGTCTAGGTGATGGCGATCACCAAGAGTAACAAGCTAGAACTCTCACTTGACCACAACGAGCCCAAATGAGAAGGTGGATGCACACTTGCTACTCTCTAATGGCTAGTGAGGAACTCTCAAGCTTTGATTCTCAAATCTCTATCCTCACTAGAGCTCTTGCACTCCCTTGCACTCTAAAGGGTTCTCTTAGCTGATCAAATGAGCAAGAGACCTCTAAAAGAGGTGGTGGGGATGTATTTATACACCCCACAGACAAAACGAACCGTTACCCGCTGACTCAGCAAAACACGGGCTGACCGGACGCGCCGGTCGAAGTGACCGGACGCGCCGGTCGCTCGTAACGGTCGAAATCCGAAATTTCAACTGAGTGACCGGACGCGCCGGTCAGGGGTGACCGGACGCGTCCGATCGTGCAGGGAGCTTACTGTAATCGCACCGGACGCGCGACCGCGTCCGATCGGTGATGACCGGACGCGTCCGATCGTCTCTGGACCTTACTGGACTGTGACCGGACGCGCCGATCACACCCAGGTCGCGTCCGTTCGGGTGTTTCCCTCAAGTGACACGTGTCGGCCTCTGACCACCACGTCCGGTCCTCGCAAGGACCACGTCCGGTCGTCAGCGCCGAAACCCTAGCCGCGGATTTGAACTGACCGGACGCGTCCGGTCATGCCGAAGACCACGTCCGGTCAAGGGAAAATGACCCGAAACTTTCCGAAACGCGTCGCAACTTGAACCAAGTTGCTTCCAACTGAACTTTGAACTATTCTAGAGCTGCCTAGCACCAAGTTTAACAAGTGTGCACCACACCTAAACATAGGACTCGCTTAGGTCAAGCTACCCGCTCATGCCCCCCTTTATAGTACGGCCAAAAGAGAAAAACGAAGATCCTAACGACTATTCCGAATGTATCTCAACACCTCGACATCTGGAACTAACCGTCCTTAATCTTGACGTCACTCTTTTGAAAACCGAAACGATTTCCATCAAGGGACATGAATACCATGGTGCCCAAAGCAGTTATAACCTCCATGACCTAACTTACCAAAGTTTCTGCAAAACACACGTTAGTCATGGTAATAAAGCGTTGTCATCAATTGCCGAAACCAAACCTTGGGGCCTAGATGCTTTCAGGAGTCAAGTTGCAGAGTGGAGTGGCTGCCAAAATTTGTGGCCACCGCAGTGGGCAGATGGGTCAGATTGTGAGTATTGGTTCTTGGCTGTGACTAGAGAAGGCACAAAGGTTGCGCATAGCCTGGCCATTCTCACTCTATAGTGCATCTGGAAACAGCGTAATGTTGTTGTGTTCAGAGGCTCAAGACGCACGACGAACGCAGTATCCATGGAAGTCAAGGATGTTTGCTCCCTTTGGTCCGTGGCGGGTGAAAGACTTCTTAGGCCCCTTTTAGATTGCAATTTACTTTTGAGTAATTAACTTTAGAGCTCTAAACCGCTACAACGGTCTGCTGTAAGTGGTAGCGCCTCTCGCGTTTGTAAGGGGGTCTCATGGCCCCCCAAAACTCTCTCTTCTTAATTAATGACATGCCGGACAACCGGATCTTTCAAAAAAAATATACTAGTGTTGTCGCAAACAGCTCCAAGTTGGTTATTCTAAACCCACATAATATTTTTGTCATAATATGACGTGTGTCGATGCGGCCATATGGTTTGTGCCTATTTAAATTAAATAATTATGGATCAACAATTAAGTGTTGTGCGGATACTCTGGCTATATAAATACATATTGTAGTATTTATCAATATTTATTCACATTTCCTAGACTCTAGTCGCCTGCTGATGAGATTTCAGGCGACGCTTTCTTCTTCCTCCTCCAGTTCAGGGTTCAGGGTTGTTAGGGCCTTATGAGGAGGGGATTTATTGTTTCCGGGCTTAGAAGGAGGAGCCCAGGGGCAGCCAGTTGGACAGGCGGTGGTGGCGAGTTTAGCCAGTGGCGAGCGAGGTGGTGGGGAGCCGCCGAAGGGGCGGGCAGGCAAGTGCCGGCAGCGAGGGCGAGGGCTCGACAGCGAGATCACGGGATTAGGATTAGGGGAGGGCGGGATCGGCGCGGTGGAGGCGGTTGGGGGTGGTGCGGCTACGGTGGGGGAGGTCGGCGGTGTTGGGCATTCTTAACGTCATTACCAAAAGTAGACTTAGTTTTCTAATTCTGATAACGGCGCCAAAAATGCCGAACCTATCCCTCATGCCACTTAAGCCAAGTTGTCATCCCCAGCATGACATGAGAGACGCGGTATTAAAATATGCAATTGCTCTTCTAAATAAATAATAAATAAGATCTGCAAGCGCACAGATTAATACCGATGTAGCATTTTAACCGGGAAGTATTCCAGGTATCGTTATTTATATTTTTACCACTGGGAAGGGATTACTAACATCAATGTTGATTATGGAATGGAATATAGGAATGAGTATCAATCATTGCATGTATAAGTGAGAGCATTCATTTATCTCTTACATACAGGGGTAAGTGTCACATAAAATATAGATAAAGTATGAATGGTGACAAAGATAATTAATCTGATCAGCTAGCCACATATAATAATGATAAGCACCTCAACAGATATTCTAGCAAGTCATTAGCATGCTATTAGGACGAACTACAAGGATATTTCCTAAGTTATTCTTAACTATAAAGTCTAGCATATCATAGTTAGTGCAAGTACACTTGGCAATCATTGCGAAAAAGGACTACGCCCATGCATAGTGATATTATCAAGGAAGATGAGAAACATAGCAATCACTCCCCCGTAATAATGTTGCTCTGCCTGCCTTACACACGGGAGGGGGACTATATAAGAACCAACGAAGCTGTCACCATCGCGGACCACCCCACGATCCGGCATATAAGGTGCAATCGCAGATAAATATGGTCTAAGCACCACGCCTACACAATATTTATCATTTACCCATGGATCCGATGGATAAACGCTATACGATCCTAAACATGTATATAATTCCAATCTAACTAAGCCAAGCGTATAACTACGATAAACTAAGAACAATATAATTGCAAACATAAACAAGTAGAGCATAGTCATAATCAATATATTGAAATAGAACAAAGTTGTATTCATAATATTGAAGAACAAAGATGAACAATGAAGAACAGTAAAGGAATTACCAAGAATCCTCTTGACAGAACCGGAAACCAATCGAAGATTGACTCCTTCTAGTTCTAATCCTATGTAGCTATGCTATACTACAGATCTAGTTGATGTGGTGGCTCTATGGCTTGATCAGAGACTCTCCTCCTGAGATTAGGGTTTGAGGAATTGAGAATGAGGGAGTGCCTCCTCCAGGGGCCAGGGGTCCTGCTTATATAGCCCCCTCAAGTGAACGTGGGCCGTCGGATCAAACCGACATTAATCGCACGGTTTTCCTTGATCCCTTAGGTCGGTGGAGTATAATCCGCGAGACGGAGCCTGATTGGCTCTCAGGCCAGGGCGGGCGCCCTAGGGAACAGGGCGGGCGCCCTGCCTCCGGGCCCGTTCGGCCTCCCGTTCGTTCTCGTGGCTTCTGGAGTCTTCTAGATGATAGAAAATTGGTGAACACGTTATTATCTCTATGTAAACCCGATGTGTGGGCCTTTCCTCCGTATTTTCTGATAACCCCCTGCAGAAACAGACAAACACCAAAACTCGTGGAATTCTGTCAGATAAAACCCTAAGTCTAGGTGTTGGTTGCATTTGGATCCTTTTCTTTATTTATTTGATAACTATATTTGGTACTTAAGGACCGTCAATAGGCGGCAAGAGCGGGCAGGTGCGGACGCGAGGAGGAAGAGAAATAGTGCGCGGATTGGGATTAGGGGAGGGTGGGGTTGTTGGCGCAGTGGTGGCAGTTGGTGGACGACGGGGAGATCGGCAATGGGAGTACGGCTAGTGCGGTTGCATGACAATGTGAGTAAGAAGATGAATAGGGCTCAATCTAATCTGGAGCATCCGTTTCCTATCAAGGGCTGTCGATCGCCGCCAAGCAAAAATCAGTTGCCTGATAAAAAGCAATTCCCATATTTATTTTTATGTACACCAATGCCGATGGCATGGAAGGGGTCTCTATTTTCTAAAATTGTGTTTGTGCTGATGGCAAAGGTACAATTGCTATTTCCACCTTCAAGGCAGATAAGAGAAACGAAAATATGATTCAATAAGAGAAACAAGATTCGGTGGTAACTCATAATTTGTAGGGGCACATAAGAGGTGGCTATAGAATTAACGGAACTGCTAGTGCCCGGACGTTCGATCCGGGCGCTAGTGTCCGGACGCCGCCTCCGCTCATCCTGCACGGAATCCTTCGAACCTGCCCTGCCCCCGCACGCCTCGCACGGGAGGGGAAGTAGAAAAGGAACCGCCCTTCCTCCAAACCCGCCCCTCTCCCCCACGCGCGTGACCTTGCCGACCCCCAGCACCTCCGCTCGCCACCAGCTCGCCCCCCATAGCCCGCCCACCGGCTGCAACAACGGAAAAAAGCTATTGCAACATCGAAAGAATATCTAATGCAACAAACGAAAAAAAAATTGTTGCAACAAACAAAAAAAGCTATTGCAACATCGAAAGAACATCTAATGCAACAAACAAAAATATGAACTGCAACATAAAAAATGTCTACTGCAACATTCAAAAACATTCACTGCAACATCGGGGGAAATCTGCTGCAACAATGAATGAAAAAAAGGCTATTGCAACATCTCAAGCACTACTACTGCAACATCAGAAAAATGTCTGTTGCAACAAATCCACTATGACATCAGGGGAAATCTGGTGCAACAACGAAAAAAAGCTATTGCAACATCTCAAGCACTACTACTGCAACATAAAAAACGCCTGTTGCAACAATAAAAAAATACCATTGCAACATTCCAAAACATCTGTTGCAATATTGAAACAGAACCATTCCAACAATGACGAGAGCTGAACCTCGAGAGCTCGCCAAAACCCTAGCCACCACCACATCCCTTAGATCCAGAGGGGGAAGAGGAGGAGGAGCAAGAGCAGGAGCAGGAGCAGGAGGAGGGGGAGGAGAAGGGGAGGAGGGCTCAGATCCAGATCCAAAGGAGGAGAGAGGGGGAGAGAGGCCTCAGATCCAGATCTCTCTCCACCTACCTCGTCGGTGCCGCGTCGTGGTCCTCGTCTCCGGTGGGGTGCCCAGAGGGCGTGGTGGCGTGAGGTAAGAAGGGGAGGGCACAGTGGCATGAGGGAAGAAGGGAGGAAGGGAGCACTGGCGGCACGCCGCGAGCTCCCGAGCTCGCTGGCGCGTGAGCGCGGTGACCCTCCGTCCCGGCGACGGCGCGGAGAAGAGGGCGTGCAGACGAGTGCGGGGGAGTGACGAGTGAGGAGGAGCGCGCAGAGAGAGCGAGTGAGTGGGAGCACGCAGAGGGGGAAAAGCGGGCTATGGGAGAGCGACGCGGAGAAGAAAGAAAAAAGTGAAGGGAAGAACGCTGCGCGCAAGTGAGTGGGCACGTCCGACCTATGTATATTATTACCATAGAATTGAAGGACGATATGCTATTAAAGGAATTTCCTCTACAGTGTTAGAATGGCTATAAATACCGTCCATAATTAAAGCCAGAACTAGCAACAGCAATTTTAAAAAATCCTAGCTGAACACATGAACTCGTTGCCGTGAGCGTCTAAGTTTCACCGCCCGTCTAGGAAGGCGTTGCACCTGCAGATCGGGCACGTCGAGTGGCCCTGCAGCCACTGATCGATGCAGTGGCGGTGGAACACGTGCAGGCACAGGGGCAGCCGCTTCGCCGTCTCCTCCTTGTCCACGTCAGCCAAGCAGATGGCGCAGTACTTGGACGGCCCGCCGTCGCTCTGCCGCTCGCACGGCGGCCGCGGGACGTCGTCGGCACGCGCTTTGCCGCGCGCGGCCGGTGGCTCCCGGGGAAGCGCGGCCATGCGACTACCACGGTCTCCGTGCCTTTGGGCCAAAGGCACACGCTGGTGTTCGTACGGGTACGACGACGGCAGGACGTCGTCATCGGCGCGGACACGTGCTCCGCCGAGCGCGGCCGGTGACTCATGAGGAAGCGCGCCTATGCCGCCAGCAGCACGCGCCACGGATGATGATGACGACGACCGCTGCGGCAGCAGCAGCAGCGAGGGTCCGCCGCGGCGCGGAAGGCGCATGAAGCGCGGCCACGGGACGAGGTGACTCATGAGGAAGCGCGCCTATGCCGCCAGCAGCACGCGCCACGGATGATGATGACGACGACCGCTGCGGCAGCAGCAGCAGCGAGGGTCCGCCGCGGCGCGGAAGGCGCATGAAGCGCGGCCACGGGACGAGGTCGGCGCAGACGCGCGGGTAGTAGGCGGCGCTGATGGTGACCCAGAAGACGAGGACGACGGCCATCGCGAAGGCGGCACCGTAGCGCCGCGCCGCCGCGATCCGGACGATGGCGTAGACGAGCGCGCTCGGGAGGCCGATGCAGGCCGCGGTGGCGATGGCCAGCGCCCACACGCGGGTCACGCAGTCCGCCATGGGACGCTGGCCAGCCAGCCTCCTCTGCTCTTGGAGACTCGGAGTTGGGGAGTTCCGGGGGAAACGGATGGCGAAGCCGCCGCCAAAGGGGAGGGAGACCGAGTGACAGAGTACTCGGAGTTGGGGAGTTGCGCAGTGCAGTCACCAGTCACGAACGATCGAGCTACAGTAGTTCCTTGAGTTCTTTCCCCACCCTCGTTTGCATGTGGGGCCCACGGAAGACGCCATGCCTCCGTTCACACAGTTTTGCTTTCCCCGTCAGCAGGTGCGTGCGTTGCATTCTTTTATTTTCCAAATCCCAAATCTGGGTTCAGTCAGGGGCCTCCTAAATTTTAGTGGATGTTCAGTCCATGATTTGACAATGTGGTGCTACAGTAAATATATACTAATGATGGATTAATTAGACTTAATAAATTCATATCATGTATTACCGACGGATTCTGTAATTTATTTTTTATTAGTATCTGAACACCGTATACAACACCACCACATGATACCTTCTAAACTTTAGTCACTGGATTCAGTATCTCTCTCTCAAATACTAGTAGGTGGAATGGGCTGACGACAGCCCCCTGTGGTGAGGAATTTTTTATTTTTTATTTTTGCCTTTGCTCAAAAGAATGGGTTTAGCTTTATCAGCGAAACCACTACGTACATTAAAGATTGGCATGGTGACACCTTCCTCCCTAAGCTACCTTCCCATTGCAAACTAGCTACGCCTAGGCAGCTAGGCTAAGACATATATTATGGTAGTGTAGTGTACAGTAAACCTGTAATTAAGGAGGAGCCTACCTAGCTCGGCTCCATGGAGTTATCTCTCGATCGGTGATAGCACCATTTGTAATCTAAGGAAAGTTGGAACTGCTGTGTCCATGTATTATTGTTGGCGACAGTTGGCAAAGGAAATTTGTGTGGCAGATTTGATTTTATTTGGTCTTTTTGGACTTTGTGGTAGCTTGTGGCGAGGGTGACACTTGATGGGCTCCATCGCATGTTGGTTTGTCATAGTTCCTATTGTATGGTATAGACGTATATAGTAATGTAGTTGTATTTAGTATTTGTACAGTTCTTAAGTCCGGTTTATAAACTTGATCAGCTTTTTCTTCGTATTAGAATCATGCCCGTGCGTTGCACGGCAACCCAAATTTTTGCCCATGGTTATAGCGACAGATTTGGTCATTTTTAGAAATTGATAAGAGTTAATAAGCGATTTTGCATTAGGAATCCTATAAACTATTTTCGAATCCATTTAGGTCTAATAACAAATAGTAACAGACGAGACGAATCCAGTAGCAAAATAGCACAGATCATGTTTACTTCTATGTTAAAATGGAGACTTCTACGAAAAATGAGTTGCAATGGATTGCATTTTGATGCATTAGTAGAAAGTTGCTTGCATTTGCTTTCCTCCATGTGACATGACATGAAGGAAAAACTAAGTGTACCGTATACCTATAGTATCAGGAACTCACTATATGCTCATGCATTGCAACGGAACCACGATTTTTTTTGTCACGCCTACATCCAATATCAACTTAATTTTGCCTGTTTTATATCATATCTCGCATGCGGCCAATCGGTGGGTGCAACGTGTCGGAGGCGTGGTATTTTTTTCGTTTGGAGTTCCGATTTGATTTCATTTTTTCCGTTTATAGCGCGGGTTGTGTGCGCGGGCGCGACGGGGTGACGGAGCGAAGCTATGGGTGACGCGGACTCTGCTGATTTTGTTACGCAGGAGCACGTGCTGCGCGCGGGCCACGGGGTGTTGTGTCCGACACAGTGATATGCAGCGGGAGCAAGGCTATTAATTATGCACATGACCATGACAAGAGTTAATTTTTTAGTTATAATAGATAATAGATTACTCCCTTCATCCCAAATTATAAGGTATTTCAAAAATCTTGGAGAGTCAAAGAATCTCAAGTTTGACCAAATTTATTTGATAAGACAATAATATTTATGACACTAATTAAGTATCATTAGATTCTTCATTAATTATATTTTCATAGTATACCTATTTGATGTTATAAGTTTTTATAATTTTCTCTATAATTTTGGTTAAACTTAAGATACTTTGACTCTCCAAGATTGTTGAAATACCTTATAATTTGGAATGGAAGGAGTAGTATACGATGGTTCCGGATCTTAAAAAAAATTCACCGCGGTTGCAGTCGTACACACGAAGCGATCGGTCGAACTAGAATCGCATCGTGATGGGGCTTGGCTTCTTGGCTGTGTGTTTTCAGGGGAAACAAGGCCAGTAGACTCAACCAGAGGAGAAGCTTGAGTAGTGGGACGTTGCTCAAAAGAGGACGTTGTGTTGGTACAGCCAGCCAGGGACTCCAGTACTTTAAACCTTTGAAAGAGATGCATGCTTACGCAAGCAACACCGTACCATGCAAGAAGCTAATTATTATCCACACATAGACTGGTAGACGGTAGACGGCTCCACTGCCTGAAGCTTTAGAAATTTGGCTTACGCTGATTTATTCTAAGAGAAAAATACTATTTCTTAGCTGAAAAGTGCTGCTGAAGTAGTGTTGAAGAGCAGAGCGCAAAATTATAGATTGGTAAAGGTGCATTATTCAGCACACTTGAAACCTTTGAAAGAGACGTTTACGCAAGCAACACTGTACCAAGAAGCTAATTATCTACACATATACGGGTAGACGGTAGACAGCTCTAATAAGGCGACCAGACAGAGGCATAGAGCTGCTGCGCTGTGGCACGACGGCAGGCAATGTTGTAATTGTTGCATCTGGATATCTCAAAACTAGATTGAGTATTGTATCTCCCTTCTCACCGTTCTGCTGTCTTGCCTCGGTGCCAGGCGCAGGAAGGCTGAGGCAGTCCCCACTAGTGTGGGTGGTCCCTATGTGCTTGCGGGCGGGCGTAGTAGGCAAGACGTGGGCAGGCAGGCGCGGAACACGAGATGGGGGTAGTGGCGAAGGCGTTTGTACGGGGAGCTAGTGTCCGGACGTCCGGGTGCTAGTCACGCCCCAATAAATGTGGTAAATGAGATCAAATGTACTCCACCATCCATTTCAAACTGTAAATTTGTTCATAATTTTTCTAAATATATAGCTTTCATTATTTCCCCTTTTTTTTAAAAAAGCCACTAGTGGCTACAAATAGACCCTAAATATTATTCTACAAGCTCCTAGGCTATATAATTGGGCATTAAATACAACAACGGGTCCTAACATATAATATGCCCCCAACAATGATATTAGCCAATCCCCACTTCCCTACCAGTAGTGTTGCCATAAACAGCTCTAATGATACCTGATAATGAAATGATACCTGATAATGATATTAGCATCCCCTAATGATCTCGTAGACATCTGACAACCCGAACAAGCCGGTGTTCTTCACTTGCCCATTTGAGATCAGCTGTATCACATTCCTCCATCTGTAGTCTGGGCACAGGATCAACGGGAGCTGCGGCCTCTTGCACTGACGTAGTGATGAACTCCCCGAGCTTGAAGCCATGGTTTAGGTCAGGGGATTTGGCCGCACGGTAGAGAGATGAGGGAGGGAGGGAGAAGGGGCAAATGAGCTCCAATGAGGGACATGCAAAGAGCGAGGGTTCTTGGCATACTTCTCAATTGGACGCCGATAAGGCGCGACCCGTCGCGCACACGCGTAGCGCAAGACCCCAGGTCCCCCAACCTGCACGCGTGACTGAGCCTCACGGGCGTTCCTCGGTTCCCACTTCCACTTGCGTGATGCATGGTGCCCGACCAGCCTTGCAACTCTGCATGTCATGCTGACGCAAACCAAAAAAACAAAAATATTTTACAACTTTTGAATATTGTATCCGTTTTTAATTCCGTCCACATCGGTGTGTTTTACGTGATGAGACGAACAAAACTAGACACCACTTGCATATATTTCAAATAACTTTATTTTAGTAACAATTTATGTGTAAATATATGCTAAGAGATTTATATAGGAGTTACAACCACGAATACTAAATCTACTACTCCAAAAATATACTAAAGTTTTTACATAGTTTCTATAGCTTGTATCATCTCCAATTCTCCATGGACTGCGATAAAAAAACTAAACTAAAGTTTTTTACATGGTATGCACATCGATGGTTACCATAGAAATATAATAAATTTGTTATATAGTATTTACATAAAGGTACAAACCCCTAAAGATGGTAACGAACCAGAACAAGATAAGCTACAACCTGAAAGGACAAATTAATAAAATAAACATTGTATAAGCCACCAATTAGAGAAACAAGTTATTATAAAACACATTACAAAAAGCTAGGAAACCTGACTTGCCGCCAACTGCGAGCATTTATTAAAAAATGAGGGTAACGATACAAAACAAGACAATATGCAACCTGGGGACAAATTATTAGAACAAGCATTATATAAGCTGCCAATTAGAGAGGCAAGTTATTATAAAACGCACTATATAAGCCGGGAAAGATGAAAATTGGAGGGGCATTTATTAAAAAAACAAGAGTAGCAACCTAAAATAAGATAAGTTGTACCCTGAGAGACAAATTATTAGAATAAGCATCGCATAAGGAGCCAACTTAGAGGGTAAGTTATTATACAACTAATATGTACCATTTAAGAATGCATTTGAACTTAAAAAGGTGATTGGGAACCAAAAACTAAAAAACATTAAAAAAACATGATTGAAAACTGAAACTAAAAGAAATTGAAAAAAACTTGACTGAAAACTGAAGGGAGTGGGGGGTGGGGGTGGGGGTGGGTGTGGAGAGGGGGGTTTGCAAAAATTTTTGTGACAACTTATGTGTGCAATGGTTACACTATGTAACAACTTATATATTGTAGGTGATACAATTAATATGCAGGATTTAGGAAGACATTCGAACCTAGAAGGGTGGCGGATAAACTGAAACTAAAAAAAACATGACTGAAAATTGAAACAAAATAAAACTTAATTGAAACTGAAACTGGGGGCAAATTATTTTGTGGCAACTTATGTGTGCAATAGCTACTTGTTTGTAATAGCTTATACATTGTAGGTGAGATAACTAATATACAAAATTTAGGATGACATTCGAACCTAAAAGGGTGACTGAAATCTAAAACTAAAAAAATTAAAAAAAAAACTTGACTGAAAAGTAAAACAAAAAAACTGAAAAAAATACTTGATTGAAAACTAAAACAAAAAACATTAAAAAACAAGACTGATAACAAAAACTAAACTGAAAAGAAATCTTGACTGAAAACTAAAACTAGGGGTAAATTCTTTAGTGGTAACTTATGTGTATAATGGCTATCCTTTTATAACAATTTATACATTATAGCTGAGGCAACTAATATACAAGATTTATGAAGACATTCAAACCTAAAAGGATGACTGAAAACTCAAACTAAAAAAAATTTAAAAAAAAAACAAGACTTATTGGTCGCTAAAATTAAATAGACTTAAATAAGATAACTGAACCTTATCTCCGCAAAACTGAACCTGAACCTTTACTCAATAGACTAGAATAAGACTAATAAACTAAGCTAAACCTGAACCTAATTGCTGCAACTAAATTTGACTGAACCTAAATCTATGAACTGATACTGAAACTGAACTGATGATGAAAAGATAACAGAGGGAGGAACTGAAATAGCTAAGACTGAAATATAACTGAACCTGAATCTATGAATGAATTAACATTGAAAATGAATACTGAAATGTAAAACTGAACTTCTATCCAACAAAAGCAACAGGAGCATGTACTAGAAGCAGAAACTGAACTTATACTGAATCTGACCTGATAATGGAAAGACAACAGAGAGGAACTAAAATAGCTAAGACTGAAATTAAAAATGAAATAAAAATGAACTATCCTGTATTAAGACTGAACATTACTGAAATAGTTAAGTTCATCGTTCTGAGTGAACAATACTGAAAATTACTGAATAAAAATGAACAATAATGAACTAACACTGAACAAAAATGAAAGAGCATTGCAAGCGTGATGCTCGGCTTCGGATGATTTCCAGGGGAATCATCACGTTGTTTCCTGTGAAATTCCTGTCGCCGCTAAAATAAAGGATCCCAAACAGCAGCAGCGACAGCTCGCTCTGTGGCCGATCTGCACCAGGAGAGCCGGCAGCGTCGCCGGCGAGGTGGCCACGGCGATAGAGCGGTTGAGCCTGGCGTCCGCATCGTTCTGGGTATACTACAGCCTGCGCCCCGGCGTCGTACCGTTCCTGTGGGAGTCCAAGCCCGGCACGCCCAAGAGCGGCGGGGGCGCCGTCGGCGCAACGGCAGCTCATCAACAACTCCTGCCAATATCGTCGCTGCCGTCGTACCACTCGTCCCAGCTGAAGAAGGGGAGGAGGTGCCGCCGAGGGCGCCGTGCCAGGCGGCGGTTGGCCTCGCGAAGGCGCTTCTCGCCGCGCTCGGCATCAGGAGGCGCGAGGCGGAGAAGGAGACGCTCGGGTTGGAGGATTGGTGCTTCGGGCCTGGGGAGGCGATGGCCGCTACTGGGCCGGTTCGTCGCGGACTGGCGCGACCAGGAAAAAGTCTACTTTTCCTCCCTCCGCTCCAGCGAACATCTTTTCCTTCCTAACTCTAAAAACCAGACAAATCACCTCCCTTAAGAGCATCTCAAGAGTTTGGCAATTTTCATTTGGCAAATCTTGTGTTTTGCCAAGTTGTAAAAAGATATGCCAAGTAAAAAAACAGTCTCTCTCCAAGAGTTTGGTATAATTCACTTGCCAAACCCAGATCTAACTTACATCAGGAACCCTGAGGGAGAAACAAAATTATGTTTATGCCCTTCCACCTCTTAAAAACTTACATCAGGAACCCTGAGAGAGAAACAAAATTATTTTTGTGCCCTTCCACCTCTCTCGTACATACGGATGCCAAGTCCGCTCCGCGCGCGCATATTTGCGCGTGCGAGGCCGGTGGATGGCAAGTTGCCAAGAATGCCAACCTCATTTGCCAAGCTGTTGGAACCCAAATTTTCTCATTTTGCCAAAATTGAAAGGATGCCAATCTCATTTGGCAAACTCTTGGAGATGCTCTTAATTTTTAAAACCGTACATTTTATCTCCCTAAGCTGGTTATAAGCGGTTTTGAAGGTATTTTATCTTTTTCTTTTTTATTTATTTTGACTGAATCTTTGAAAATCATAGTAAATCACAGAAAAATTATAAAACGCATGGTTTTTCCTGTGATTTGCTATAATTTTCCAAAGATTCAGTCGAAATAAATAAAAAAAGAAAAAGACAAAACCACTTTTAAAACCGCTTATAACCGGGTCAGGGAGGTAAAATGTACAGTTTTGAAAGTTGAGGGAGATGGTTTGTTTAATTTTGAAGTTTAGGGAGGAAAAACAGACTTTCGCAAAAGTTGAGGAGGAAAAGTGGACTTTTTCCTTACACTTTTCGTTCTCAATTCCTAGGTTCTCACGTACGTCTCACATTACTAGAGAGTAGAGACGGAACCAAAACTCTTGCCCAACTATGGTGGGCTTGTCATATTAGGCCTCGTTCGTTTGTTCAATGTTGAAAACAGGCATGTTAATTTCAACGTTACGTGCAAGCTTGCAATTGGTGTGCAGCCAATGTAGATTTTACAGGTCCATTGAGCACACCAAAAACCATTAAAAAAATGCTTAGACATGCAGTGGAACGACATGCAGTGGAACAAGGCGACCAAGGGTTCTCTTGCTACCTGGTGTGGGTTACTGAGTTATCCATGTCCGTCCGGCACCGTCGTTGCAAGCTTGCACGTAACGTTGCAGGTGCAGTGAGGGTATCTCCTCCTTGGTCCCTTCACATATTCAGGTAGTATTGTAGATGCATTCCTGCTGTTATCTGCAGAGAAGTCTTCAGTCCCAGTCTCCCAAGGACAAATGCAGAGTTTGTTTTCCCTTTTTTATTGCTTTATGCTTGACACATCATATGCAATGACACATTCTACGTGGCTTAACCGTAACGTGAAAATCACCCTTTGCACGTAAGCGTTCAGTCCTAGGCTCCTAAAGTCCTAAAGCAATATGAATACAGATGCATCACCCTTTAGGCGTAACTGACAATTGTTTCTGTAGGAACCAGCGGCTGTATCACCCTTCAGCAATATTTGTGTGAAACTGTAATATTTCTTATATAAATCAATGAGTTCCAAAAATGCCCTAAGTAAGTAAGTTAGTAGATTGACAAAATAGGAGTGATTCATAAAAGCTTTCCGAGAAGCAAATATTTTTTTTCTTGTGTCTACCGTAAATATATTGGAGCAAACAGCACCAACCAACCATCATTATTCCTGAGAACAGACGTGTGTGCATGATAAGGGAGCATATCCATTGTTGACGACGACCTGACTGAGATCCAGCCGACTGGCTGAACAAGTCTACCAGACCACAATAAACAAACTAATCTCACTCATATTCACCATTATTAACACCCTAGGCATGATCCCCAAGCTAACAGAAAGCACGTTCTTGCCGCCATAACCTACCTTATCCTTCCTAATCCGCTGGGATAACTCTTTTTTTTCTTGGTCTGAGATAAGATGCTTGTCTGTCTCAGCCAGAGGGCGTCGTTTCCACATGCTCCCCATCAGGACATCATGGATTTATCCAAATAACTGACTGATGTCCATTGCTTCCTTCCTGTCAACAACGAAGAGACAGAATTCGTAAGTAATTAGATAGCACAAGAAATATAGATATGCTAATCTATCAAGATCACATGGAGTAAGGGTAACTATCACTCGCTCTTTGGCACCGAGTCAACAAAATTTATCTGACTAAACAAGACGCTTATATCTAACCATTTGAATAGCTCTTCCTTTTTCTCCTATATATATCCACATAAGCTGCGTCCCTTTGATGTCCAAACATTGAGCAGAGCTTGAGCTTCATATGAAATGGCAGAGCCTCACAACTTAGCATCTCATAGAGTACCCTTGTGTCACAAGGAGATTTGCAGTAAACCAGGTGATGATCACTCCGAGTCGGCTTCCTTCTCGGGCGCATCCACTGGGTCCTTGTGCTCATCAGCTTCAAATGTGTCTGATGACGCAACTTCTTCCCCACCTGGTCATCCCTCTGAGCCTTCCTCAGCATCTTCAACCACGTTGCATCTGGATGCTGAGGGTCCCCTGTATGAGTTGTCCTCACTGCTAGATGAGCTTCCAATCAGGTGCATATCTTGTCTTCCACTACACAACTGTAACTAATCTAGAGAAAACAACACCATGCTTGTTTATATTCCAGTCTCCTTAAAAGAAGTCATGAAACAAATAAATCACAATGTGTAACCAGGCTTCACAAAATAGTTTTGTAACTTTTACATTCATGGTAACGGTAGAAATAGATATAGCCTCAAAATTACAAATGCTCGAATAAAATGTGTGATTTCTTTGCACTATTATCTTGTGTTATACTAGCAAGCCAAGCTTCTGTCCCTAGCATACAATGGAATGATCTGTTATCTGTTAGAAAAAGCTTGCAAATTCACTTTCAGTTTAACTAAAGTTGATATTGCTCTGTGCTAACTAGTAGAGGTTCCCCCTTTGCACAAGACCTATGATAAGTATGCAACAGAGTTCAACTTCATATGTATTTTTGCTAAAAAGGAAAAAAAAAATGAGTGGATATATAACACAATGTCATGATTATAAAAAACAGATAGTCAACATTACTTTCATAAAATTCACTTCAGATGCAAAGCATTCAAATTCACATAAGTAATACAATTTCCACAGGAAAGGGCTGTCCAATTACTACCAAGGGAAGGCCCAATCATTCACGTCTATATCTGATGCTACAAGTGTTCAAGACCTTGCAAAGAAAATTTCATACAGTAAGAGGATGAGAGCAAGCAAAAGCTATTCAGTAGGATTAGACATGAACCAACGGTCAATCATTGTATCAAGGCCATGCAACAAGGTGATATCAAAGAGGCCCTCAAATGGTTCATTTGCTAGAGTAATGCCAAGAACTAGCAACACCAGCCAATTGAACATCAGCACTAAATCATATGGACACCAGAAAAAGAGAGATGCACATGCATATTGATCTGTAACAAAGGGAAAACTAGGGTGACAACTGACAAGTCTCCACTTCCCATTGACCAGCTGTGCTTCGTGTGTGCTTTATACATGAAAATCTGAATAATGTTTGCTTCTACGATCAACCTGATTTCTTATGTGCTTCATTTCATGATCCATATGAAGGTCGATCAATCAAATAGATGTAATGAGGAAGGGTGAATCATAATAAACAAAGCAAAACATGACAGAAAATACAGTTATCTTCATCACAATGCCTCCATCGAATTCCTACTCATCAATTATACTTCAGCATTCTTTTCATATAAACAAATATCAATAACGTGGAGGAACCATTAACAGATTTACTTAGCAACATTTATAAGTGCTACACAAAACGAAACTATAAAAAATTCTATGTAGAGTTAAAAATGGTGTTGCAGATGACTTTGGACAGAAGCAAAGGCCACATGGTAAGCTCTGGTTGCACAAGGATGTGGCCCATTCAATTCTCTTTCCATGTATCTCAACAAAATGACCTGTTCAGAAGACAAGCAAGAAATTTATAGTATCTAAACTTAAAGGCAAGTTTCCACTGAAGTTACATACTTTGAATTTTAAGTACGCATTACCTGAAGGAAATATCTAAATTGCCATTCACCTTCCTTTTCCAAATATAAAAATGCATGAATTGCCAACTAAAAAGGCTGGTGCTACAACATACGATTTTTGCAACCTTCAGAGCAAACATGTCCAAAGTGATAATTTTGTTCCTTTGGCACATGCATTACGCCTACCATTCCACGTTTTTTTTCCTTAAGAATGAATGAATAATCCGGTAATGATGTCAAGTTGAATCATTTATTGCTCAGCCATCTGGTATAGTCTCCAACAGCATCAAGATCACACTGCAGGTGGGGGTTGGGGGGGGGGGGGGTGTAAACTATCAGCACTTCCAGTTTTTAACAGAGCAAACGACAAATTGAGATAAGGCACAAAAATGAACACTAAATATAGTTCTTTAGTGGGAATGAATTCTTACATCTTTTGTTATTCCAAGATGATCAAGTAGAATTCTTAAACCACCACTTTTTGAAGCATTGAGGGGAACAATATCAATTGTATTTGGATGCATTTTGATAACATGTGCTTTCCCTTTGGTCAGTTCTGAACAATGCTGCCTTAGGACAGATGAATCCTCTTTGGTACTATAAAAAAGAAGCAATTTCTGCATGTACAAGTAAATAGTGTAAATCCAATATAAATTAAATTGATCTAATATCTATTTATCTGATTTGTTGAAGGTGTACGGAGTGCTGTCAACAGTATTAGTTATTAAGACAACTCTGTGTTAAAGAGATTTGCTAAAGACATTTTATGAGCTACCTTGACATTTTATTAATCATACTGCATTTCTTCTTTCATCTCTGTTTACATAGAGAACCTCAACTGAACATAACCTAGCTCCGTTGGTCACCCAGACCACCCAAGTTCAAGTCCTCGTCAAGGCAGATTCAGGTGCCTATTTCTTCTTAATTAATATAAGTCACCTAGTTCCTCCTAGGTTGCTCAAAGGTTCTTTTATGTAAAGAAATAATAAGGATCCTTACAAGCTGATACTCAGTATGATAATTTGAACTTACAACCTAAGAACAGGTTGAGAGGCCTATCCTACTAAACTACTAATAGTGCTGATTCAAGGTTTGTGTTGGTAAGCAGGGCAATCTTCCTGTTCCTGCTGCCTGCTAGTGGATTGGATGATCTACATGAATAGACCTACAGTTTGGGCCATTCTGAAGAGTGAGGATGCTATGAGCTTATTATCTCACCAAATGCAATAGATTTACTGCCTAAAGTTTTCTAATTATCAATTTATCATACTTCTGTGATAACATAAAAAAAAAGTTCAACTAATATGCACCAGATACTAACAAAATTGTCCAGAATAGTCAAAAACAAAACCCTACCATCCTTAAATAAATCATTATATATGCTTTCCAAGATTAAAGTAAGAGTAGAATAAGACAAACCTGAATAGATGAACATTCCAAAAGGTCCTCAATTGAATGCATCACTTTTACCTGATATGAACAAAATCGCCTCAACTACCTGAAGCCTATCGTAGTTAGAACATAAGTCTGTACAGCAAATATCTAGATCATACCTTGTTTTCATTATGTACAGTGTGCAACAAGTCAACAAATGGGTGTTCAAACAAGGTTAGACATTGTTCCTCACAGTAAGCAACAAGAGGAATTTTATGCTTCAAGGAGTACAGCAATGCCTGCAAATGGAACAAATGGAACTTGCAGTAACATGAATGAAGATTATTCCATGCCTAGAGAGTTCTTTAGCAAAAATGAATAAAACAGATAACATAGATGTTAACAGAGGCGAACGAAACATTGGTAGGAGAAGGAGCTCATGCTCAACGGGAGTGTATTCCATGCCTATATCATCTAAAACCAAATACAAATAACACCCCAATTAATTAAAAAAAATGGACAACATCTCCCAAATAAAGGAATAGTGGGTGCAGAATTAAAACTTCAACAGAAAAAAAAAACACATCTAACAAAAGAACATATGATAAAATTCCAGAATAACTATATATTTTACAAAAAATAATTCAATGGCATTATCGTAAGTGATTACCTCCTTGCAGACATCTAAATCCAGTTCTGCTCTATAAACTTCTTCGCCATCCCTTCCATAGACAAGTGAACCCTGAACCAAATGTAGCAGAAATATAACTATTTGGGCGTCTCACTTCAGAAAAGGGTAGATTCAATGGTATCAGTATCAGTAGATGTTCAGATAAACAAAGGAAAAATGATGGTGACAGCTCAAAAGTTGGTACCACTTCCTTCCACATAACCCTTACATGATGGCATGAGAAAACATCTCAATTTAACAACATTATTATTTGTATGCGGCTCATGGAATACATATTACATAGTTGCAGAAACAACTTACATGGAAAGGGCAGAAGTTAAAGAAGCTCAACTTTGCCTTGAATATTTAAAAATTTAAGTATTTAACCATGTCATATTCACACAACAAAGCAACATTTCATTCCAACCCATGTAACTTTACAAGTCCTTTTTGATAAGACATTCATTTTCTTGGAGAAAAATGAATACCAAGCAAACAGAGTTTGGTCAAATGCATTCGTCAATGTTACATCTTCAGGACTATGTCACAAGAAAAAACAGGGTAACATAAGATGGCACACAAGTACACAGCTTTGATAAATAATCTCTACAAATCTAGAATTCTTATTCAAATTAAATTGGATATAATTTACCTGCAAAAAGACACCAGGTGAAGTCTCTGAAATAAAATCACCTTTTTCATGGAAATCAAGAAGCTTGAAGGTTCTAATGGTGGAAGCCCGACTCTAGATAAAGAACAAAATATCAAGAACGCATAATAAAAAGTAATATGGAGTGACAAGTCTCTTGGATGTTGTTGACATGCTTTAATTCTTCATTAATCAGATGATATAATTGGTCGAAAAAAATAATCAGATGATATTATATTACTTATTATTGGAGTTCAGTAAAAAAAGTAATTATTGTATAATATATATTTTTTGACAGGCATACATAGTTACCTAATACTCTCTCCGTTCCAAATTATAGACATTTTGGCTTTTCTAGATACATTACTTTTACTATGTATCTAGACAGAGTGTATATCTAAGTGTATAGCAAAACCAATATATCTAGAAAAGCCAAAACGTCTTATAATTTGGAAGGGATGGAATATGTAACTAGCCTATATTATACAATAAAAGAGAATTAGGAAGCAATTGACATAATAAAATTCACTTAAAGAACTAAACATCCTCTTAACTATCAGCTTTCATGAGAATTTTTCCAAGTGTTCCACATACTGTCTGTTTTGGGAAAGCTGGCATATGATTGGTAAATGGTAAGCTTAAAAATTATCCTAAAACTAGCCGCCACTTCAGATCAGTGCCATTAGCATTGCATGAACAAATACCATGACTGCATTGAACCCACCTTTCCAGTAACCATGATAATATTTACTCCTGTGGCAATTGCCTCTCTCAAAGATCCTATTGATTTTTCATGCAAGCCTCCTTCATAATCCACAATAGTACCTTACCAATTTTTTGGAAGAAATTATACACTAGAACTTGGCAAGATCCAATACAAGCCAAATATTTCTAGGCGCTCAATTAACTCACCATCTATATCACAAATGATATGGCTTAGTTTGGCTTGATGTTTCTCTTGTAGGAACGCTTTCTCTATACTGCTATCAGCCTCTGTGAGTGAATCCATAGGTAAGTGACAAGAAATAGATTGACATACATTTTCTTTCCTATAATAATGGTTAAAACGTGCAGAGGAAGCTTACCAACAGAATTTCGTAAATGTTCCATACCAGTAGCAATATCATAGGCACTCTTAATTAATCCCTTTCCTCTCCATTCAAGAGTATTTAATATATGCTCTTCTTCTTTCTCCATCTCTTCTTCAGCCACCTTGCTGACTTCATGGTCAAAGCCCAATAAATGCAATAGCCCATGCACCTATTGAAGTTTAAGTCAGTTAGCATAAAAAAGTGTGCAAGCTCTTTGGCAGGCATATGCAGGATGCACCACAAACTACAGCAGTAATAGCATAGAAGTATGCATAGAGGCATTCAGCTGTTGATACACAATGGCCAATGGAAATAAGCAGTTGAGCACTAGTGCATTGTGCAACTCGCCATGACCTGTAGTCTCTACTTTTGCAGGCAGCTTTTAGATTTCAGATACTGCTCCATTAAAATAGTGCCCTAAGCTTTTTATGCCTTTGATACAAAACTTCTTAATTGTGAAGGTTCAAAGTGCAGTGTGAAGTGAACATCACATTTGCCTATTATGGAGGTGTACATAGTGCAGCGAAGCTGAACATGACTATATTGATAAATCTGACAACAACTACAGGACTATTGATCCATTGATGCAACTGGAGAAGTTGCAGTAAAACATTATTAAGAAATAAGGAGAGGAAAACCAACCAACCATGAGAATTCTTATCTCATCAAGAAGCGTGTGGCCCCTTTCTTCTGCTTGCCGTCGAGCTGTTCCAACAGAAATTACTATATCACCCAACTGCAGCTGTCGAAGCAAAACAAAACATTATAACGAAAAGGGTCAAAAGAAGCATCCAAAATAAATAGACTCATTTGGTAGGATGCCATACAATGGGAATATCAAGCTCTGGGATATGCTGAGACATTGACAGAACATCAGTAGCATGATCCTCATCCCTCCATTCCTTGTTGAGCTTCCTGATGAAATCATCATCGCAAAGCAGCAGAGAGACCTCAATGCTAGCATACTTGTTCACATTGCATATAGAAGGATCTCTGGTCATGTAATCTGAGCCTTCAAGGTCGTTGAGGGCCAGCTTCACTGCCTTCCCAACATCTGTCCGAAGAGTTTCTGCAATGCTCTGCACAGCAATTTGCAGGGAGATGGACACATATATAATGCCAATTTAACATTACGTACAATTGAAAAGGGAAATACCACAAAGTGGCTTCAAATGCATACTCAATTTATTTTGAGAAAAACCTGCCTCATCGGTTCAAAACTGCGAAACTAGAGCCCCAAAGCTATTACCAGGATTTTCGTCGCAAAAAAAAAAACTATTACCAGGATTTCAGGGTCGTCGGGGAGGGCCTCCTCTATGCCAATTTGCACGCTGAGCTCACCAGGGCCCTTCCGCGTCGGCCTCCCTGCTCTCTTCCGCCCCAGCAACATCGGCGGCCGTGACGAGCGCCTTCGCCTCCCGAAGGTCGACGAGCCGTATTGCCGCGATGCGGCTACGATGATGGGAAGCAGGGTACGACCGTGGGGAGGAGGAGCAGGCGGCGGCGACCGGAGAGGGAGGAGCTGCCGCGGGGTGGAGCGGACGCTGGAGGTGTTAGAAGAGAGGATTTGGTGAGATGCGAGCGCGCGAGAGAGGAGCTGATGGAGGCGCACCATCGAGAGCAGCAGCAGATTGGCGTGGTGCGCGCGAGGCGTCTAGAAGGTTCCGGAAATTTTGGCCCGAGGGTGGCTAGCGAGGGAGGAACTCGACGACGACCGGGGCCTCTGGGGGAAGCAGCGAGGAAAAATGGAAGATAGGGTTTAACCGTTGAACCCCAGCTAAGAAGGGCTAACTTGATAAGATTCACTGACATGTGGACCCAGACCTTGGTCAAATCCACTCGGTCCCATATGTCAGTGATATCTGTGGAAGCTGTGTGAGAGGGTTCAGTTCAGGCGCCCCCCAAACGCCAATCCACGCCGGCCAAAATGCCCCGCCGCCTGGCTACGACCTACGCCGGCCGCATTGCGGCGGCGATGCCGTCCCCCTCGGGCCCCTCCCTCACCGTCACCGTCTCGCCGACGCCGCCCTCCACCCCGCTTGACACGCGTGGCTACTCTCTACCGCGCCGCCACCTCATCTGCGCCGTCGCCCGAATCCTCCGCTCCCCGGCGTCCCCCACCCCGCTGCTCGACCTCGATGACTACGTCCGCTCCCACCGCCTCACTCTCACCACCGCCGAGGCTTCCGAGGTCATGAAGGCGCTCGCCCCCGACACCTCCCTCGCGCTCGGCTTCTTCCGCTTCGCCGCCACCTCCCTCCCCGGCTTCCGCCACGATGCCTTCTCCTACAACCGCATCCTGGTCCTCCTCTTCCGCAACCGCGCCGATCCCGCCGAGGCCATGCGGCTCGTCGCGGAGATGGAGCGCGACGGCGTGCCGGGCAACATCTCCACCGTGAATTTGCTGGTCGGGATGGGCGTGGAGGTGGGGAGGTGCCTGGAGCTGGCGAAGAAGTGGGGGCTGAGGCTGAACGGGTACACCTACAAGTGCCTTGTGCAGGCGCATCTGAGGAGTCGGGAGGTGTGGAAGGGGTTCGAGATGTATGAGAAGATGCGGAGGAAGGGCTACAAGCTGGACATATTTGCGTACAACATGCTGCTTGATGCGCTTGCCAAGGCTGGAATGGTATGATAATGATCACGAATCGCATATATTTAGGATGTTTTTTGTCATGCTGTGCTAACTTTGGGAAGTAGGAATGGTTGTGTTAAAAATGGTGTTGGTATGTTTAATTTTGATCACTTGACTAGAGCATATTAGGAATCACGAGTATGAGAGATACCTTACTCAAATATTTCCTGGGGATAAAATTTGTGCAACTTAGATGGTACTTGCACAGTATGTAAAGATGAGCTTCTACTGTCTGTGGTCTGTAGGTGGTTGGTACACTAGTTGATGCTGTTATATGAATGAATTAACTGTTTATCTGACAGTGGATTCTAGCTACTCTTGTGCTGGGTGACACAATTTAATGTTCTACATGGGCACTTGCATGTCTGGAAGAATTCAAACTTGTAGAAAAGCATGTTTCTGCTGCAATTATGTTCCACAAATTGTTGATTGTTAGTGTGTTGCTACTCACTGCATATAGATGTCCTTGATATGTTTGAGTTACTGGTGTGGGGGAATCTGTGTACCCATGGAACTCTGACATGCCCTATATCATACCATTGCTGCTATACTCGTCCTGTTCTGTATCATTTGCTCTGCTCTACTATCACCCGGCACTGCAGTCCTTGTGTCACACTGCTCATGTAGCCGAATTAGCCCTCCCTGGACTGGTGGATGTGGCCTCACTTAGTGGCATATTGGGAATAGTATAAAGAGGATGGGTGACTAGGAAAAGTGAAAGGATGAGAAGTCAGGAAGAGGAGGGGGGATTGTTGTTTTCATAAAAACAAAGATAGTTTCAAGTTAATATGATTGCTAGGTGTATCTGTTAGACATCGTAAGTTTCACACCCCTTGGTTGCCTGCGGTTAGGATTGGGACATGAGGAAGCAGACAAACTCTTATTGAATAGAATTTCCCGTGGCCATTGGTGAATCGCCAGGACATGAGAATCCATGCCGTGGAAGAACTGGAAGGGGATCATGATTTCAATCAATTTGTTCGAAACAGAATCACTTGCTAAAATTGTTTGGCTAGCTGTCTGTATTCAGATTCTAATGAGAGGAGAATGTGGTAGAATAGACTAAAATTCCCTTGGCATATGATGAAATTTTTTTTTAGTTACTACAGCAAAATAAAAGCATTTGTAATCATGAGATTGGATGTTACTAGTGTAAAATGCGGATCTTGTTATTGAGCTACTGGCTGAATGCTACTGGCCAAAGAAGCCAAGGCAGCGGGGGAGGCCATGGGTGGACTCGGAGGAGCCGAGGTGGCGGTAGTGAGGTCGTTGGGCGCAGCCGGCAGTGGCAAGGTAGAGGGGCATTGCGAGGCCGATGAGGATGGGTCAGACGGTGCTTGGCGAGGTCAGGATGTGTGGGAAGGCTGCCATCCGGGTAAGGAGCGTGGGGAGAGGTGGGCGCTCCTGGTATGGCGCAGGCGGCGCGGTGACACTACTGAATCCCATCCGTCCACCCCAGCCTAGTGCAGCCGAATGGATGAGATGGTGGCACTTCTGTATTTTTTTCAGCAGAACAAAGCACAGTTGAAGATGTTGGCTCCCTGAATCGGTGCGAAACCACCCGATCAGCGTTTTGGCCACCACCGAAGGAAATGCAGAACATTTCCGCTCCGATTCCAGCGGCAGTATTTCTGTTTGGAGCCGTTTCTTCCGATTCTGATGAGAAACGGAACTGAATGGCCCCTAAGTCCCAATAGCTGAATATTAAAAATAGTCAAAATTTACAGCATATGCCAATACTAATATCATGTTTTCTTAAAATAAATAGAAGTTTTTAGTTAATTATTACATTTAATGACATAAAATCACAAAGAAGCATATAAATGATGAAGATATAAAGAAGACACATGGAGACAAATTTTCATAAGTTTTTATATCAATTGAAAAGGATATCATCAATCATCTCATCATACTTTATCATGGTCCAAATCACTATCTTAATATTTTGATTACCATTGGAATCATCCACAATGTCACTTGAACCATCCACATAGCGAATAGCAGCCTAACAACAGTAATAGCGGCTTGCAATAGCGGCCACTAATTTCCAACACACTATCTTTGGTCCACTACCTTGTAGCTGTAGTGGTAGAGGGCTGCTACCGCTATAGTGGACACTATTGCGGCGCTACCAATGCTGTTTAGTACTATGCTTACAGGTGGGCCATGGGCTAACTTGCTTTGACAGAGTCTAATAGTAAGGGAGGTGGAGGGGATGGTGTACCATGAGCCATCATTTTAGTGCTTTTGCTGCAGTAAAAATTTGTTTCTAGAAACCCTGAATTTTTGTTCCTTCCCAAGTTTCGACCTAACTGCATATAATCCATTGACAAGTAGAAATTTGTCTCAAGCAGGTTGACCAAGCTTACCAAGTCTTTGAAGATATGAAACAAAACAACTGTGATCCAGATGCATACACATACACTATACTAATTAGAATGTCTGGAAAGGCTGGGAAGACCACTAAATTTGTCTCATTTTTGGAGGAAATGGTGTCCAAAGGAGGTGTTCTTAATCTGATAGCTTATAATACTGTTATTGAGGCTCTTGGTAAGAACAAGATGGTTGACAAGGCGATTTTTATGCTTTCTAAAATGATTGAGAGTGACTGCCAACCCAATCAATTCACATATAGCATTATGCTGGATATTTTATCAACAGGGGGACAACTCCACAGGCTGAATGAGATTCTAGATATCTGTAGTGGACATCTGAATAGGTCAGTTTATTCTTATTTGGTCAAGGCACTCTGCAAATCTGGGCATGCAAGTGAGGCTCATAGTGTATTCTGTCGTATGTGGAGTTCCCATGAAAAAGGTGACCGGGATGCTTTTGTATCAATGCTTGAGGCACTATGCAATGCTGAAAAGACAGCAGAGGCTATTGATCTACTGCATATGATGCCTGAAAAGGGGATTACTACAGATGTTGGAATGTATAATATGATCTTTTCTGCTCTTGGGAAGCTGAAGCAGGTGTCTTTCATGAGCAGTCTCTATGATAAGATGAAAGCCAATGGGGTTGTTCCTGATGTTTTCACATACAATATTATGATTTCAAGTTTTGGTAGGGTTGGCTTAGTTGATAAGGCATCTGAACTTTTTGAGGAAATGGAGGATGGCAGTTGCAAGCCTGATGTCGTCACCTACAATTCTATGATAAATTGCCTTGGAAAAAATGGAGATCTCGATGAAGCCCACATGCTTTTCAAAGATATGCAAGAGAAAGGATATGATCCTGATGTCTTCACTTACAGCATATTAATTGAGTGCTTTGGGAAATCCAATAAGGTTGATATGGCATGCAGCTTGTTTGATGAGATGATTGCACAGGGATGCGTTCCTAATATTGTAACCTATAACATTTTACTAGACTGTTTGGAGAGACGTGGGAAGACAACAGAAGCTCATAAATTTTATGAAACTCTGAAGCTACAGGGATTGACTCCAGACTCGATAACTTACTCAATACTTGAGAGGTTGGAAAGTAGATCTCAACGAACAGTAAGAATACGTAAACCAAGTTGGAATACAGGTTGGGTTATAAGTCCAGTATGATAACCTACCCTGGTTCTTCCGGTAGCATACCTCCAGTGTAGTGGAGCTGAGGACAAATAGTCTGTATGCAAACTTGCAAATGTATTGCAGGTCAATAATGTCAACAAATGATTGCTGAATTACTGTGAAAACAATCTAGTAGTCCTGACTCATCAGAATGATAAGTATAAGTAGTATTGCATGGCTGCCAATATCTCGGTTCTGAACAATTCGTGGATGATGGACATCTTGAGAAGAGGTAAAAACACCTCTACTTCGTCATCTTATTAAAAGCTCAGAGTTAGTACCTAGATTCATAGTTATTAAAACCAGATCGGGCCAGCAGTTTAGCTGGGGAAAAGATGGAACCAGAGATCCAGTTCATTCTGGCCTCAGTTTTGGTGTTCGGATCATTTTTATATGCATCTAAAAAACTAAGACTGGTGGGTCATAGAGGAAGGTTGTGTACTTGTGTGCACTGCGGAAGGGAATTATGAAGAAGACACGTGCCATTTTTTTTCTCTTTTGTGCAACATCGCTGTAGCCTTGGCAGTTCCTTTTCTTCTGTGAATGTATGTAGGAGAGAATGCCTGAACTGTTCCTGTTCAGATGAAACATAACTTTCTCCTTGAATCTGCCAACAACAAGCTTTAGCATAGCCAAGTTTTTTTTTCTGATGTATACAATTATACATTAGCCTAGGAAAAATTTCTCCTTGAATAATGGAAAGGAGCTGTGTCATCAGCAAGCATTTTCGTAACACTGTTCCATTTGCTTTCATATGATTTGATGTAAAGTCAGGTGTTATGAGAAATGACTTTGCCCTCAGTGCACTACTTGTTCAGCTACCTAGCATGGCAGTATCCATCAATTTTATGAGGTGCTGCCGTCTACCTCACCAATGAGGTGGCGATCCGGAGTAATCAAATCATATTTAACAACAACAACATAGCCTTTTGTCCCAAGCAAGTTGGGGTAGGCTAGAGATAAAACCCAAAAGAGACGAGAAAACATGAAGGCACATAAAGGGACAAAAAGGCACAAGACAAAAAGAGGTCACGGTTCAGGCATGTTGATTGCCAATCTCCAAGCGCTCCTATCTATAGCTAAATCCTTGGGGATATTCCACTCCTTAAGATCTCTCTTAACGGACTCGTCCCAAGTTAGTTTAGGTCGACCTCTACCGCTCTTTACATTATCGGCCTGCTTTAGAACTCCACTACGTACCGGCGCCTCAGGAGGTCTCCGTTGAACATGTCCAAACCATCTCAACCGATGTTGAATCAATTTCTCCTCAATTGGTGCTACCCCAACCCTATCCCGAATATCGTCGTTCCGGACTCTATCCCTCCTTGTGTGCCCACAACACCAACGCAACATACGCATATCTGCTACACTCAATTGCTGGACATGTCGCCTTTTCGTAGGCCAACACTCAGCACCGTATAACATCGCCGGACGAATCGCCGTCTTATAGAACTTACCTTTCAGTTTCTAAGGCACCCTTTTGTCACAGAGGACGCCAGAAGCTTGACGCCATTTCAACCATCCGGCTGAAATTCTATGCCTAACATCTTCATCAATGTCTCCGTCCTTTTGTAGCATCGACCCTAAATACCGAAAAGTATCCTTCTTGGCCACCACTTGCCCATCGAGGCTAACGTCTCCCTCCTCATGTCTAGTCGCGCTGAAATCGCACCTCATGTACTCGGTCTTAGTCCTACTAAGTCTGAACCCTTTCGACTCTAACGTGTGCCTCCATAGTTCTAACTTCCTATTAACCCCTGCCCTACTGTCGTCAACTAGCACCACATCATCAGTAAAGAGCATACACCAAGGGATACCACCTTGTATGTCCCTTGTGACCTCATCCATCACCAAAGCAAATAAATAAGGACTCAAAGCTGACCCCTGATGCAGTTCTATTTTAATTGGAAAGTCACTGGTGTCGCCATCACATGTTCGGACAAACGTCACCACATCCCTGTACATATCCTTGATGAGGGTAACATACTTAGTTGGGACTTTGTGCTTTTCCAAGGCCCACCACATGACATTTCTCGGTACTTTGTCATATGCCTTCTCGAGGTCAATAAAGACCATGTGCAAGTCCTTCTTCTGCTCCCTATATCTCTCCATCAATTGTCGTAATAAGAAAATCGCCTCCATGGTCGACCTACCAGGCATGAATCTAAACTGATTTTGGGTCACATGTGTCACTCTCCTTAGGCGATGCTCGATAACCCTCTCCCAGAGCTTCATCGTATGGCTCATCAACTTAATCCCACGGTAGTTAGTACAACTTTGAACATCTCCCTTGTTCTTGAAGATAGGTACTAATATACTTCTCCTCCATTCTTCAAGCATCTTGTTAGATCGAAAAATAAGGTTAAAAAGCTTAGTTAACCATACTATCGCTTTGGCGCCTAGGTATCTCCACACCTCAATGGGGATACCATCAGGGCCCATCGCTTTACCTCCCTTCATCCTCTTCAAAGCCTCTCCGATCTCTACCTCCTGAATTATCCTCACAAAGCTTCTGTTGGTATCGTCAAATGAGTCGTCCAACTGAAGGGTAGGACCCTCATTCTCCCCATTAAACAGCTTGTCGAAGTACTCTCTCCATCTGTCCTTGATCTCTTCATCCTTCACTAGAAGTCGATCTGTCCCATCCTTGATGCATTTTATTTGGTTGATGTCCCTTGTCTTCCTCTCGCGGATTCTAGCCATCCTATAAATGTCCTTCTCCCCTTCCTTCGTGCCTAGCCGCTGATAAAGGCCATCATACGCCTGACCTTTTGCTACACTCACAGCTCGCTTTGCAGCCCTCTTCGCTATTTTATAGCTCTCGATGTTGGCTGCACTCTTGTCATGGTGGAGACGCTTGAAACACTCCTTCTCCCTAATAGCCCTTTGCACCTCGTCATTCCACCACCATGTGTCTTTCGCTTCCTGTTTGCCTCCCCTACTCACGCCAAACACTTCCGAAGCCATCTTCCGGACACATGTTGCCATCTTTAGCCATATGTCGTCGGCATCTTCTCCTTCTTCCCAAGGCCCCTCGTCTAGCATCCTCTCCTTAAACGTTTGTGCTGCTTTCCCTCTAAGCTTCCACCACTTTGTTCTCGCAATCTTGGCCCGTTTGTCCCGGTGGACACGTACTCGAAAGCGAAAGTCCGCCACCACAAGCTTATGTTGAGGGACAACACACTCCCTAGGTAACACCTTACAATCAAAGCAAGCATGTCTATCCTCCCTCCTTGCAAGGATAAAGTCGATCTGGCTCGAGTGTTGTCCACTGCGAAAGGTTACTAGATGAGATTCCCTCTTCCTAAAGAGGGTGTTCGCTATCAACAAGTCATAGGCCAGCGCGAAGTTCAAAACATCCTCCCCCTCTTGATTCCTACTACCATACCCGAACCCCCCGTGCACCCGCTCGAAACCTACATTAGTCGCACCAACATGGCCGTTGAGGTCTCCTCCTATAAAGAGTTTCTCGCTGATAGGCACGGTACTAACCATGCTATCAAGATCTTTCCAAAACTGTCTCTTGGTGCCCTCGCTAAGACCTACCTGAGGGGCATAGGCACTGATCACATTTAGAGCCGAATCTCCAACTACCAACTTGACCAAGATAATCCGGTCGCCTTGCCTCCTAACATCAACAACTCCATCCTTAAGGCTGCTATCGATCAAGATGCCTACACCATTCCTACCCGATGTTGTCCCCGTGTACCAAAGTTTGAAGCCAGTATCCTCCACCTCCTTCGCCTTCTGGTCCTTTCATTTAGTCTCCTGAATGCATAGAATATTTACACGCCTTCTAATTGCTGCATCGACTAGCTCTCTTAGCTTACCCGTTAGGGACCCTACGTTCCAGCTACCTAGACGAATCCTAGTTGGCTCGGCTAGCTTCCTTACCCTTCGCACCCGTCGAGGGAAGTGCGAAGACCCTTGCTCATTTTTCACTACACCCGGGCGTAGATGTAGCGCGCCACTAAGGTTGCGACGACCCGACCCTTGCTCATTTTTCATCGTACCCGGGTCACGATATTCCTTTGAAAGAAATTTTAGTTTGTAAAACAATTTGTGAACCTCCTAATTCATTGTATCCTTGTATTATCACAAGTTGTGAGAAGAATTTTCTAGTCCAATCGGATAAGATATGGATGAATTTTCTGTAGTTATGATTTGTTGCTGTCAATGTTTAGGAGCAACACAAGAACATTAGAATATGCTTCATATTGTTAGACAATCTGGACATTTGGAACCATGTGAAGTGGAGTATTTTTTTCCTTTTATTTTAAACAATTCCTATTCTTATAATGTTTGGTACTTAGCTGAAAAGGTAGAATGGCTATCATAGCTCATCTCTGTGTCATTTCTCTAGAAGCTAAACCTATGTTATTTTTTCTTGCATCAATTCAATGCTTCATTGTATCGTACTAATATAATCTGGAATCAAGGCTACCAAATTAAATGAAGTGGTCATTTTTTTTTGTTGAAAAGAAAGGTAACTATGGTTTGTATTCATGGTATTGTGGGCTAGATAGAGTGACAGGACTAGTGGTGTAGCCGAGCACCTGGCGTCCCTGGCTCTACCCTTGTCCAAGGCCCCCAAAACAATGAAAATCTACTCAAAACACATCAGAATATCAATTGTTCAAAGGACATGTCCTTGTATTAGCACAGGATTAGTCCCGGGCCTAGCCTATTTCTGGTTCCGTCCCTGGACAGGGTATAAATTTATATCCACATTCACCATCAGTAAGATGGAAATTGAACAATTTTATCCTCTTGCTTAATTATTTACAAGACGTACAGAGACAAGATTAAGGACCACCAATATACTTTACTCTTTATAATGTAAAACTGGAATAAAGTGACATTGTTGCAACTGCTAGCATCAAATAGATAATGAAATTGTGTGGGAACACATGCTTATCGCAATGGTATGCCATGAAGAACATTCTCAAATTTCAATACTGTACTAGAAAAGTAAATATTGAATGCATGTCAGTGTAAATGATGGTTTATATGCTATTCCAAAAACCAAGTTGGAAAAATCATAAAGCTATGTTATTACTAGTTGAACAGCGTATGGTTGCAAACCATGCCCTCAAATTGCTTCAATTTTGCACTTCTCACTTTCCAGAAGAGTATAGAAGCACTAGTTGAGGAATAGCCTGACTTGCTGAAGCTCCAAACTTCTGTGTTATCCACATGCTTATGGAACTTTGATAGGTTCTATGTCCAATGGTTCCAAGTTGATTAACTGCCATTTATGGTCATAAACCCTCTAATTTGTGTCTAGCTAGGGTGTGGTTGTAAGAGTCCGAGCCATTAGAAGTTACGAAATGGCTGTCCTTTATGGACCTAAGCTGCCAGACATACTCATATCGACCTACTCTTGGTACACATTTGTCTTCTCTCAATCCAAGACATTGAATGATATTCTGGGTATAGATTTGTATCCTGGTTTTGCAGAATTTAAATGTATTAAGTTTTGAATTTTGAGCCATATGTTAAAAATTGAGTACAGATTTATATTGAGCTTTGATACGAAAAGTCGAATGTGAATTTATAGATATAAATTTTATTTCAAAAATATTAAGTCGAATTTATTGTTCTGAATTCATATTGATGTTTAACACTTAAGCTAAAATTTAAATTTTATAGTTACAAGATTGTTTTCAGTGTCAAATCGATTAAAATTTTACATACATTACATGTTCTATGATAATCATAATTGAACTATTCTAGTTTGAAAATTGGAGTCTGTCATTCAAGAATGTTTAGATTGATCCATTTTGCAGATTTTTTTATTTATAGAACCTGCCTATGATGTTTACTTTTACAGATACTTGGAAGTAAAAAAATCTTAATTTTTACCCTAAGAAATTATACTCGTATTTGAATTATTTTTGGAACTTATGCATTTATAGTTGTGTGTTACTCGTGAATTGTATTTTGATTGTTTGCAATCCAATAGGAGCTTTAGTATAGAAAGTTGGAGATAATTCCATTTAGGAGGCCAATATGGCATCTTTTCAGGGACTCTCTTAACAAGGCTATGTGCTGGTTCAAATGGGATTCATAACCATAGGTGCAATTTTCTTCTTTTTTATATATAAAATAGTGCAAAGCCCACTTAAAAAATGTACACGCCTTATCAAATATTCTATGACTAATTCGATCTTCCCTGCTCTATTTAAGAGACATAGTGTTATGTGGCTGCTAGGGTTGAGAGGGACGAGTACTCACGGTGCTACAATACCCGTGGGTACTGTTCACTCCCAGGATTGTGGCAGCTGGGCTGCAAGGGAGAGAGGAGGCCGGCCGGGGGCTTTGCCCATAGCCGAGCAAGAGGGAAGGGATTTCCTTCCTAATTCTTGCTCGATTAGATTGATACATTTTCTATCCTTATATAGAGAGGTTTACTTGACTACATCTCCTCTCCTTGTATAGAGAGGTTTACTTGACTCCCAAGCAAGGCTTACTTGACCTCTAAGCAAGCGACCCTTATCTCTAATTAACCCTAATACTAACGGGCTATACAACCAGCCCAGGCCCAATAGGCCCCTGACGTACTCAAACACATAGGCTGATAGGCTTCTGTGTTGCGAATTCTTTTGGACTTCAAGTTTACTAAGGGATAAAAAATAGCATTTTCTGTGTGCACCCCTTAGCATATTTAAGGTGTTTATCTTTCTTTGGTTTGCCCAAAGACTTCAGATGCAAAACAATTTATTTTTGCAGGCCTGTAGCATGTGGCAATGCACCAATTCTATGCTAAATCTTCTGCTTGGGGATGTGTTGGGGGAGGAGGGGAACCTTGTGCTATATAGGAGAAAGTAGAAGCAACAACAGTTTATGATGGCTTTCATGCCCATAACCTCTTTGTTTTCTTGTTCGTCATTGCAAACAACTGGCTCATTATTGCATACAATGACCCTTTCTCATGCAATATATTGCCACAGTTTACAAACTAATTTCTATCTAGATCCCATACTTTTCCCTTACAATATTGTACTTTTGATAGCTTCAGCAGTTAGACAGCCCTGTTTGAAATCTTCAATATTTGGAACAGCTCAGTGTTTCTTTGGAATTTTATTGCCGAAGGGTGTTCATGTGCCTGTTCCCATGACACTTGCTTGTAGTTATCACTCCAGTCCTCACTGTCTTACTGGAGTCAACAGGTATGTTAAGATATAGGCCCATATTCTCTTGGCCCGTAGGCCGTATGTCCCATGTGCCCTAGTATATATATACACCGATAACTCTTGACTCTTCGGTACAATCTTCCCCAAAAGGTCACATGGTATCAGAGCAGGACTGGGGTTAGGGTGAGGAGAGATTCTCCTCAGATCCACCCGAGATCCAAAAAAAAATTCTCGCCGCCGTCTCACCCGTCCGTCTGCCGCGGCGTCTTTCGCGCACGCGTGCCAGTCGTCCGTCTCCGTCATCCTTCGTTTTGCGGCACAGCGCGACCCGTCCTCGCCCGTCGCCGCTCGTCCGTCGTCGTCGAGTTCCGTCGCCGTCCTGTCACCGCTCGTCTGCCTCCGTCGCGCGGATTCCGGTGGTCACCCGCTGTCGTTCGTCGCAGGGGATCTTACCGCTCCTTGTGGCCTCCTCTGCTGCTGCCCGCCCCTGCTGTTCCTCCGGCTGCTGTCAAGTGTTCCCGCCGTCATCCGTCGCAAGGGATCTTGCCGCTCCTTGCGGCCTCCTGTGCTGTTGTCCGCCCCTGGTGTTCCTCCGGCCTCCTCTGCTGTTGTCCGCCCTCGATGTTCCTCCGGCTGCTGTCAAGTGTCCTCTCTTGCCTGCTGTCTGCTCGGTCCTCTGCAGCAGAGGCGACACAGCCACCGTCTGATAATCGTTCGAGATCTTTCTGCTGTTTTCTGCTGTCTGGTCAGTCTTTGCAAGCTTCACTATGGCTCAGAATCCTCAGTTCAGTCCTATTGTTATTAATATCACTCCTGATGGTTCAAATTATCTGGAATGGTCTTTTTGTGTTGAAACTGCTTTTGCGGGGTCATGGTCTTTATTCCCATTTGACTAATAATCCACCTGAGCTCAAATCTGATGGCAGTAATGCTAGTGCTGTCACCACATGGCAAACTAATGATGGGAAGGTGATGGCTGACATGGTTAATAGTACTAAACCATCTATGATTATGAGTCTTAGAAAGTTTAAAACCGCTAAGGCAATATGGTCTACCTTAAAGAAGCGTTATGTTCAGGACAGCAGTGCTCTTCTCCATAATCTCATGCAGCAAATTCATGACATTGAGCAAGTTGATATGTCTATTGATGATTATTATTCTGCTTATGATCGTTTGATGGGTTCATTGACCTCCATGGTGCTTGAGTGCAAAGCTGCTGACTGTCCAGCACACAAATTCATTGAAAAATTTCTGACATATCGCTTTGTCATGGGAGTCAAGCCAGAATTTGATTCCATTCGTACACAGCTACTTCACAATTCTTCTAATCTAACCATGGACCAAGCCTTGGCTGAATTGCTTGCTGAAGAGACACGTCTCAAGTCTTTGTCTTCCTTTTCTTCTATGATAGTGTCTCAGTGTGTGTTGGCAGCATCTCAGTAGAACACTGTACCCAAAGGTACTTCTTCAGAGCCATGTAAGCATTGTGGCAAGACTACACATATATCAGAAAATTGTTTTTCTGCACATCCGGAGAAGTTAGCTGAGTATCGTGCACGTCGAGCAGCTCGTGCTACTCGTGGCCGTGGTACTTCTTCCATTGCTAGAGGTGGTTCTGTCTCTATTGCTGCTGCTTCACCCATTGGTGCCTCTCAGCCAGCTTGGGTTCTGGATTCAGGGGCTTCCTTTCATGTGACATCTGATCAGTCTCAATTGGTTTCCTGCAAGCCAATCACTGGTGGTGCTTCTATTCAGACAGCCGATGGTACATCTTGCTATATCACTCATGAGGGTACTTTTTGTAGTACCAATTTTTTTTGTACCTGATGTTTCATTTGTACCTCAGTTGTCCATAAATCTTCTTTCAGTGGGCCAAATTGCTGATCATAATTGCTTTATTGGATTTGATGACTCATCTTGTTTTATTCAGGATCGTCAAAGCGGGACTGTGATTGGGACTGGCCATCGCCGTAGAGGGTCTCCTAGCCTCTACATTTTGGACACCTTGGGTCTTCCTTCTTCTGCTACTTGTGTGTCAAATGTTGCATCATCGTCTAGGTCATCCTTCGCCAAGTGGCATCATCGACTTGGTCACCTCTATGGGTCTCGCTTGTCCACATTAATACATCAGGGCTATTTAGGTCATACATCTGTCGAGTCTAACTTTCATTGTAAGGGTTGTAAGCTTGGCAAACAGATTCAGCTTCCCTATCCATCTAGTGTATCTCACGTAGCTAGACCCTTTGATCTTATTCACTCAGATGTCTAGGGCCCTGCTCCTTTTGCTACTAAAGGTGGCCATAAATATTATGTTATCTTTGTTGATGATCATTCTCGATACACTTGGCTTTATTTTATGAAACACTGGTCCCAATTATGTTCCATTTGTAAGTCTTTTACTCGCATGGTTCATACTCAATTTTCCACCTCTATTAAAAATTTTTGTTCTGACTCTGGTGGAGAATATTTGTCTTATCGTTTTCGCCAGTTTTTGACCTCTGAGGGCACTCTTCCTCAGCTCTCATGTCATGGTGCCCATCCACAAAATGGCATAGCTGAACGCAAACATCGCCATATCATTGAAACTGCTCGGACCCTTTTAATTGCCTCCTTTGTTCCCTCTCACTTTTGGGGGGAAGCGGTCTCAACATCTGTTTATCTTATCAATCGACAACCGTCATCCAAACTATCTGGTAAGTGTCCTGGTGAAGTCCTTTTTGGTACTCCTCCTCACTATGATTATCTTCGGGTTTTCAGATGTACTTGCTATGTTCTGCTTGCACCTCGTGAGTGAACTAAGTTGACGGCTCAGTCGGTTGAATGTGTTTTTCTAGGATATAGTCCTGAGCATAAGGGTTATCGTTGTTATGATCCTTCCACTCGTCGCATGCGCATCTCTCGTGATGTCACATTTATTGAGGACCGTCCTTTCTTTTATAACACATCTACCCAATCATCCTCTTCTACAGAGTCCACGTCTTTTCTTTACCTTCCTCCCATTTTGTCTAGTGATGATGTTCCCTGTTCTACACCATCTCCTTCTCATGACCCTCCACCAATCCTAGCTCCTCAGTCTCCACCACCCAGGCCTCCATCATGTAAACCACCCATCACTCGTGTCTACACTCGTCGTTCCACCAATCCCATAGAACCTTCATCTAATCCTTCTTCCTCGACCAGTCCTGATGCTCCTATTTTGGTTGATTCTAATGCTTCTGATGAGTCACAGGTTCGACCGAGATACAATTTGCGTGATCGCACCACTATTGCGCCCCCTGATAAATTGGGATTTCCACGTGCAAGTGCTATTCTTGATGAGCCATCCACTTATCATGAGGCTTCTCTCATTCTGGAATGGCAGGCTGCTATGTCTGAGGAGCTCGCTGCACTTGAGCGCACATGTACTTGGGATATTGTTCCATTACCACCTCATACAGTTCCTATCACATGTAAATGGGTGTTCAAAGTTAAAACCAAATCCGATGGTTCTATTGAGCGATATAAAGCTCGTCTAGTTGCCAGAGGTTTTCAGCAGACTCAGGGCTGTGGTTATGATGAAACATTTGCTCCTGTTGCTCATGTGACCATGGTTCGTACTTTGATTGCCGTGGCTGCTTCTAAGTCCTGGAATATCTCTCAGATGGATGTTAAGAATGCTTTTCTTCATGGTGATTTACATGAGGAAGTTTATATGCAGCCACCACCAGGTGTTGATGCCCCTACAGGACATGTTTGCCGTCTTCGTCGTGCCTTGTATGGTCTTAAACAAGCTCCTCGTGCTTGGTTTGAGCATTTTGTATCGGTGATACAGGATGCTGGTTTTTCACCAAGTGATCATGATCCTGCCTTATTTATTCATCTCTCTCCGCGAGGACGTACCTTGCTCCTTCTATATGTTGATGATATGCTAATCACGGGAGATGATATGGACCACATTTCTCATGTGAAGGAACAACTTAGCAAGCAGTTCCAGATGTCTGATCTAGGTCCTCTTAGTTATTTTCTAGGGATTGAGGTGTTACATTCTTCAAAGGGTTATTATCTCTCTCAATCCAAGTATATACATGATCTTATTGCTTGCTCTGGCATTTCTGATAATCGGACGGCTGCAACACCCATGGATCTTCACTTGCAGCTTCGTCCTACTGATGGCACTCCTCTAGAGGATCCCTCTCGATATAGACATATTGTGGGCAGCCTTGTTTTTCTCACCGTTACAAGACCTGACATTGCTCATGCAGTTCATATCTTAAGCCAGTATGCCAGTGCTCCTACTTCAGTTCACTTTGGGCATTTGCTCCGTGTGCTGAGATACTTAAGGGGGACATCATCTCAATGTTTGTTCTATGCTCGTGATAGTCCACTTCATCTTTATGCCTACTCGGACTCCACATGGGCAAGTGATCCTACAGATCGTTGTTCTGTCACTGGTTATTGCATTTTTCTTGGTTCTTCTCCCCTTGTATGGAAGTCCAAGAAGCAATCAGCTATATCCCGATCCAGTACAGAGGCAGAACTTCGAGCACTTGCTACTACTACCTCAGAGATTATATGGCTTCGATCGCTGCTAGCTAATTTTGGTGTTTCGTGTAATGCTCCAACACCTCTTCTTTGCGATAATACGGGAGCTATACAGATTGCCAATGATCCTGTGAAACATGAGCTTACAAAGCATATTGGTGTTGATGCCTTCTTCACCCGGTCTCATTGTCATCAAAAGACAATTGCTCTTCAGTACGTGCCATCAGAACTACAAGTGGCTGATTTGTTTACCAAAGCACAAACTCGCGAGCAACATCGGCTTCATATGCTCAAACTCAATGCTTCACATCCTCCACCTCCGCCTTGAGTTTGAAGGGGGGGTGTTAAGATATAGGCCCATATTCTCTTGGCCCATACGGCCCATGTGCTCTAGTATATATATACACCGATACACACAGCAGTCTCTCTAACTCTTGACTCTTCGGTACAATCTTCCCCAAAAGGTCACAAGGTAATGTGTGCAAACATCAACAATTAAATAAATGGATATATAAAGATATTGATGGGTTTCATACTTCAGCGAAAAAGTGGGGTCTAGTTGAAGATATTGGAAGATCAAGCTGATCTAGTTCCTATACCAATAAAGGCAAGTTTGTACTGTTAATACTTTTGCGAGGAAAAATGCCCCTTCTTTGATTATTGTTCCAGTTATTTTTGTTTGAAAATGCTATCTTCTATCTCATTTCTTTCCCTGGATGGTTATATGTTCATTGTTGATTCAGCATTTTAAAATCTCTTGATTTTGTAACTGATGCTAGGGTGCAACTAACCTTCGATTAATTTGCTTCAGGCGGGGTCATTTATCAACATGCAGAACAGGGTTATGTGAGGCTAATTTTCTTGCTTCCAAAACACCCTACTGCTTTGCCTTACATGCATTGCATCAAATTGGCGTTTGAGGATTTATCATGAATGACAAAGGAGAGGTTATAACAATTTCTAGGTTGCACTTGTTTCCTTAGTAATATTACTTTCTGAATAAGATTATAACTCTTTATGCACTTTGTGGTTGTATTAAAGGCTTTTTCCGATTTAGGTGCTTGTCGTTAAGGAAAGGAAATCCCATTACACTGTTCAGGCATTTGGAAGATTCCTACTGGTTTTGTTGATAAGGATCCAATCATCTTCACACATATAAAAGAACTGACAGATAGGGCAATGACCATCATAGGTTATACTCCCTCCATTCTACACTGTAAGTCGTTTTAGCATTTTTAGTTACATAGCTTATGCTATGCACCTAGATATATGCTATGTCTAGATACAATTTGGAATAGAAGTTGTACCTGCTTAGTTTCTAAAATGCTGCATTTTGTTAATATATTTTAGTTGTTCCACTGAATTATATGCTATTTAGCATCTTTTTATTATTTATACATTTTCCTAGTGCTTTACAAATAGAAACTTCTTTCTTGGATGGCGTTGCGTTCAGGCATATATCAAACTCAACTTAATGATAGTTATTTTACAGCCTGCTCGGAAGAGGTAGCTGCAGCAGCGCTGTTGCTGCTGCACTTCCTTCCTAAACGTACTGTTCAATCAGTTATAAAAACACGCTGTGGCTGCTAAAGTAGAAGCAGAGAGCAGGCCGTTAACTTTTCCACTGAAAATTCCTTTGCACACCAAGGGTGTGTTTAGTTCAGAGACTGTAAAGTTTTCAGGGTACCGTAGCATATGTGTAACTATAGCAATTAGTGTTCAATCAATGACTAATTAGGTTTAAAAAATTCGTCTCGTAAAATACATACAAACTATGCTATTAGTTATTTTTTTATCTATATTTAATGCTTCATGCATGTCTCCAAACATTTGATGGGATGGGTGTAAAGTTCTTGGGTAGAAACTAAACACCTCTCAAGTCACTTTTTAGAATTCAGATATACTGTTTCTTTGCACACTCAAGGCACTGTCGGTTCACATCACAATTGATGAATCTGATATTGAGGCTACAATGGTATTCGTCAAGATCCAGATGGTTTTTCGCTGTTAGAAGGAACGAACACTTTTGGGCTTTTCTTTTGCAGTGTAGATGCCTGTAGATGAATTTCTCAGGCAGTCGTTCCATCAAGAGGATGAAATGGGCTAGCGGTCGTGGTGAAGCACCTGGACACGTGGCAGCGGTGGCCGTCCACTGCGTCAATAGAAGCAATCTTCCCCATATGGGACATGTTTGGCAAAAACTCAAATAGTAATTAGCAAGAAGCCGCCATGGTCTAGTCAACTGTATCAGTTATCAAACATTGTGTATGTACTCCCTCCACATTGGTAAAAGAAGTCGTTTTGGATAAGATTTGAGTTAAATATTGGGAATATAAATCATGAATAACTTTTAAGTTATTGAGTTTGAAAATATGAAAACCATATGAATAGATTTGTCTTGAAATATACTTTCATAAAAGTATACATATATCACTTTTAAATAAATATTTTTATAGAAAAATAAAGTCAAAGTTATGCTTTGAAGACCGTGTCATTGTCTAAAACGACTTCTTTTACCGACCTAGAGGGAGTATGTCATACGTGGGCACTGACGGTAAGGGGTGGAGGTGGATGTATCGATCAATTTTTTTTTGCAAATTTACAATGCAAAGCTACGTTCTCATCACTCTAATCAATATGCACTGACACTTGTGGTACTAATCGTGCCATGATAATTGCTAATTAGAATTTGCTAGTACAACATCGCCAGAAAAAAAAAACGAGCATGACACCGATCCTAGTCCGATCATTTTTTTTTTAACTTATTAGTTAGTTTCCCCTTCCCCAATTCGTTTCTATCGACTGATAGAAATAGCAGGGCTTAACTAAGTCACACTAATTGGGGAACAGTAGTAGTTGGTCAGCGGCCAGAGGCCAGCCGCCAGCCAGGCTGCCTTTGCCTTGAGCTTGCCGCTATCAGGCTCACGTGCCCTACAAATGCATGTCACGGCTTCTCCAAACCTTTGGACTGCCTCCATATGCACGTGTGTGTCTGCTGTTTTCCTCAAAGTACATCACCTGTGCAGTACTCGTAGTTGGTACCAAAGCTCCCGTGCATACCCTCCTTGCATCTGTTCAATTGTTCCTAACAAGTGCATATTACTGTGGGGATTAAAAAACAGTTGTTTCCGTATAGTGGTTTCTGTAACTACTATATGCTGCTGTTGTCGTTAAATTATCATATACAAATTTGACATATAGTACAGTAAAATTCTAGCTTTGATCAGTTTTATGAAAATACAGAAATAACAAAAATATCTATAACGCCGGACAAGATTCACGAGATATAAATTACCAACTATAGTATATTTTATAGTCCGTTCCTCTAATTAATGATTATAGTATTGTCTCTAACTTGATCAAAGTTAGATAATGCAGGTTTTACCTACGAAAGTCAAAACGGAGGGAGTATTTTAATTAGATTCATATAGAAAGATATTAATTAGATTATTGTTTATCTTGCGACCAAGCAAAACGAGTTGAGTGCTTTTTTTTAGTAATGAACAGTGATGGTCAACGGTGTCGCATCATCAGTTGAGTGAAAAGGTATCCGCTGCCTGTCACATGCATGCACAATGAGCCCCTGTAGGATTCCGTGAAATGTGTTGACTTTTCCCAGCCTTCCCTCCCTCCCGTGCATCGCATCTCTATCAAACACTTGCCCTTTATTCCCCAGCCTCACGTTATATCCGAAGACTGAAAGGCACAAAGGTTTTATAGGCATCTTCTATTTTGGCCCTATTTGAAATAGTTGATATTCTCAGTAAAGTAATCCGTACGAATTTCACATTATTTCCCACCCATGGGCCTTTTCGATAGTCAACTATATACGAAAGTAAATATATTTCGATTTCAATGTAGATGCAACAAACCAAACATGCTTAGCGGAGGGCAAGGAAAGGTGCCGGCCTCAACAAACATTAAGTATATACTCGGTCCGTACCAGAATTTAGTGTTTTAATTGTGTTCGAAGTAAAAATATCTGAAGTTTAATCAAATTTATAGGAAACAATTATTGACATTTATGACACTAACAAACTATACTTTGAAAATATACGGTTTTCTCTTCGTCGACCATTTTTTTTCTAGAGTCCCGTCCAAACAGCCCTTCAAATGTTAGGTGGCGCTCCGATCGATTCTGGCCCTGGCGCTTCCAAAACTATAGTAGAGAGGGGGTGCGGGGATACTAGCGTCCGGACATCCGGCCTAAGAGGTGTCCAGAGCTCCCACCAGCCCGTAAAATTATATAGTTTCACCTATAACTCCCACCGAGCCTGTAAAAGTTATATGGTTCTACCCGTAATAGAGGGGACAGCCTGCGTCCTGCTGCACGCACGGACGGGGACCAGCTGTGCCCCTACCGCCATCCCTCTCTGCTTCCCACGCGCATGCACGACGACAAATGCGTCCTATTGCAACATATGCAACACCAGATCAACTTTTGTAATATCCAGATAAAACACTTGCAACGTACATCCGGAATAATTGAAACACTTGCAGCATACGTTTGAAACACCAGAAAAATACGTGTAACCATTGCAAAATTTATGCGACATTCCGATAAAACACTTGAAACATATGTTTGAAGCAACTGAAAACACTTAAAAACATAAGCTTGCAACAATGTATATATATGCAACATTCAGATCTACTTTTGCAATATCCAGATGAAACACTTGCAACATACATCTGAAACAGATGAAACAGTTAGAACAAACAATTGAAACATACGTGTATAGCCATTGCAACACATGCAACATCTCGATCTATTTTTATAACACCGATATAAAACACTTGCAACATATCTCTGAAACATCTAAAACACTTGAAACATACGTTTGCAACAGGTGCTTTCAGTGTAATATCGCTTTGCTGTTTGGGAATGAAAGCTCGTCGGCGCGTGGAGTTCACTAGTGTAGAACTCGCCGCTCCAGTGGAAAAGGCCGTGGCAGGTTCACGCGCTCTAGAAGGTCGCGGCGTGCGAGTGGCGCGGTGGAGAAGGAGGAAGACGGGCTACTGTGCTCTGGCGCGGTGGAGATGTTGGCTGGCGGAGTGGAGGGGTGGTGGAGAATGCGGTCACCGAGGCAATGCGGACGCGCGACAAAGCGTGGTCGCCGAGGCAACACGGGGCGCGTGACAAAGTGTGGTCACCGAGGCGGCGCGGGCGTGCGACGACGCTTCATGAGGTGAGTTTTTTAACGATTAGGGGTTTGTGCGAGTGGATGAGCAGATAAACATTACAGTCAAGGGCGGTCCTTGGGTTAGCGTGGGCGGCCCACCATTGGGACTGTCCGTACGCCGGACGCCCTACACCCCGAAACGCCTAGTGCCCGGATGTCCGGACGGGGCTAGCGTCGGGACGCTCACGCCTGCTTCAAGTGGGGGCTCACGCTGCACCGTGGCGCCCCTTCCATACCATGCGCATGCAAGTGGGCCCAGCAGCTGCTTCAGATGGAGCCCACTGGAACCTCTGAATGAAACACTTGCAACATACGTCCGAAACTATTAAAACACTTGCAACATACATCTGAAAACACCAGGAAAAGACATCTGTAGCCATTGCAAAACATACACAACATCAAATAAAACATTTGCAATATATGTGTGAAACATATGCAACATCCAGATAAAACACACTTGCAACAAATATCTGAAAAAACAGATGAAACATTGGGGACAGATGTTTGCAACATAAGTGTACACCCATTGCAACATATGTAACATTCTGATCTACTTTTGCAACATCCATACGAAACTCTTGCAACATACCTCTGAAACAACTGAAACACTTGAAACATACACTTGCAATATGCGCTCAGCGCAATGTCACCTTGCTTGAACGAATGGAGCTCGTCCTTGTGGAGCTCGAGCCAGCGCGGAGCTTAGTGCCACGAAGTGCAAGGAGGTTGTCGGTGCAGAGCTTGTCGGCGGCACGGGCCTCGGCAGTGACCGCGGCAGGCGGATGGAGCACGGCCGCGACGGGAGGCGCGGGCGCGGGCAGCGCTAGTGAGTGGCGTAGGCGGAGTCCGTCCCCACGAGCGGGGGCGGCGCGGGCGAGCAATGTCTGTCCTGTGTGGGCGGGCGACACGGGTGGGGGCGTTGCTGGCGAGCGGCGCAGGCAGAGTCCATCACGTGAGTGGGGGGCGTGGCGCAGAACGGGCGGGGGCAGCGTTGGCGAGCGGCGGAGGCGGAGTCCGTCCCGCGAGTGGGGGGCGCAGCGCAGAATGGGCGTACGACACGGACGGGGTCTACAAACACCCGTGAGATATCTTTATCGATAGTAAAAAAATATCTTTTTATTTGTTTAAAATAAATTAGAAATCAATAAGTACTATTTTAGCACGACGAGGCTGAAGCCGAAGTCGTTAGAAGCCGGGCCAAACGGATTTTGAAGACCAGATCGATGATGTCTCATGTCTGACCGACTTTGTGCCCCGAGGCGCTCAACCAAACAGCTCGTCCGGCGGTCCGGCCGGCTGAACGGACCAAATTAGCCCAAACAAGGCACCAAGAAGGCAGCCATAAAAGGTATACCTCCTGACCGACCTCCCAACGTACGAGGGGGGGCACAGTAGATTCATTTAAATACCTATATAAATATTTATATTTATAACACAAAAAATATTAATTTCACCTATTTTTATTACAGTATGATAATTTTGGTTAAAAATAGTGTAGATTTTTTGAAAATTTGTTGAAACATATAATTATGTATATTTTATCACACTAAAAAATATGATTATATTTGTCCGACCTCCTTAATCAAAATTGTTGGTTCCTCTGGTACGACGAATCAATCATTCAATCAATCCTGCTTGGTGGTGCCCCTGCCACTGCCAGCCTGCCTGCTACAGTACCGAGATTGAGAGGGAGAGCTAGGGCCTTGTTTAGTTTGCCTGAATCGGCAGCTGCCGAATCACTGTGCTACGCTGTAGCATAATGTAGCATTTTGTTTTTATTTGGTAATAATTGTCTAAACATTGACTAATTGGCTTAAAACGTTCGTCTCGCAAAGTAAAACAAAACTGTGCAATTAGTTTTTGATTTCATCTATATTTTGTACTCTATGCATGCGCCGACATTTTTGATGTGATGAAAATCTTCTTTTTTATAGTAGATTTTGAAGACAAATTTGGGGATCTAAACATGGCATAGGAGGAGCACTACTCCATTTGATGACACTGCTATAATAATACAATCGCAACCCACGGAGGGTATAGAGAGACAGACAGACTGAGACTCTGAGAGTGCGCAACAGCAGCAGCCAGCAGCCAGCAGCCAGGAGCTAGCCGGCAGGTCGGCATGGAGCCTCACATGGAGAGCGCGCTGCGTCAGGGTGGCCTGTCGGAGGCGGAGCAGCGGTCGCTGGAGCCCGTGGTGCGGGCGCACCACACGTTCCCGGGGCGCGCGCCGGGGACGTGCACGTCGCTGGTGACGCAGCGCGTGGACGCGCCGCTGGCGGCCGTGTGGCCCATCGTGCGCGGCTTCGCCTCCCCGCAGCGGTACAAGCACTTCATCAAGTCGTGCGACCTCAGGTCCGGCGACGGCGCCACCGTGGGCAGCGTCCGCGAGGTCACCGTCGTGTCGGGCCTCCCGGCCTCCACCAGCACCGAGCGCCTCGAGATCCTCGACGACGACCGACACATCCTCAGCTTCTGCGTCGTCGGCGGCGACCACCGCCTCCGCAACTACCGCTCCGTCACCTCCGTCACCGAGTTCCACCACCGGCCGGATGAGCCGCCGGCGGAGGGGGCGGGACGACCGTACTGCGTCGTCGTCGAGTCATACGTCGTCGACGTCCCTGAGGGGAACACGGAGGAGGACACGCGCATGTTCACCGATACCGTCGTCAAGCTCAACCTCCAGAAGCTCGCCGCCATCGCCACCTCGTCTTCGGCCTCCAATTCCTCCTCCTAGGCCTAGCTATATAATCCATCCATCCGCGTTCAAGGCATGCCTGTTCGATTCGTTGCTTGTGTACTATTTACATGCACTACAAATGGCTGCATGGTGACGATCGATGCTTCTTGCTTGCTTCTCATTCTCGATCGTTTTCGTTTCTCTTTAGAACAAACAAGAAGCTAGAGAGAAAATGTTGTCCAACAGTCTGCTACAAACGGCCGTAATCAAATGGCGAAGCATTCTTCTTCTTCTTCTTCTTTCTTGTCTGTTCATCTTAATTAATTCAGCCTCTTTTGTTATTGCAAATCTGATGAGTTGGTGACATCGAAAGGGGGTGCAAGTTGGTGTTATTTTATCCTTGGTTTTTTATTTCTTTGTAGATATATATACGTCGTCTCTGCTCTATCCTTATCCCTGCAGTGTCATAATACCGTCAGTCTATTTGGTTTTGCCAATCAAGTCGATCCGGGTAGTTGGTACCCATACTTTTAAGACATCTATTTCTTGTTCGGTTCTTTTGTACTATACTCTTCAAGTTTGTATATATGACGAAGAAGAGAGAGCAAACTAGAAGGCAAGCACTTAAATGTTCATGGAATGGCACCTTATTTATATGTATAAATAATAAAGTGTGTTCATGTGCTTCAGCTGAGACTTTACCTTTCTTCTTCCTTAGCCTCAAGTCAAGTGGATCATGTGATGCCTGGATTATCTAGGAAAAATTGCTACGGGTACAAAATAAAGGACTTTCGGGCAAGGGCCCTTCAGCCTCCACCTTCGTCGCCTCGATGCAAGAATGCATGGGCCTATTTGGAACACATGAATTTCATAAAAATTGTGCAAGAGTTTCACATGGATCAATTTAATTTCACATGGAAAACATAAGAACACACACAAAAAAAATTGCGTTCCAAATAGGCCAGGCGGCTCACCAATTGACGAAGCTCTACTCATCCTCATGGTTGCTGGTGGAGTGCTGCTTTCACCCTCTCCGGCCATGGCTCGCCAGCGTCGCCGCTTTATGGAGCCCCTAGTTGTGTTGCCACCCTAACAACATTGCTCATGTCGACAAAAATATATTACCTTCCTTCATCCAAAATAAACGATAAGCATATTTTGCATATGGAAAAGTCAAACTTTGGTCAACAAATTATTCAAATTTAGAACTTAAAACTTGCATCAATTAGGTTTGACTTAAAGTACCTATGAAATGTATTGAATCTTTAGAAAATGAGAACATATCATAAGAGAAAATTGAGAGTCAAAATTTGTTTTGTCTGACTTCTCCGTAAGCAAAATAGGCTTATCATTTAGGACGGATCAGTACATAGTTGTCAAATTAGAGAATCCAGAAATAAAAGTATGAGTCATGGGTCTGCATGTGATTGCTGCCCTGATCATCTGAACAAAAGATACAACAATAGAAGTTATAGAGGTATACCTCAAAGTGGGACCAGTGTCGAAACATCGGTGGTGCCGTTGCTATTAGTCATAATAGGTTGTTTGATGTAGCCGATCAATAGTTGATGCAGTCCAGAGAGGACACCATGCATCTCGAACGTCACCCAGAAGTAGTCATTCTCCTTCGCTGTGTACTGAATCACCACTTCACCAGGAATAGAAGTGTGCTGTGAACAGCAGACGTTGATATGGAGCGAGTAGTCATGCAATGGTGCGCTCTGCAAAACCTAGTCGTCCATAACACCTAAGGAAGTGCTGCAGATGGGCAACGGTTACGGAAGCCTGCTCTCCCACAACACATGTGCGTGCAGCTGTGGTGGGGAAAACTAGAAGCAGCTGCAACAGAGAACACAATGGTGTGCTAGGTGTTGATTGTGCGTGAGACAGAGGGGAGGCACTGGTCATGCCATGATGGTGTGTCTTCGTAATCCATTTATTTGGTATTATAGACGTCAATATATTTCTTATAAATTTGTTCAAAACTAGAAAAGTTTACTGAAAACAAAGTTAAAGTAACCTAAAATTTGAGATGGTGGAGGGAGTAGATGAATGTACCAACAGGCGGATGTATGGACCTTGTACTGAGCAGGGTCATACATCAGAAGGTTGATAAATGAGATATGAAGAGTGTAAGGTCCCATGAGATCCCAAGAGGGAGGTTGAATTGGGTGCCTCTAATTTCAAACCATAATTCTAGGGATCAAATTAAACCACCAATAGAAAAACCATAAATTATTTTAGCATGATGTGCACTTAAGGTTCTAGTGTGCTCTAACTTACCCTTAACCCACAAAAAGTTTTGCAGCCTGATCTATAGCTAATCTAGAAATGTAAAGGTCACATAAGCAAAACATAAGAGGAAGCGATAAATACGGTAATTAATAATCGCATTTCTCACAAAACTCAGAAAACTCTTTTGAAAAAAACTCCCCACTTCGATTAGACAGTAACCATTTGATTTTCCTCTCATGTTGATTTTCTAGGACTCTAGTTGATCTTTATGCAATGCTTCATCGTTTGAGTTTAATAAGTACACTAACAAAATCTAGTACAATTATCTATAAGTATCATGAAATATCTTTTACCACCTTTGGTCAATATACATGGAACGAACAAGTTTTAACAATGCCAGGTCCCTTGCCTCCGCGGCCTTGTGAGAGGATTGCACACACATATGTCATTTAGAACCTTTGACCAAATTAAATTTTGGGGATTATACTTATGCTAGCTAATTGTGGCATACAACCAAAATTAATATGACGGAGCCACGAGCCAAATATTTGATTCATCACCGGTGCTTACATGATTCACAAGGGAGCTAGAAAAAAATAGTTTCTCTTGGTTCACTTATTATCGCACAAAATAACCTTGCACCTATAGTTTATCTTAGATAATCCAAGATAATCACTTCTCTCAAAGAATCACTTTTCACAGTGAACCAGAAACAGCATCAAGAGCTCTACCAAACATGTCCAAATATCAATGTGGTGAGCCAGGTGGGTACTTTGACTACAAACAAAAGGTAGTTAAATATTTTTTAAACTACTTTTCATGGTGAAACCAGTAACATCTATCCTATTTTACCAAATTATGCAGTTCTTTATATATTGTTAACCAAAGTTAAGGCTCAACTGACATGAATTCTAAAGCAACATATACTTAACTTTCAATTGAGTGGAAGCGCCTACATATGTTAATATTGGACAAAATTGTTCTAGACGTATCATACATAAAGGGTATCCGTCCTAGCATAACTTAATCGTTATTTAGATCTTCTCATAAGAAAAACATCATCAGCTGTTGAGAGTTTCCATTGCATGATTTCATTGCTTTCGTAATTCACGAAATAATGCAACTACTTATATTTGTGTGCCCTTCACGAGAAAACCGGTGTGGTCACCTACTGATTTTCCAAATGTGTTGACTATCCTCATATATGTGGACACACAACAAAGAGAAGACCACAAAACAATAAAATAGAAGTACTGCGAATCCAAATCTAGCTTTGCAGGGCCTCCCTTCAACAAGTCATAAGCTTTTAATTAATAAATAAAAAGTTGTTTAAATAATATCAATTCGAAGATTATTTATTGTTTCCAGTGCCTTTCAGATGGAAACTATGACCTAACAAATCATGTGTGTGTACATCCCAAAATAAGGGCCAAGTTGCAAAAAAAAAGCTGTGGCCAGCATTGCTTGGTAAGCGAATCAACGCAACTGCGGGCTGCGGCAGTGCCCCAGCATGCACGATGCAAAAGAAAGACCCTGAAGAAAAATTAAAAATGGCATTTTCCCCACGCAACATGGGACCCACCAGATGGTCAACTGCCACGACGATACCTGCTTATACAGTACGCATGAAAAGAGTACACATATTTATACAGGCTGTGTTCACTTCTGAAATATTTGGGGAAATATTCCTGTAGCACTTTCGTGGTTATTTGACAAAATTTATTCAACCATAAATTAATTAGGCTTAAAAGATTCATCTCGAACTTTACAGACAAGCTGTACAATTAGTTATTTTTTTACCTATATTTAATGCTCCATGTATGCGTCCAAAAATTCGATGTGACAGGTGACAGAGAAAATATTTTAGAAAGTGAACGGAGCCACAAAGTAGATGTATCAATTTCTTGATAATAGGGTTAATTAAACAATAATATGATGCATCTAGAAACATGCAACTTGCGTTATATGAATTAAGGTCATCAGGTGACGAGTTATTATCCTTGCCTAAAGCAAAATGCAAACCATGTTCGCTTGGCTGAAAAGCACTACTACACAACTGATTTTTCGTCGATCGCTCAAAATATCTTTAGTCTCGGTGATTTTGGCGACAGAGACTAAATAGACTTTTAGTTCCGGTTGGTGTTACCAACCGGGACTAAAGGTCCCTCGCCAACGGCTCTGTTGTCAGACGCTGTTGGGAGGGATCTTAGTCCCGGTTGGTAACACCAACCAGGACTAAAGTCCTGCCTTTAGTTCCAGTCGGTTCTACGGACCGGGACTACAGCTTTTGTCCCGGTCCGTGGCACCGACCGGGACTATAGGACTGGGTTTAGTCCTGGTTGGTGTTACCAACCGAGATTAAAACCTCCCCCTGTAAATTGAACCTCCCACTTCTTTCTCCCTGCTCGAGCCCTTTCTTGTTCATGTTCTTGTTGCTTATTCTTCCATTGTTCTTGCTTGTCTCATCTCCGGCGATCAACCCACTTCAAACGCTTCTACGTCGTCGTCGATTTGTTTGAAAGGTTGCTAGCTTTATCCTCCTATGTTTTAGCAGCACCATATGTAAATCCATGTTATCTATGGCTATTTTATTTCATATTGCTAGCTCTAATCACTTTTCATGTTTGAATTTTTATGAACGATGTTAATTATAGTACCTAGAAAGTAGTATACACATATAATGTTTAGTTCTATTATAGACTTTTTAGGATACTTTTTACTTTAATTTGTTCATGTTCTCATTTTAAAATATTAAATAATGTTGATTCTTTATAATTTTGAAACAAATTTATTTTAACTTTAAAAATTCTTCAAATTAATTTTATTTAGAGATAAAATTACACCTTTTAATAGAAAATTACAATTTTATGATTTTGCTATCTTTTTATTAACGTCCACAAATTAATTTTATGAAATAATGAACCACTTATAAAATTTTGAACTCAATTAGACAAGGTTGTGCCGCGCTCTTTTCTCATGCTGGGCTTTTAATTATGTGATGCCATATAATGCAGATAATGACACGCCATTGGATGTACAATGCCGATCGCCGCTCCAACGAGTTCATTGTGGGCGTGCGAGAATTCTGCAGAGTGGTAGAGGAAAACAAGCGGGATGGTTTTATGTGCTGCCCATGTGCCGTGTGTATGAATTTGAAAGAATTTTGTAGCTCAAGAAGTATTCACTTACACTTGTTCATGTCGGGTTTCATGCCAAACTACATTTGTTGGACCAAGCACGGAGAGACCAGGGTTATGATGAAAGAAGGTGAAGAAGAATAAGCGGACCCTGATGATGTTTTTGCTCAATGCTGTGACTTCGCGATGGAGGAAGTTGAAGAAGAGGCGGATGCAGAAAACAGTATCGCTGAAGATGACGATGCTCTTGGTGATGTCATTCGTGACGCACAGAGAGATTGTGAAAGTAAAAAGGAGAAGGCTAAGTTTGACCAAATGCTACAGGATCACAAGAAGTTACTCTACCCGTCGGCCGAAGTTGGGCAGAAAAAGCTAGGCACGACACTGTAGTTGTTACAGTGGATGGCAGAGAATGGTATATCTGACAAGACATTTGGAAAATTACTGAAGATCCAAAAAAGATGCTTCCGAAGCCTAATGAATTGCCCACCACTACATACGAAGCAAAAAAAAAGATCGTTTGCCCTTTAGGATTACAAATCGAGAAGATGCATGCATGTCCTAATGACTGCATCCTATACCATGGCGTTCACGAGAATTTAGATGAATGCCCTGTTTGCCATGCATCACGGTATAAGATCTTACGAGATGATCCTGGCGATGTTGAGGATGAAGAACGTCCGAAGAAGAGAATCCCTGCCAAGGTTATGTGGTATGCTCCAATAATTCCACGCCTAAAATGACTGTTCAGAAACAAGGAGCACGCAAAGTTATTGCGATGGCACAAAGAAGACCGTAAGGTGGACAACATGTTGAGACACCCTGCAGATGGGTCCTAGTGGAGAGAAATAGATAGAGAATCCCCAGACTTTACAGATGACGCAAGAAACCTAAGGTTCGCATTGAGTATGGATGGATTTAATCCTTTTGGGGACCAGAGCTCTAGTCATAGCACTTTGGCCCGTTACTCTATGTATCTACAACCTTCCTCCATGGTTATGCATGAAGCGGAAGTTCATTATGATGCCAGTGCTCATTCAAGGCCCGAAGCAACCTGGCAATGACATCGATGGCTACCTGAGGCCATTAGTTGAGGAACTCCAGCTGCTATGGAGCAAACCAGGTGTGCGTGTGTGGGATGAGTACAAACAGGAAGAATTCAACCTGCGAGCATTGTTGTTCGTGACAATCAATGATTGGCCAGCTCTAATTAATCTTTCAGGACAGACAAATAAGGGATATAATGCATGCACCCATTGTTTTGGTGACCTTGAGGTTGTCTATTTAAAATGTCGAAAGGTCGTGTACCTTGACTATCGTCGATTTCTTGCTAAAAACCACCAGTTGAGAAAGAAAGGCAAACATTTTAAAGGTACGGCAGAACACCGGTCCAAGCCAGGCAACCGAGATGGGGCAGAGGTATTCAAGATAGTCAAGGATTTGAAAGTAGTGTTTGGAAAGGGACAAGACAGTGAACCTATTCCAAAAGACGCTTCGGGGCGCGCCCCAATGTGAAAAAAGAAGTCAATATTTTGAGACCTACCATATTGGAAAGACCTTGAGGTCCGCCACTCGATCGACGTGATGCACCTGACAAAGAATCTTTGTGTCAATCTCCTAGGGTTCATGGGTGTGTTTGGAAAGCCTAAGGATACCCTTGAGGCACGAGAGGACTTGAAGCGCATGAAAGAACGAGACAACCTGCATCCAGATAAGACAGATGATGGACGTCATTACTTAAGACCTGCTAGCTACACTCTTAGCAATGAGGAGAAGGAAAGCATGTTTGAGTGCCTAAGCAGCATCAAAGTCCCAACTGGGTTCTCCTTCAATATAAAGCGTATAATAAATGTGCTGGAGAAGAAATTTGTCAACTTAAAATCGCACGACTGCCACGTGATTATGACGCAACTGCTTCCGGTTGTCTTAAGAGAAATTCTACCTCCACATGTATGTCTGGCCACCGTGAAGCTGTGTGCATTCCTTAATACAATTTCTTAGAAGGCAATCAATCCTTTTGATCTAGCTACTCTACAGAATGATGTGGTTCAATGTCTTGTCAGCTTTGAGTTGGTGTTCCCTCCATCCTTCTTTGATATCATGACATATCTCCTAACTCATCTGGTCAAAGAGATTAATATCCTGGGTCCTGTGTTCCTACACAACATGTTTCCCTTAGAGATATTTATGGGTGTATTGAAAAAATATGTTCACCAGCGGGGTCGGCCAGAAGGAAGCATTGCCAAGGGATACGGGACAGAGGAGGTCATTGAGTTCTGTGTGGACTTCATTCCTCACCTTGACCCGATTGGTCTTCCTGAATCACGGTATGAGGGGAGACTTGGTGGAAAGGGTACACTAGGAAAGAAAACATATATCAGCCAGGGTGATGATTCTTTCAATAAAGCGCACTACACGGTTCTTCGAAACTCCACTGTGGTGGAACCGTATATTGAGAAACACATGAATTTTGTACGATCTGAGAATCCTGGGAAGAATGAGGCTTGGATTACGCATCATCACATGGCGACATTCGATGATTGGTTGCACAAAAAATGTCAGGGTGATAAAACTATTGGAGATGAACTGTATTTGTTGGCTAGGCAACCAGCGTGGCACGTCCTCACGTACAAAGGGTACGAGATAAATGGAAATACATTTTACACCGTATCCCAAGATAAAAAGAGTACCAACCAAAACAGTGGTGTCCGCATGGATGCTATGAAACCGAATGGGAACATAAACACATATTATGGTCACATAGAGGAGATTTGGGAACTAGACTATGCACATAATTTTAAAGTCCCTCTATTTCGATGCCAATGGGTGAAGATGAACAGAGTGGTATCAGCCGATAAGGAGTACGGAATGACAATAGTGGACCTCAACAATATTGGGTATAGAAATGATCCATTCGTCCTTGCTGCTGATGTGAATCAGGTGTTCTATGTGAAAGACATGTCTACAAAACCCAAGAGAGGGAAACACGACGAGAAAAAAACCAACGAGCCAAAGCGCCACATAGTTCTTACAGGGAAAAGAAACATCATGGGAATTGAAGACAAGTCAGACGTGTCAAAGGATTATGAAAAGGATGAACGAATCCCACCATTCTGTGTGGCCAAAGACCCAAGCATCCTGCTCGCTGCTGAGGACACTCCATGGTTACGGAATGATAGGGCATTACGTCAAGAAAAAGTTTACCACTATGCCCGCTTGATATAGGTAGTGAACTCAAATTAATAATGTGTATTTGACATCTTGTGTAATATAATTGTAACATTATGTGTTGAAAATTCAAATTTGAGTGGTTCAAACTTTGCTATATGTGGGAATTGTGGATTTTCAACTACATTTTACCAACACTTTGTCAAATGCAAAAATAGTCTATGTATGAAATGTAGATCTTGATGAGTGGAACAATATTGGTATTCATGAGTTTTCCATTCGAGACCACCTAGGGTTCCGAAAACCGGCGTTTGGCTATGAATTCTTTCAAAATTCAAAAATTGAGTGGTTCAAACTTTTACAAATGAAAAGTTGACCATTAGACCAAATGTAGTTCTTGATGAGTAGAACAAACTTTGTATTCATGAGTTTTCCATTCGAGACCATCCAGGGTTCGGTCAAAGTGTGTGTTTCTAAAAACCAATGTTTTGACTTTGGTCAAACTTGGTCAAATGACCTATTTGATGACTTCAAATGAAAAACTTTTGAATACCAAGTTGTTAGAGCTCATCAAGATCTACATTTCATACATGGACCATTTTTTCATCTGAAAAAATTTTAGCAAGTCTCAGGCATATGTTTTCAAAATCGAAGATGGGTTTTGGTCAGACTTGGTCAAATGACACACTAAATGACTTGAAATGAAAAACTTTGGAATACCAAGTTGTTAGAGCTCATCAAGATCCAAACTTTATATGTAGACCATTTTTTCTATTTGAAAAAGTTTAAATAAACAATACTCACCAAATCTTGAATCTCACACAAACTATATGAAACTATATGTGGGAATTGTGGATTTTCAACTACACTTTGCCAACACTTTGTCAAATGCAAAAATGGTCTATGTATGAAATGTAGATCTTGATGAGTGGAACAATATTGGTATTCATGAGTTTTCCATTCGAGACCATCCATGGTTCCGAAAACCAGCGTGTATCTCTGAAAATTTTAAATTTTCAAATTTAGACAATTAATGTCGCGCATTTGGATAATTATTATTGAAGAAACAAAAGTTTAACGTCCAAATGACCCAAAAACAAATTTTCTATCGAAAGCCAACAATTTTTATATATTTTAATTGCCCATTATATTTTTGCATTAACACAATATTCATTATAAATAACATTTATTTTGGATAATATGAAATATTTGAAAAAAATAGTGTTTACAATTTATGTAATGCACAATAGAGTCAAACTAAACTAATGTATATTTTTGGAAAAAATTATGATAAATATTTAATTTACTATGCATTTAAAAAGATGAAAGGAAAAAAAGGTGAAAAATAAAATCCACCAAATTCTGGTGCCTAAACAGGCGCCAGAATTTAGTGGAAGGACCTTTAGTCCCGGGCCTGGCCACCGCCTGGGACTAAAAGGGGCTTTAGTCCCGGTTCCAGCCTCACTCTTTAGTCCCGGTTCGTGGCTGGAACCGGGACTAAAGCCCTTTTAGTCCCGGGCGGTGGCCAGGCTCAGGACTAAAGGTCCCTGGCCTATAAATCCCTGCCTTCTTCCTCCTGCCCACCTGCACGCAGACACCGAACCACCGCCTCGATCTCAATCTCCCGGGCACCGGCCGCTGCCCGAGCACCGCCGCGCGCCGCCCTAGCACCACCTCGAGAACCGCCGCGCGCCGCCAGGTTCGTCTCCGCCAAGGCCGCTGCTGCTGTGCCCCATTGCCGGAGCCGAGCGCGCTGTTGCTTCCGGCGCCGCCGCGCTGTTGCTTCCGACGCCGGCGCCCGCCTGCGGCAATATATATATGTATATATGTATATGTGTATATATATGTATATATGTATATATATATATATGTATGTATCTATATATATATATATATGTATATATATGTATATGTATATGTATATGTATATGTATATGTATATGTATATGTATATGTATATGTATGTGTATATGTATATGTATATGTATATGTATATATCTATATATATTGTATATTTGCATCGATTATTCATGAACGATATGTGTATTTTGGAAGAATTTAAGTTAATATACATGTTGTGTCCATTTTGGAAGCCTCAACCTTAGCACTTAATTTTGCATGATAATTGTGTTGACGTTATCATTTTTAGCCCTTCTTCACTCTTCCTCACTACCTGCATATATATATCTAGGAAAACTATTAAACCTGAAATTTGAATAGTTTTTCCATAAGTTAAATTATCTATTTTAATTAAGAAATACAACTTGTGATAGACTTACTTGTTATTAGATGTATTAAGTTAATAGGAGTTGGTCGATATCGTTGCTGCATGATTACCTTGATCTACACTTATATCCAGATGATATCCCACTAATATGTGTAAGTCGATCTCTTATGCTTAGTAATGCCTAAACCATAAACTGTAAACCCTAAACCCTAAACCCTAAACCCTGAACTGTAAACCCTAAACCCTAAATATTTTTGCAGAAATGGCCGACCCGAGAGATGACGAAGAAATATTGTTGAACATGATCCACGGTAGCGCTGAAGAAGGTCGTTATGACGATCGTGAAGGCAATGAGAACCCTGAGGGCATCAATGACGGTTCTCAGTACTTGGTCGACTCGAATGACCAAGACAATGTTGGCGAGGTCTGTAATATATGCAGCCCCCTATGTTTATATACATGAAATTCAAAAAAATCCTTTATTAATTGTCTTGTTTCTGCCTACATAGCCCTCTGTCTCAACAACAATCACGGGGATCAACAGAAAAGTACGAGGCCCGAAGAAGCCGATGGAGGGCCGGTTGGTTATCACGGATTTCGACGAGAGAACAGGCCAGCCACGTGGACCCCATGCAAGTGCCTTTGTCAACCACTTAGGGTACCTTGCCCGGGATAGGATCCCGATCAATATCCGTGAATGGAAGAAAAATAAGCAATGCCCAGAAATCAGTTATGTTTCCGACCGTGACAAGGAACTAGTTTGGGTGACGTGTTGCAACATTTCACGCTAGACACAAACGATGAACAATTGAAGGAAAGAGTTCGGGATTGGTCTATGAAGAAGATGGCCACACAATTCCAGAGCTATAAGAAGAATCTATATAACGACTATATCAAGAAGAACAAGACTCCGGATTTCAACTGTAAACACTTTGTCAAGTTGCGGCCGTTTTGGGACGAGTTTGTATAGTTCAAGACGTCGGAAGAGGGTCAGCAACGGGCGAGCAGGAACCAAGAGAATGCCCGACACAAGACCTACCACCATAGGATGGGATCAGGTGGCTACCCTGCTGCCATTCCTAAGTGGGAAAAAGTCGAGCAAGAGCTAATTGACAGGGGGTTGGTGCCAGAATCCCTCGACTGGCCTGAGCGCGCCAAGCACTGGTTTTTCACTCACGGAGGCCGCCTAGACCTAGAGACTGGAAAGGTCGTGTATGGGGAACGCATCCAAGCTGTAGCAGAAAGATTTCATCAAGCCCGCTTCATCGCTCAAAGTGGAGAGTGGCAGCCGAACAGGGATAAAGATGAGCTAACATACGCACTGGGGAACCCTGAGCACGGTGGACGGACGAGAGGCTATGGCTTTGGGTCATGGGAGCATGCCTTCCCTCAGGACAGAGAAACTTATAGAAGTCGCTAGAGAAAGAAGGAAGAGGATAGGGAACGGCTATGTCAGTTGGAGGAGGCTGTTATGAAGACCAGTGAAGTGGCTCGTAAGGCCCTAGAGCGGGAGGAAGCGCTTAAGGCCACTATGAATGAGCAAATCAGAAAGGCCGTGGAGGAAGTTGTAAGTTCCCGCCTCTAGAGCTTGTCACAGCCGGCCGCCAACATCAGCCCCGGCTCAGCTCAGTTGAAAAGCAGTTGTGCTTCTACGGAGGTGCCTGTGAGGCAAGATGATGACGCAGGGATACACTTCTCGGTGGATGACGTCACCGCTCCGTTGACGTCCTATGAGCTGCATATTCCGGAGGGGAATGCCACAGTCAAGGTGGCTACCGGTGTTATATCTCCTATCGACCCCACCAAGACACCAAGGATCCACTCGGTCGCAATACCACCCATATATGCTAGTGTCTCAGTGGATAGAGTGGTCAAAGGCCATGAAAATGTGGCTCTGGATATCGAAGGTGATGATGGGGAGAAGACTCTAGGTGAAGCGGAGAAGACATTCATATGTTGGAAGAAATGGTACATCATTATTCCTGGGGCGCCGTCACCACAACCGAACCCTAGGTGTGGATGATTGTGAACACAATTGCTTTTCAAAAATTATGTACTGTATCTAATTACGGTTCACTCATATATATACCTTGTTCATTTTTTTCAAATCCAGGACCTCCCCAAGTCCGTCTATCCATTCACCACATGACCACAGTGCCGTGGCACACGACGACGACGACGATTTCATACAAGCAGACAAGGCTGCATCCCCGCTGTAACACCCCTGGGTGTTAAGCATGCATTATCATTTCAAACATAAGCATTCAACATCATTGCATGTCTAACATTGTTTGGTTTGTAGCACTTTTCAAATTTAACTTGAAAAACAAATAAATGGAAACCCTAGGTTTAAAATAAATGTTAAAAAGTTAGTGTACTTTTTAGAAGTAGCAATTTTAAATAATTTAGAATAAACCAACTTGATTATTGGAGCAAAAATTTGGATTCAAATTCTCCTCAAATTCTGTTTTAAAAATTATTCTAAATAAATGAGTTTGATTTTTAAATTAGCTTTAAATCTCAAATTTAAAATCTATTGGGAATTTGGAAAAATGTTCTATATGAAAGTTGTAGAGAATAAAATTTTGAACAACTTTTGTTTTGGGACAAATTTCTGAAAACCTCGTTTTCATCCTCAAATTTGAATTTCAAACAGAAATTTGAAATCTGGAATTTATTTGAAAAAGAAAAACCGGAATTTCTTTACTGGGCTTCGGCTTCATTTCTCGGCCCACGGCCGAAGCCGGCCCGGCCCGCGCCGCGTCTTCTCTCCCGCCCGCGCGCGCGAGCGCCCGCGCGCGACGCCGTGGCGTCGCGGCAGGGCTCGGCCGCCGCGTGGCCGTACGCCGGCAGCACCGCGCGACACGCGCCCCGGTGGCCCCCACGTCCCCCGCGCTGGCTCACCCCCCCTCCAAGCGCTCGCAAGCCTCGGCCACTCCCTCCATTCTTGCTCGCCCGCTCGCAGCAGCCGCAGCAGCGCTCCGCCGCGCCATCACCGACTCCCGGAGCTCCGCCACCGCCGTTCGCCGCCCTTGCTGCTCCAGTGTCCGATTCCTGGCGGCCATTGCTTCGCCTCCCTTCGCTCTACCTCGTGCTCCCTCCAGCGGTTGCCATTGCCGAGGTGAGAAGGCCAATTTGGCCGGCCGCCCTTCACCGCCGCTCGCCGGAGTTCATGGCTACGGCGTTCTCCCTGTTCCACCCCTCCTTTTCCCTTCCTTTCGGGGTCATCGGCTTCGCCTTCCTCCCGCGAAGCCGTAGCGCCTCCCTACTCGCCTTGCCGTGGCCGGAGTCGAGCTCCCGCCGACGAGCAGCACCGTCGCGCCGCCATGCGTGTCGGCGAGCTCGTTCCGGTGGGCCACCCGGCCAAGGCCGAGCACCGGACGGTGCGGCTCGGTGAGCTGAGCACGCTGGTGAAGCCCGCGCCACGCGAGGGCTCGCCGCCGGTGAGCTCCGGCCGGCGATGCCCCTGCTGGCCTCCCCTCCGGCTGACGGGTGGGCCCGTCTGGCGCATGGGCCCCGCTTGTCTGTCTCAGTGTTTCAGTCTCGGGTGTCGCAGCGGGGTGCACGTAGCATTTAAGGCCGGTTTTGAATTTCGGTTTTAAAGAAATGTATTTCCAGAAAATCTGAGAAAAACTTCCAAAAATTCTATCTCAATATATATAGCTCCAAAAATCATGAAACAAATTTTGAAATGTTCCTTGTGAATAGATCTACAGTTTAAAAATATCCCATGTTATTTTTGTGGCACTTTACTGTACATTTTTATTTAATTATTAGATATGCTGTTATCTTAGAAAAATTGTAGTAAATAAACTAATAAAGGGAAAAATGTGATTCTTGCTGCATTAATCTTCCTTAGTGATGTACTTTCTAGGAAAAATACTAGTGAAGCATGTTCTGTGGGAAATTTTTGAAGTGTAGTTCAAATGCCTTTATTGGTTAATATTTGTTATTTTTAGTAGAAATCAATAATTGTATATAACATGCTTATGATAATTTTTGTAACATGTTAGTTTACTGTTGGTAACCTAGGAAAAATGTGAAATCTGTTGTTTGATACTTTTCTTAGTATAAAACAATTTCATGCTCACTTTTAGGCCATAACTTGTTTATTTTGTACAAGTAGTTTTACAGTTCCTTTTACCATGAAAATTTAGTGGTAGCTTAGTTAGAGTAAGAATACTCTACTGTAATTTTTGTAGATTTTTATCTATACCAGAGATAGGTGTTACAGTACAACCCTAGCTAAATAAGGAATAAATGATTATTCTTTATGAGGAATTAAGAGGAATAAAATGTGTTTGGTGTATCTTTGAAGCATCACTATGTATTGCTGATGTTGTGAATGAGTTAGGTTGGTAAGGTTTGGTGAATTAGGGTTACTTGCTTGTGTCAGGTGTATGTTAGTTAGTGTAATCAAATTAAGTAAACTTTGGGGTACATGTTCTTGGATGACGTGGACTACCTTGTAGAAGATGAAGTTTCGTACTAACTGCTCATTCCATGTGCTCGTCTGCATCTCATGTCACTTCATCATTCCATCATAATCCGATGCATCATTCGCATGTACTTATGCACTTGCATCATACAGGATCGCAGGAGGAGTCGCAGGCAGCAGTAACCGAGGAGCAGGCTTGGACGGACCAGCAGGAGCCCCAGGCACAGGAGGTGCCCGAGGAGGAAGAGCCAAGCGAGGAGCTGCCAGAGTGCGTTGACCACCATCCTAGCTCGTTCGAAAGAGGCAAGCCCCGGAGCATTATAAGTCTCCTATTTTATAAAAGCTATTCTTACTTACCTGAATTATAATTATGTATTGTTGCATTAAGTTATAGGAGTTGAGTGAAACCGTTGTTGCATTACTATCCTTGCCCACTAGAATTACTGTTACCTTATTAGGTCAGGATCGAGTAAATTGCTTAGCCATGCTTAGACCGGTAGAAGTCAGGTGATTTCCTGTCACCTGCGAGTTATAGATGAATACCTGGCTGTGGTTAGCAGTATTTGTGAATCTTGTTAAGTAACCAAGTGTTGGTGAATAAACGGAGACCGGGCGGAGTCTTATAGGGTTTTGGACTATAGTGATTCCGTCTGTGTCGATTAAGGACCGGTCGTTGCTCGTCCCTCTTGTCATGTTGAACGCATGCCTCACATTTAGCTGGCCGAATAAAGTACCTTTCGACCGCGAAGCTAGCGACACTTTTCGAGCCGGGATAAACTCGGGTTGGCAGACTGGTGTTGAAGGGGGTGTACGGGGACGCGAAGAGTAAGCCCAAGGTGCGCCCTGGCAGTCGGGCGGTCCCTGGGTAGTGCGATCCATGATTGTTATCCCGCGGCTTCTTGGAAAGTGTCATTGGTGATCTACGCGACCCTGACGGGGGAAGCATGGTTTGTGTGAGGAATAAATCTCCAGCTGGATAGGAATTCGATTCGAATCGCCGTCGCTCCCGGTTAGTGAGCACTTGACTCGAGCTACAGCATCGTAGTATTAATGATGGACACGGATGGCTATGTGGATAATGTTGGAAATGCTAAACCTGAGATGGTAACCTTTGATGTTAATGGTTAATCAAGTGATTGTTTTAGCAATAGGTGCTTACCTAGTATGAATAGGTTATCCTAAAATGATGCTAAAAGTACTTATTTTTAGTTACTCCTAATAACTTATGCCTTTCGCAAATGAGTCAAGCCAGTACACTATATAAAGCCTTGCATGCTCCTTTGGTGTCATTGTTATTTCTGGTTTTTGACGGGTAAGTCTAGCTGAGTACATTCTCGTACTCAGGGCGTTGTTCCCATTGTTGTTGCAGATGGTCAGATGTACTACGGGTACTGCTCCAACTGTCTGTATCCGGCGATGGGTGACAACTAGGACCTTGGGCGAAGGTCGTTCTGATTATCTTATCTACTGCTTTTGTGGACCATGACTATCTACTGGCACTGTAATTGAACTAAGTGTGTGTGCATAAAACTATTTGCTTCCGCTACCTTATGTTGAACTATGTTGTAATAACCTTATTTCCGAACTCCGATGTATCCTACTTTTATGATCAACTTTATGTATCGTGTGAACTGTGGCTGCTAAATCAGTACGATCTTGGTTGTATGTTGGTTGGTTTGAAATCCTTCATGATTTCACGAAATCTCGAGTTATACGGGCTTAAGTTTGTTAAATTAACCGCCTCGGTGGTAGATTTTCTTACTTAATCTCGTATAATTACGTTGATCCGTTACAGCTGGTATCGGAGCCAGGTTTAGCATGTTACTGTTCACATGAGTATTTAAAAACAAAACTGTGTCTTCAAATGAACTTTTGAACTTAAAAGTGTGCCAGTGGTCATATCCTTTATGCCCGATAAGGACTCTAGGTGGCTTATTTAAGTACTAACTTGGGGGTTTGCATCATATTTAAAATTTCGTCGCTCATACGGCGTGCTATTGTATGAGTGCCATTCACTTGAGTGGTAATGTATGGATCAATTACCTCTACGCCTTGGTAAGTGAGAGTTGTGAGTGCATGGTCGGATACACTGCCGATCTAGGGGAGTGCTTAAGTGATTCCAAGGTACTCACGTGCCATGCGCATGTTTGTATGAGGGTATCATTGGTGGGAAATTCCGTCATGCAGTGACGATGCCGTCAATAGGACGATGATTCGGGTAGTGGTTACCGTTATACTCGTATCTGGGGATGCGTGTAGAGCGAGTAACTTACTTTACTGCTTTCTTGCATATTTTCATACTGTGAGGTTTGGGCTGAAGTGATTTTCTGCAGGTACATAACAGCGCTTTCGAGTAGTACGTATTAGTTACGTTACAAGAGATCGTTGTATGCCACCGTTTATTCCGTTAGTAGTATTAATTTCCTAAGTTTGTGAGGACGTACGGAACGTGCATGCATCATGTTATGCATTTCATTCATGGCATTGTTCCTCCCCTTATAAGTTGCTTATCTCATTTCGATAAAAATGCCAACTTAAAAATTTGTTCTCACCCCTGTAATAAAAATTTTGCTACAGATGGCCCGTACCAAGCAGACAGCCCGCAAGTCCACCGGCAGAGCTCCCCGTCATCAGCTTGCTTCGCGCACTCGCCAGCGCCACACTTTTCTTGGAGAGTTTGGGATGCCTACGCTCTTGTGGAGAGTGCTCAGTTATGTAGGCTATCCTGATGGGATGGAGCCCCGTTACTTTTGGTCAAATGAGCGGATGGGCGAAGGACTTTTGGTGACTGTGGAAGCAGTAGTTCGTCCCCGAGGTGATGGTTCTGAGTGGACCGGTTGGCGTTTTGAGTCAACTGGCAGGAACCCTAAAGAAGCCGCTGAGAGGGCAGCCTTTGGGATCCTGAGGGATATCATGGATCGCTTTCCTCAGGAGTTGGCAGCAGCTATAGTTGGAGTCTTTCCGAGGGGCAACCCCTCCACTGACTCGTGGCAGTAGGCAAGGGGCAGATCTTTGGAGATTAGCGCAGCAGAGGCACAAAACAGTGACAACCCTGCTATGAGTGCCATGTTCGCAGTGATGAGAGCCTTCGATGGAGTGGAAGGTAGTCTGAGACGTGTTTCTAGTGCTCTGGGTCAGGCTCGTGATGACCGCCGTCAGCTTCAGAGAGATCACGACGCCGAGATTGAGAGGCTCACTGCTGAGATGGCTCAGTTGACTCGTCAGAGAGATCAGGCCACTCAGAGGACTGTGGTTTTTGAGGGAGATGTATGTGCACTGAGAGAGCAGCTTGAGCGACTGACCACCGCCCACAGGAATGCTGAGAGCATGTTGGCTCATGTGCTCCATCAGAGGAATGAAGCCTGGTCCGCAGAGAATGTGTTGAGAGCTAGGCAGTTTGAGCTAGAGCAGCGGTTGGTCGATGCAGAGGAGTACAATGATAACTTGCATGAAGAGGTCCATAGGCTGAACAATCAGCTTAATCCTTATGACCTCCCTGGCGCAGCTGAGATGGATTTGGACGTAGACGAGGATCCTGCAGAGCCCGTGGCGCCAGCTGAGGAGCACGACGACGCTGCAGTTGGTGGCAACGCCAACGTTTCTGACCTAGACAGCGACCACGATGAGTAGGCTAGTAGTTGTTGCGCTAGCTACTAGGTCCCGCTTGCATGATCTTTTGCGTTGTTGGCACTTGAGCATGTAATAATGAGTAGAAAGACTAAAGCTTGATGTAATGTTGGAAAGCTTGGATGTGTTTGTGACGATATCCGAACGTCAAAAGTCCAGTGTATGTATGCTGGCAACTTGGTTGTAATGGACGCGATGTGTGTGCTTTAAGTAATATAATTAGTGATGTTGTGTTAATTGGGATGACTTATTGTGCCCCTGTTTTATTGTATGAATTTGTTCTCTCCAGTGAATTCAGTTTGGCATAATTTTTCATTCGGTTGCAATTCCTACAACATCACCTAATAATTACTGTTGCTGAAACATGCAGATGCCGAACACTCGCCGTACCGTGTATGGTGCCGCCGAGGCTGGTGGCAGTGCAGCTGCTAATGATGACCGTGATCCACCGCCGCCTCCTCCACCCTATACGGCAGAACAGTTTTTCGCCCAATTCCTGGGAAGCCAACGCAACATGGAAAGTATGCAACAGAATATGGAAGCTGCGCTGCGCAGTATCGCAGATAATACCCGACGGGGGATAAACCAGGGTGGCCACGAAGCAAACCAGTACAGCAGTTTTAAGGACTTCATGGATACTCGTCCACCGATCTTCAAGGAAGCCGCAGAACCTTTAGATGCAGAAGAATGGATTAAAACGATGGAAGACAAGTTTCGTGTCCTGAGGATGACTGAAGTGTTGAAGACTGAGTACGCAGCTCATCAGCTTCAAGGTCCGGCAGGAATGTGGTGGAAGCATCACCGCACCACTTTTGCTCCCCACGCCCATATCACTTGGAAGGAGTTCACTGACGCCTTCCGTGGAACATACATTCCACCAGGTCTGACCGAGATGAAGCTTGGGGAATTCCTGACGTTAAATCAAGGCACGAAGACTGTGACTCAATATCTGCATGCATTCAATAACTTGAGCCGTTATGCCTCTGATATGGTGAATACTGATGCCAAGAAGATCGCTAGTTTCAAGAGAGGTCTGAGTCCCAAGATGATGAAACATGTGGGTACAAACATGAGAACTAATTTCAATGACTTCGTTAGTGACTGTCTGAAGCAAGAGAAGAACAACAATGTTTATGCCGCTTCCAAGATCCGTAAGAGGGCTTTTGAGTCGAGTTCATCTCAGTCCAGGGCCCCAGTAAACAACCGCCCGGCCTATCGCTCGCCCGTCCCCGGTGCAAGGTTTAGGCCACCGCAGCGGAAGAATCAGAATGCTCAGCCATCCCAGAGAAACCAGAAGCCGTTCAAGATGGCATTGCCTCAAACAAAGACAGGACAAGGCAGTTCATCGGGAACTGTGGCTCAAGTGAAGGGACCCTGCTTCAACTGCAACCAACCTGGTCACTTTGCGAAGTATTGTCCCTATCCCAAGAAACAGCAAACGCAGTATCAAGCCCGTGTGCACCACACCACTATGGATGATATCCCTGAAGGAGAACCGGTGACAGCTGGTATGTTTTCTATCAACAATCATCCTGCAGTAGTCTTGTTTGATTCCGGATCGTCTCATTCCTTTGTAAGTCAAGCATTTGTTAAAAGGCATGAGCAAAAGATAGTTGAATTGGAATGTGCATATAAAATTAGTTCAGCTGGGGCTGATCTGTTGACTAATCAGATAGTTCAGGGAGTAACCCTAAACATATCAAACCGGCAATATAAGCTTAATCTGATAGTCATGCCAGGGTTAGTTTTGGATGTGATCATGGGTATGAACTGGATGAATCGCATGAGAGTTGTAATTGATGTTGGAGGAAGGAGTATCTCTCTTAAGGAACCCAATGGGGAAGGCACCTTTCGGGTGGTCCTACCTAGAAGGGTAGACCTAGCTAGCACATCTTGTGCGGTCCAAACTACTCTGCTAACTCAGATTCCAGTGGTCTGTGAGTTTCCAGATGTGTTTCCAGAAGAGTTACCGGGACTGCCGCCAGACCGAGATGTCGAGTTTGCCATTGAGTTAATTCCAGGAACAGCACCAATCTCGAGAAGGCCTTATCGGATGCCTCCCAATGAGTTGGCAGAATTGAAGAAACAACTTCAGGACTTGTTAAAGAAAGGGTTGATTCGTCCCAGCTCGTCCGAATGGGGATGCCTTGCTCTGTTTGTGAAAAAGAAGAAGGATAACTCCTTACGCATATGCGTGGACTATCGGCCACTGAATGCAGTGACAATTAAAAACAAGTATCCTCTTCCTCGGATTGATATCTTGTTTGACCAATTGTCTAAAGCCAAAGTGTTCTCTAAGATAGATTTGAGGATCAGGGTACCATCAGATAAAGATTAGGCCGCAAGATGTGCCTAAGACTGCATTCTCGACCAGGTATGGTTTGTACGAGTATCTTGTCATGTCTTTCGGACTGACAAATGCTCCTGCATACTTTATGTACCTGATGAATTCGGTTTTCATGCCCGAATTGGACAAGTTTGTGATAGTGTTCATTGATGACATACTAATATACTCAGAAAATGAGGAAGAACACGCAGAACACCTCCGGATAGTCTTGACTAGACTCAGAGAACATCGACTGTATGCTAAGTTCAGCAAGTGTGAGTTCTGGCTCAGGACAGTTCCTTTTCTCGGCCATGTGTTGTCTGAAAATGGCATTTCTGTAGACCCTAGTAAAGTTCAAGAGGTTATGGACTGGAAGTCACCAACTTCAGTTCACGAAGTTCGCAGTTTCCTTGGTTTAGCCGGTTATTACCGTCGCTTCATACCAGAATTCTCGAAAGATTGCCAAACCAATGACCAGTCTGTTACAGAAGGATCACAAGTTTGTATGGACGGAGGAGTGCGAAGCAGCTTTCTGTACTTTGCGGAAGTTGTTGACCACTGCTCCCGTTCTGGCCCAACCGGATATAGAAAAGCCGTTTGATGTATTCTGTGACGCATCCAAAAATGGGTTAGGATGTGTGCTGATGCAAAATGGAAGAGTCATTGCTTACGCCTCACGACAGCTGAGGAAGCATGAAGTTAACTATCCTACCCATGATTTAGAGCTTGCAGCAGTGGTACATGCTCTAAAGATTTGGAGGCACTACCTGTTGGGTAATGTGTGTAATATCTTCACGGATCATAAGAGTCTCAAATACATCTTTACCCAATCCGAGTTGAACATGAGACAGAGGAGATGGTTAGAGTTGATAAAGGACTACAATCTGAACGTGCACTATCACCCTGGAAAGGCTAATGTAGTAGCAGATGCACTGAGCAGAAAATCTCATGCAATGGATGTGCAGCCGTTGTTTGAAGAAGGGTTCAATTTGTTACATTCAGCTGTGTTGCATAATATTCAGATCAGCTGCACTCTAGAGAGCCAGATCATGGAGGGTCAGAAAACAGATAAGGGAATCTTTCACATCAAAGAAAAGATGAAGAGAGAACCCACCAAACACTTTCGATTGGATGAACAAGGAGTGTTATGGTTCAAGGATCGACTGGTAGTACCTAAGGATAGAGAGCTCAAAAACAAGCTGATGGATGAGGCCCATCGTTCGAAGCTATCTATTCACCCCGGAAGTAGCAAGATGTACCAAGATTTACGACCCCGTTATTGGTGGACTAAGATGAAAAAGGAGATTGCAGCATACGTTGCTCGATGCGACATGTGTTGTAGAGTTAAAGCTCTTCACATGAGACCTGCAGGACTCCTACAACCTTTGTCGGTACCTGATTGGAAGTGGGATGATATAAGTATGGACTTTATCACTGGTCTCCCCACCACACAGAAAGGCCATGATTCCATTTGGGTAATAGTCGATCGCCTTACCAAGTCGGCTCACTTTCTGCCAGTCAAAACAAGTTTCCGACCACCTCAATATGCAGAAAAGTATATTGCTGAGATTGTCCGATTGCATGGAATACCAAAAACAATAGTGTCCGATCGAGGTTCACAGTTTTACCGCTCACTTTTGGGAACATCTTCATCAAGGTTTGGGCACTAGTTTGATTCGTAGCACGGCTTACCACCCACAGACTGATGGGCAGACAGAAAGAGTTAATGCAGTACTGGAAGATATGCTTAGAGCTTGTGTGTTATCATCCAGAGGTTCATGGGAATCCTGGTTACCGTTGGCAGAGTTTGCTTATAATAACAGTTACCAAGAAAGTATCAAGATGGCACCATTCGAAGCTTTGTATGGCCGGAAGTGCAGAACACCGTTAAATTGGGTAGAGCCCGGAGAAAGAAGGTTTTACGGGATTGATTTTGTAGATGAGGCAGAGAAGAAGGTCCGTGTTATTCAACAAAACATGCAAGCAGCACAGTCTCGTCAGAAAAGTTATGCGGATAAGAGGAGAAGACCATTGGAATTCCAAGTAGGTGACTATGTCTATTTAAAGGTTACCCCAATGAAGAAGAAACGGTTTGGAATCAAGAAGAAACTATCTGCTAG